>CM077672.1:69024873-69447373 GCA_039707655.1 Elymus sibiricus
AATAGCTTAGCCGTCCTCTCCTCCGCCTCCCTCTCCCTCGCCGCCGCCTGCCGTCTCTCTTCCTCTAGAAGCGCCTGGGTCCTCGCTTCTGCTTCCTCAAGAGCAGCCTGGGTCTTCGCTCTCTCTGCCTCAATAGCAGCCTGCAACACTACTCGTTAGCATTGTAATCATCGACGGCCACACACACAATGTAATGGAGGAAAGGTATCTGAGTCCGTATAACTAACCTGGAATTCGAGCTCCATTGGCCGTGCACGAGGCCTTATCTCAGGATCGGAGCTGGTCTGGCGCTTCTTGATCTGCGGGAGAGTGCTAGTACAACGTATCAGTCCATCCCCAATGGCTAACAAGCCATGGTGCCTCCCGCCACCAGATAGCCTGCGTCCGAGCCTCGTGCCGAAAGTTTTGAAGTAGGCGCCTGCACTCGTTGTCGATAACCCGAGCCGCGGCCTCCTCCTGTCCCTCAGCACACCTGTAGAAGGTCTGCAATCAAACAAGAAAACACGGATTAGTACAATCACTAGGGTTGCCAATCAAAGAAGAAAACACAACGTAGACGGCAAAGGAGAAATTACCCAAAACGTCTGGATCACAATGTCGGCGACCGTGTGGCACTCGACATCGCCGATCCTATGCCCCGGCGGGGCCGGGGCAGCCAAGTAGTGCTCCCAGGTCATTCCTAGCTCTGGAACCCGGCCCTCACCGGGCAACGTGACCCACCCCGGGAAGCTCTGGCGACAAATCACGCCAAGGACACTGTTGGGCTTGCGGCAACCAGGCCCGTGTGTCCAAGACCTGCAGTATGACAAGCTCAACGCATTAGATATTCGAAGAAACGTGAAGACAAAAGGTTAAAAAAGAGTAAATGCACTTACTTCTCCCCCTGCGGTGCAATCAACCACCTCTGGTCGGGGGTCGCCGGGGTGGGCGGGAGCTTTGTACCACCACGCTGGTAGACTTTGCGCCCCTCAACCCACTCACTCTCGCTATAGCTATCAGAACTATAGCCACCCTCAGCACGGCCACTCGACGAGCCCGCACCTGGGTTCTGCTGCGACTCAGCGTGATCCCCAGTCTCGTGGGACGAAGGCTCGGCGGCCCGACGCTCGTCGGCCGTAGGCGCGTCTGTCGTAGCCTCGTCTGTCGTAGGCTCGTCGGCCTGAGGCTCGTGGACCGGAGTCCGAGACGGCTGCATCTCAGGCTGCTCCATCTCATACGGAGCACTCATGTGGTCGGGTGAATCAGCTGGGGGTGGCGGCGAGGAAGGCGTAGTAGCAGCCTTCCTACCTCTCCCGCCGCCACGTCCACCTCTACCAACCTTCTTCCCCCCCCGACCTCTCCCGGTCGAAGAAGAAGCGCCCGCCGGTGTCTGCATACTGAGATCCAGCGCTCTCCGGAGGTGGTGGGGTGGGATGGAAGTACCCCTCCCACCACGCGCCGAGGAAGGAGCCTCGGAGCGCTATCGACCCGCGCCCACCATCTGTCAACACCTGCAATGACAAAGAGTAAACGAAGTTAGTACAATAAATGCATCACAAATATATGACCCCATCGGCCTCTGGAAGGCCGAAGAGCACCTTTTCGGTCAACAGGAGGCCGAAGAGGTGTCGGGGGTCGGGGGTGTCGTGTCTGGGTGGCGTGGTGTCGTGGTGTCGGGGTGTCGGGGTGTCGTGTCGGGGTCGGGGTGTCGGGGGGTGTCGTGTCTGGGTGTCGTGGTGTCGGGGTGTCAGGGGTGTCGGGGTGGCGGGGTCGGGGTCGGGGTCGGGGTGTCGGGGGGTGTCGTGTCTGGGTGTCGTGGTGTCGCGGTGTCAGGGGTGTCGGGGTGTCGGGGTCGGGATGCCGTGTCGGGGTCGGGGTGTCGGGTCGGGGTCGGGGTGCCGTGTCGGTGTCGGGGTGTCGGGTCGGGGTCGGGGTGCCGTGCCGGGGTCGGGGTCGGGGTCGGGGTGTCGGGGTCGGGGTGTCGGGTCGGGGTCGGGTTGTCGGGTCGGGGTCGGGGTGCCGTGTCGGGGTCGGGATCGAGGTCGGGGTGTCGGGGTCGGGGTGTCGGGTCGGGGTCGGGGTCGAGGTGCCGTGTCGGGGTCGGGTTTTTTTCTCTTTTTTTCTTTTCTTCTTCTTCCTCTTCTTTCTTTTCTTCCTTTTCTTCCTTTTTTTTCCTTCTTCTTCTTCTTCTTCCTCCTTTCCTTTTTCCTCTTCTTCTTCTCCTCCTCTCCTCTTTTTTCTTCTTCTTCTTCCTCTTCTTCTTTTTTCTTCTCCTCCTCCTCCTCTTCTTCTTCTTCCTTTCCTTTTTTCCTCTTCTTCTTCTCCTCCTCTCCTCTTTTCTTCTTCTTCTTCTTCTTCTTTTTTCTTCTCCTCCTCCTCTTCTTCTGTTTCTTCTTCTTATTATTATTTTTTGTTCTTTTTCTTTTTTCTTTTTCCTTTTTTTTCATCTTCTTTTCTTCTTTTTTTTCTTCTAGGTTTTTTCTTTTCTTATTTTCTATCTAAGTTTTTTCTACCTAATAAAAACTAACTAATATGAACTAATAACTAACTAATATAAACTAATTAAATGAACTAATAAAAACAGAAAAAAAAACAGGAAAAAAACAAAAAAGGGGGGGAATGGTGGAGCTCACCGGAGGGTGGTCGACGCGGCGGCGCTGGGGAGGAGGGGGGCGGCGGCGGTCGGCGGGGAGGAGGGTGGTGGCGGCGGTCGGCGGGGAGGAGGGGGTCGGCGGGGAGGGGGCGGCGGCGGCGCTGTGGAGGAGGGAAGGGGGCGGCGGCGGCGCTGTGGAGGAGGAGGTCGGCGGGGAGGAGGGGGTCGGCGGGGAGGAGGGGGTCGGCGGGGAGGGGGCGGCGGCGGCGCTGTGGAGGAGGGAAGGGGGCGGCGGCGGCACTGTGGAGGAGGGGAGGGGGCGGCGGCGGCGCTGTGGAGGAGGGGAGGGGGCGGCGGCGGGGAGAAGGGGGGCGGCGGGGGTCGGCGGGGAGGAGGGGGTCGGCGGGGAGGGGGCGGCGGCGGCGCGCAGAGACAGAGAGAGAGAGAGATGTGAGAGAGAGAGAGGGGGTTTGGGCGCGGGGGGCGAAAATTAAGCCCCCCTCTTTGCCGTCTGCTGGCAGACGGCAAAGAATTCTTTGCCATCTGCCAGCAGACGGCAAAGACGGTGACCGTTAGCCCGTCCCCGCCGTTACACTGTGGGCCGCCCTCACCTCTTTGCCGTCTGCCGGCAGACGGCAAAGAAGTGGCCCGTGTGACCTAGCCAACGTAGTACCCCGTGGGCCCCACTTTGGTCTTTGCCGTCTGCTGGCAGACGACAAAGAACTCTTTGCCGTCTGCCAGCAGACGGCAAAGAAGTGCAGATGGCAAAGAGCCTCTTTGCCATCAGCATGTTCTTTGCCGTCTGCTTTGTAAAGGCAGACGGCAAATATGCTCTTTGCCATCTGCCAGCAGACGACAAAGAGCTGGCAGATGGCAAAGTCCCTGATTCCAGTAGTGACATAACAAAATTTTCATCCCCAAGCTTTTAGCTTTGCATATCATTAGCACAATTGTCAATAATAGAATTTATAATAACATCATTGCAATCATGCTTTTCATTCAAGGAGCTATCAAGTATGGGTGCTATAGCAATAATTTCATTTTTAACATAAGGAACTATATTGAGTTCATCTCTATAAGCATCATTAATATTGGCATCATGGCCATAAGAATAGCAAGCATCACATTCATCAACAGAGGATATTTCAATCGAATCAACGTAATCATAATTATCTATAGATTCATGCATATCATTATTCTCTTCCAAAGTAGTAGACATTCTCCCAATGAATTCACTAACATAGGTATTGGAAGCATAGTTTTCATCGCAATATTTAAGTATGTCAAAATTTTCAGATTTGTAGAGAGTAATATCATACTTTATAATCAAAGAAGCAACTTCATGGGCACCCTTAAAAGCAACAAATTCTTCAATTTGTTAGATATCATAATAGCTATAAACACCCTTGGCATAAGAAGATAAGATTTCATTATCATTAAACTCACATAGGTAGGGAATGTGTTTTTTAGGGTTCTCCAAGCAACAAGTAAAATCATGAATTTCACATAGATTCCAAGCATAGCATAGCAAACAATTTATTTGATTCCATAAGAGTCTCCCTTTTTTAGACAAACGGCGAGGCACAAAATGAGCATGCTCATCTAATGATTTTTCCTCAACTAAACTAGTTGCGGTTTTAGCACGAGCACAAATGGATCGAAGATGATCCAAGTAGAAAACTTTAAGGTGATCCATAGTGATCTTAAAGTTTTGTTTTACTTTCTGTTTTTGTGTGTTGACATGGCAATAAAAGCAAGCAAGCAAATAAAATATTTTTGTGTTTTAATAAAAAAAAATAGAAGTGGGGGAGATGAAAATGAGAGGCAAATGCAAATAAAAAGCAAATAAAATAAATGCAAGTGAATGATAGTTTGTGCGAAGGTACTTGGTAATTTTGATGATGTCTCCATGGCAACAGTGCCAGCAATTCTTCCTGCTACTTGTAGACTGCGTTGGTATTTCCCCGAAGAGGAGAGGATGATGCAGTATAGTAGAGATAAGTATTTCCCTCAATTAAGAACCAAGGTTATCAATCCAGTAGGAGAACCAAGCAAAATTTTGTTAAGCGCACCTGCACACACAAAAGCAAACACTTGCACCCAACGCAAATAAGAGGGTTGTTAATCCTCTTAGCAGTTATTTGCAAGGATTAATTCTGATAGTGGTAGATAGATAAACTAAAATACTAAACAAAATAAAAGTAAATAAATTGCAGCAAGGTATTTTTAGGTTTTTAATATATGATAAAGTAGACCTGGGGGCCATAGTTTTCACTAGAGGCTTCTCTCTCAAACACATAGCATACGGTGGGTAAACAAATTACTGTTGGGCAATTGATAGAAAAGAAAATAATTATGACGGATTCATGGCAATGATCATGTATATAGGCATCACGTCCGAGACAAGTAGACCGACTCCTGCCTGCATCTACTACTATTACTCCACTCATCGACCGCTATCCAGCATGCATCTAGGGTATTAAGTATGAAACAGAGTAACGCTTTAAGCAACATGACATGTAGACAAAGTAAACTCAAGCAATATGATTAAACCCCATCTTTTTATCCTTAATGGCAACAATACAAATACGTTTCATGTCCCTTTCTATCACTGGGATTGAGCACCGCAAGATTGAACCCATCACAAAGCACCTCTCCCATTGCAAGATAAATCAATCTAGTAGGCCAAACCAAATCGATAGATCGGAGAGAAATACAAAGCTATAATAATCATGCATAAAAGAGTTCAGAGAAGACTCAAATATTTCTCATGAATAATATGATCATAAACTCACAATTCATCGGATCCCAACAAACACACCGCAAAAGAAGATTACATCGGATAGAACTCCAAGAACATCGAGGAGAACATGGTATTGAAGATCAAAGAGAGAGAAGAAGCCATCTAGCTACTAGCTATGGACCCGTAGGTCTATGGTAAACTAATGACACATCATCGGAAGGGGTAGCAAGGTTGATGTAGAAGCCCTCCGTGATCGATTCCCCCTCCGGCAGAGTACCGGAAAAGGCCTCCAGATGGGATCGCGGAAGAACAGAGGCTTGCGGCGGCGTAAAAGTTATTCGGGGTGGCTCTCTGTTGGTCTCCCAATATTTGAGAATTTACAGAAGTGGAATTAGGTCAAACAGAGCCATGAGGGCCCCACAAGGCAACACGGCGCACCCCCCTGGGCCGCGCCCTGTTGCCTTGCGAAGCCTTCGTGAGGCTTCTGGCCTCCTCCCGAAGCTTCCAAGGTCTCTTTTGTCCAGAAAAAAATGTCCAAAAAGTTTCGTGGCATTTGGACTTCGTTTGGTACTGATTTCCTAAAAAACCAAAAACAAGCAGAAAACACCAACTTGCACTGGGCACTAGGTTAATAGGTTAGTCCCTAAAAATGATATATAATTGCATATAAACACATCCAAGATTGATACTATAATAGCATGGAACAATCAAAAATTATAGATACGTTGGAGACGTATCAGATAGCAACTTTGTTATCATAGTCAATTGAAACCTCTTCCAAAATTGTGGAATCATCATTAAATAAAGTCATGACTCTCCAAATTTACTTTCATAATTATTGCCATAAGATTCAACACCCTCCAAAATAGTGGGATCATTAGTACCTAGAGTTGACACTCTTCCAAACCCACTTTCATCAATATAAGCATCATAAATAGGAGGCATGCTTTCATCATAATAAATTTGCTCATCAAAACTTGGCGGACTAAAAATATCATCTTCATCAAACATAGCATCCCCAAGCTTATGGCTTTTCATATCATTAGCATCATGGATATTCATAGAAAGCATACTAACAACATTGCAATCATGCTCATCATTTAAAGGACTCACATTAAACATTTTACTAAATTCTTCCTCTAGTAATTGAGCACAATTTTTCGATCCATCATTCTCAAGAAAGACTTCATAAAGATAAAGCATGTCAGGCAACCTCAATTCCATTTTTTGTAGTTTTTTTTATAAACCAAACTAGTCATAAAACAAGAAACTAAAAGATTCAATTGCAAGATCTAAAGATATACTTCCAAGCACTCACCTCCCCGGCAACGGCACCAGAAAAGAGCTTGATGTCTACTACGCAACTTTATTCTTTTAGACTCCATTGGGCCTCCAAGCGCAGAGTTTTGTAGGACAGTAGCAAATTTCCCTCAAGTGGATGACCTAAGGTTTATCAATTTGTGGGAGGTGTAGGATGAAGATTGTCTCTCTCAAACAACCCTGCAATCAAATACAAACAATCTCTTGTGTCCCCAACACACCCAATACAATGGTAAATTGTATAGGTACACTAGTTCGGCAAAGAGCCGGTGATACAAGTGTAGTATGGATAGAAGATATAGGTTTTTGTAATCCGAAAAATAAAAAACAGCAAGGTAGCAAGTAACAAAAGTGAGTACAAACGGTATTGCAATGCTTGGAAACAAGGCCTAGGGTTCATACTTTCACTAGTGCAATCTCTCAACAGTGCTAACATAATTGAGTCATATAACAATTCCTCAATGTGCGTTAAAGAATCACTCCAAAGTTCCTATTAGAGGAGAACATAAGATGAAATTGTTGTAGGGTACGAAACCACCTCAAAGTTATGCTTTCCGATCAATCTATTGAGCCATCCCTATAAGTGTCACAAACAGCCCTAGAGTTTGTACTAAAATAACACCATATGATACGCATCAATTAACTCTAATGTCACCTAGATACTCCAATGTCACCACAACTATCCGTGAGTTAACTATTCGATATGCATCAAACAACTTTAGATTCATAATATTCAATCCACACGAAGAAGTTCAAAGAGTACCCCAAAGTTTCTATCGGAGAAAGGAAGATGAAAATGCGTACCAACCATATGTCTAGATTACCCCAAGGTCACGGGAATCCGCAAGTTGATTACCAAAACATACATCAAGTGACTCAATAGAATACCCCATTGTCACCACTGGTATCCAGATGCAAGACATACATCAAGTGTTCTCAAATCCAAAGTATTCAATCCGACAATGACGAAACCTCAAAGGGAAAGACTCAATTCATCACAACAAGATAGAGAGGGAAGAAACACCATATGATCCAACTATATTAACAAAGCTTGCGGTACATCAAGATCGTGCCAAATCAAGAACACGAGAGAGAGAGATCAAACACATAGCTACTGGTACATACCCTCAGCCCTGAGGGTGAACTACTCCCGCCTCATCATGGAAGCAGCGGGGATGATGAAGATGGCCTCCGGTGATGACTTCCCCCCTCTGGCAGGGTGCCGGAATGGAGCTCCAGATGGGATCGCTTTGGAACAGAGGCTTGCGGCGGCGGAAAAACTCATCTAGGTTAACTTTCTAGAGTTTTTGAATATATAAGAATTTTCAGCGTTGGAATCAAGCGAAGAGGTGACATAGGGGGCCCACAAGGCATCAGGGTGCGCCTACCCCCAGGGCGCGCCCTGTTGCCTTGTGGGGTCCGTGTGGGTCTTCTGGTACTCCCTCGAAGCTTCCTGGGTCTCTTTCCTTCCAGAAAAATTATCAAAAAGTTTCGCTGCGTTTGGACTTCATTTGATATGGATTTTCTGGAAACCAAAAACAATCAGAAAGCAGCAACTGGCACTGGGCACTAGGTCAATATGTTAGTCCATCAAAAATCATATAAAAGTCATATAAAAGTGCACCAAAACCATATAAAATTATTTTTATATGATTTTTGATGGACTAACATATTGACTTAGTGCCCAGTGCTAGTTGCTACTTTCTGCTTGTTTTTGGTTTCCAGAAAATCCATAACAAATGAAGTCCAAACGCAGCGAAACTTTTTGATAATTTTTTCTGGAAGGAAAGAGACCTAGGAAGTTTCGAGGGAGTACCAGAAGACCCACATGGACCCCACAAGGCAACAGGGCGCGCCATGGGGGTAGGCGCACCCTGATGCCTTGTGGGCCCCCTATGGCACCTCTTCGCTTGATTCCAACGCTGAAAATTCTTACATATTCGAAAACCCTAGAAAGTTAACCTAGATGAGTTTTTCTGCCGCCGTAAGCCTCTGTTCCAAAGCGATCCCATCTGGAGCTCCATTCAGGCACCCTGCCGGAGGGGGGAAGTCATCACCGGAGGCCATCTTCATCATCCCCGCTGCTTCCATGATGAGGCGGGAGTAGTTCACCCTCAGGGCTGAGGGTATGTACCAGTAGCTATGTGCTTGAACTCTCTCTCTCTCTCGTGTTCTTGATTTGGCACGATCTTGATGTACCGCGAGCTTTGTTAATATAGTTGGATCATATGGTGTTTCTTCCCTCTCTATCTTGTTGTGATGAATTGAGTCTTTCCCTTTGAGGTTTCGTTATTGTCGGATTGAATACTTTGGATTTGAGAACACTTGATGTATCTCTTGCATGTGGATACCCGTGGTGACAACAACATCTCATCGTGCAACATGGTAAGTAAGGTCTTTTGTCCATCGTTTGTCATGGTTTATTGTTGTTTCTAATAGCTCCCACTTGTAGATTTATCTTCCATATGAATCCATCGGTCGATACATCTTGTACGTCATCGACAAAGAGGCACGTCGTGTATCTATTCTGGACCCTATTCATACAACACAACCGTTGGAGATGAAAATTCAGAGGCACTTAGTGAAATAAAAAAGTGTTGCGAGGGAATTCAAAGAAGCACTCGAAATAAAGCAACCGGGATGGCATTCCGATATATCAAAATGGCAACGTTTATTTCCTAATGGTATTCCAACGAGCATAGACGGGTAATAAATTCAGAATACAAACATTTATTTTTGTTATCACCATAGTTAATATAATAACAATTTAGGAATTTGCAGGGATTCGTCTGGCTATTTTGTTTTTCATTTTATGCTCTTGTGGAATGGTAAAGACTTGGCGAAGCCGGTTTGCGCGGTGAGTATTGTCCGTTACACATGTTTTTAGACCTTTCACGTGAAGTATTCATGCTAACTACATATATTCCTTTTGCAGGATGGGTATGAGTTGAGGAAGCAGTTTTTATTATACTTGCTCAAACATCGTGCGAATGAAGCTAAAGACAGCTTTCCTGATATTGTGCAAGAATTCCTTAAACGCATCAAGTAGATCTCAATAATTTGTAATAGATTTTTAGTTGAATTATCACTTTATATATATACATTGTCAATTTGCCATTTTGTTATCAGTTTACATTACAAGTGAAGTGGACTTTAATTATTACGTAATTGTGACCGTGTTATATTCTCTCTACCTGTGAAATTTAGCATGCATTATTAGTTGGATCATTGCTCTTTATGTATACATCATCAAATTATTATTTTTATGAAATTACACTGCAAGTGAAGTGTATTTCAATTATTATCCGATTGTTACAGCTATCTTTTTTATATATGCAAAATTTAACATACATTATGTTCATATATAACTCCAGCAAAATATTTCAGAAGCCCGTGGCAACGCACGGGCATTCTACTAGTCTCTACTCCTAATGTCTCAGTTGGTGGGATTGCCTCACCAGTTTATTTTCGTCCCCCACTTTCGTCTGGTTTTTTTCGTCAGGTTTTTTTTCTTCTCCAGTCCCCCCTACGCACGCACAAAAAAAAACCCACCCCGCACAAAACCCGCTCCTCTCGATCCCATCTCGATGCCATCAAAAGAAGAGATTCGTTGCCGCCGCCGGCGTACGGGAGAGCTTCGTTGCTGCCGCCGGCGTACGGGAGAGCTTCGTTGCCGCCGCCGACGTATGATCTGCCGTGATCTCGTTCCATCTACCTGCCGCCGACGTACGGGATCGCAGCCACCGACCTCCGGGAGCGGCGTCTCTCGCTGCCGCCGTGGTACGGGATCGCCGCCCACGACGTCCGAGTGGAGACGCCGCCGCCACCTCCAGGGCAGGGCGGTTTCAACCCCAGGTATGCTAAGCAGATCTCGCTGCCAAATAATCTCGCTGCCAAATATCTTGCTGCCAAATAAATCTCATCAGGTGGACACGCGTGTTTGTGTACGGTCATCATGCATCTCCGTTCATTACAAACTGGGCTACAGGAAACTATCTTGATCATTTTTGTGCTACAGGAAAAATGTACACATGTGTTTGTGTACGGCCATCATGCATACAACTGGAATATACAAATATACAAACTTTAGTAATGGACCTGAAAAACCCTAGCTATCTTCAAGTACTTTGGCACGATCTGTAGCATAGCAAACTGGTAGAACGCCCGTCCAATTAAACCTGTGTGTGAACGGCCGTCGGACTGAAGAAATTTTATTCAATTGACTCAAAAGAAAATCACAATGAGGATGTGTGCGCCCAGAACCTTGCTCAACCAATTGAGCAGATTCTATATGGATTTTATTGGAAACCCACCTTTTTTCTTCAGAAAATACATACCCAAAGAAGACAAGAATTCACCAGTTGTGTCGTATGAAAGCAATCATTCATTCATCACGGCTGCTTGGAACGGCCCGCCATCACGGCTGCATTTGCCAATACTAATTGATAGTCGATCAAAGCAATTCCAGAGTAGAGCTCAAACTTACACACAACAGGTGTTTCTGATCTTCAGCAGCCTTTAACAATCTGTAGTTATCTGTTTGCAAAATCAATTCACAAAGTCAGTTTACCATAATCTGAGGACACTATCAGTAAGCCTTTTAATTAATCCATGTGTATAATTATTTATTATTATTTTTATCTTATTGTGACTATGACATATATGATATTTACACCAGCTATTCATTCCGATTAACATTCCGACGTACCATTGGTATCTAGCAGTCGTCAATGCCAAAAAACATGAGATTCATGTATTAGACTCACTTGGTTCTCGGGTCAAACGGAGTGACCTTACTACTACGGTAACTATCTATTGTTTTTGGTCCTCTTGACATATGACTTGTTTGCCTTAATCCCTACTATTTTCCATATATAAAATAGTTACCAGGACTCGAGAAGCGTCTGAAACTTGGAGAACAGAGTCCGGAGTTTAACAGAGATCATAAGTCGCTCGATCTCAATGTTACAAAATGGAGGGTCGTAGAAAAGTTCGATGAGGCAATACAAACGGATGGGTAAGCACTTGTCACAAACTGAAAATTATTGTGTTTGCTACTCATGAACACAAAGATATCATGTAATAGAAAATATTGATAGTAAAATGACGTAGTGTATCTATTAGCTGATGCAAGCAGGTGGGTATAATGAACACTATTGTTTGTTCAAATGGTTTGTTTATTTGATTCATCTGGGTGATATTCTAAAGCATTATTTTATAATATTATAGGGTATCATGTGGACTCTTTATGCTAAATTATATGGAATATTGGACAGCATATGCACTATCAGATGAGTTCACCCAGGTATTTCATTTATATACATTATCTCATTATTTTATTTCAAAATATTATATCAAATTTGTTTTTTTATATTTTGAAGGAGGATATGAAACACTTTCGACGAAAATTAGCTGTCATTTTGCTCGATTCAGAACTGAATAAGCTAAAAGGATGTCCGATATACCATCAATCTGATAATGAAGAAAGTTTATCTAATTCTGATCTCGAGCTCCTGCAGAATCCACCTGATGGAGTCAAAGACAAACGTCCTACCCCAATCCCCTTCATGCCCACGGATCAATGTCAATTACTTGCCGGCCTCTGCAACTACATCATGTCGATCGATGATGCTGAGTGTTTGGAGTAAGTATCATTTATCAATATGTAATGTGCCATTATACATTGTTATTATTCTTACCGTCCAATTTTCAGGAAGGAATGGGTCCGAAGCTCGACACCCCATCCAATGGGCGTAAGTCTCAAAAAACTTCAGGGCATACTTAACATGGAGCAGTCTATGGATAATGATTGTTTCAACATCGCCATGCGTATACTGGCATGTGAGGAGGGAGTATTGTTCACAGACCCTCCAATACACTACATGGATCTACAATTTTGTGTAAGTTATCATAATTCTTCATTCAACATCATTATTATCAACATGTTTCTAAATAGTTTTTCTTTTACTCAGTCCATGATGCGGGATTCAACACGAGATCAAAAGTTCTGCGATAAGGAAACTATTCAGATGTTGGCAACTTTGTTTGATAGCTGGCCTGGGATAGACAACAACATCTCATCGTGCAACATGGTAAGTAAGGTCTTTTGTCCATCGTTTGTCATGGTTTATTGTTGTTTCTAATAGCTCCCACTTGTAGATTTATCTTCCATATGAATCCATCGGTCGATACATCTTGTACGTCATCGACAAAGAGGCACGTCGTGTATCTATTCTGGACCCTATTCATACAACACAACCGTCGGAGATGAAAATTCTGAGGCACTTAGTGAAATTAAAAAGTTTTGCGAGGGAATTCAAAGAAGCACTCGAAATAAAGCAACCGGGATGGCATTCCGATATATCAAAATGGCAACGTTTATTTCCTAATGGTATTCCAACGAGCGTAGACGGGTAATAAATTCAGAATACAAACATTTATTTTTGTTATCACCATAGTTAATATAATAACAATTTAGGAATTTGCAGGGATTCGTCTGGCTATTTTGTTTTTCATTTTATGCTCTTGTGGAATGGTAAAGACTTGGCGAAGCCGGTTTGCGTGGTGAGTATTGTCCGTTACACATGTTTTTAGACCTTCCACGTGAAGTATTCATGCTAACTACATATATTGCTTTTGCAGGATGGGTATGAATTGAGGAAGCAGTTTTTATTATACTTGCTCAAACATCGTGCGAATGAAGCTAAAGACAGCTTTCCTGATATTGTGCAAGAATTTCTTAAACGCATCAAGTAGATCTCAATAATTTGTAATAGATTTTTAGTTGAATTATCACTTTATATATATACATTGTCAATTTGCCATTTTGTTATCAGTTTACATTACAAGTGAAGTGGACTTTAATTATTATGCAATTGTGACCGTGTTATATTCTCTCTACCTGTGAAATTTAGCATGCATTATTAGTTGGATCATTGCTCTCTATGTATACATCATCAAATTATTATTTTTATGAAATTACACTGCAAGTGAAGTGTATTTCAATAATTATCCGATTGTTACAGCTATCTTTTTTATATATGCAAAATTTAACATACATTATGTTCATATATAACTCAAGCAAAATATTTCAGAAGCCCGTGGCAACGCACGGGCATTCTACTAGTCTCTACTCCTAATGTCTCAGTTGGTGGGATTGCCTCACCGGTTTATTTTCGTCCCCCACTTTCGTCTGGTTTTTTTTCGTCTCCAGTCCCCCCTACGCACGCACCAAAAAAACCCACCCCGCACCAAACCCGCTCCTCTCGATCCCATCTCGATCCCATCGAAAGAAGAGCTTCGTTGCCGCTGCCGGCGTACGGGAGAGCTTCGTTGCCGCCGCCGGCGTACGGGAGAGCTTCGTTGCCGCCGCCGACGTACGATCTGCCGCGATCTCGTTCCATCTACCTGCCGCCGACGTACGGGATCGCTGCCACCAACCTCCGGGAGCGGCGTCTCTCGCTGCCGCCATGGTACGGGATCGCCGCCCACGACGTCCGAGTGGAGACGCCGCCGCCACCTCCAGGGCAGGGCGGTTTCAACCCCAGGTATGCTGAGCAGATCTCGCTGCCAAATAATCTTGCTGCCAAATATCTCGCTGCCAAATAAATCTCATCAGGTGGACACGCGTGTTTGTGTACGGTCATCATGCATCTCCGTTCATTACAAACTGGGCTACAGGAAACTATCTTGATCATTTTCGTGCTACAGGAAAAATGTACACATGTGTTTGTGTACGGCCATCATGCATACAACGGGAATATACAAATATACAAACTTTAGTAATGGACCTGATAAACCCTAGCTATCTTCAAGTACTTTGGCACGATCTGTAGCATAGCAAACTGGTAGAACGCCCGTCCAATTAAACCTGTGTGTGAACGGCCGTCGGACTGAAGAAATTTTATTCAATTGACTCAAAAGAAAATCACAATGAGGATGTGTGTGCCCAGAACCTTGCTCAACCAATTGAGCAGATTCTATATGGCTTTTACTGGAAACCCACCTTTTTTCTTCAGAAAATACATACCCAAAGAAGACAAGAATTCACCAGTTGTGTCGTATGAAAGCAATCATTCATTCATCACGGCTGCTTGGAACGGCCCGCCATCATGGCTGCATTTGCCAATACTAATTGATAGTCGATCAAAGCAATTCCAGAGTAGAGCTCAAACTTACACACAACAGGTGTTTCTGATCTTCAGCAGCCTTTAACAATCTGTACTTATCTGTTTGCAAAATCAATTCACAAAGTCAGTTTACCATAATCTGAGGACACTATCATTGCAAGGGTTTCATTCGTCCAAGTTCCTCTGCTTGGGGAGCACCTTCTCTCTTTGTTAAGAAGAAGGATGATACGAATCGGTTGGTCCAAGATTACCGGCCCATTAATCAGGCAACAATTCAGAACAAGTATCCGCTTCCTCGGATCAATGATCTGTATGATCAACTTGTTGGATCCTTGGTATTCTCTAAACTCGACTTGAGGTTGGGTTACCATCAGATCTGAGTCCGCGAAGAGGACAATCTGCAGACCGCTTTTGTTACTCGATATGGCTCATACGAGTACATCGTCATGTCTTTTGGTTTAACCAATGCTCCAGCAACGTTCGCCCGATTGTTGAACTATATCTTCATGGAATACCTCGACAAGTTCGTCGTGGTTTATCTAGATGATATCCTTGTATATTCCAAGAATAAAGAAGAACATGCTGAACATCTTCGTCTTGTACTGGAGAAGCTTCGAGAGCATCAGCTATATGCCAAATATTCCAAGTGTGAATTCTGGTTATCCGAAGTGACCTATCTTGGTCATGTGATTTCCAAGGATGGTATTACTGTCAACCCAGAAAGAGTTCAGGCTATTCTTGATTGGACTCCCCCGAAGAATGTCAAGCAAGTCAGAAGTTTTCTCGGACTCGCCAGCTATTGCCGCCGTTTTGTCGAGAACTTTTCCAAGATTGCCAAGCCCTTGACCAATCTGCTTCACAAAGGCGTTAAGTTTGAGTGGACAGAGAAATGTCAGGAAAGTTTCCAAACACTCAAGGACAAGTTGACTTCTGCACCAGTACTTGCTCCTCCAGATTCTCGCAAGGACTTCATGATTTATTGTGACGCATCTCGTCAAGGATTAGGTTGTATCCTAATGCAAGAGCGCAAAGTGATTGCTTATGCCTCGCGACAACTGCGTCCTCATGAAGAGAACTACCCAGTTCATGATCTCGAACTTGCTGCAGTTATATATGCACTGAAGTTGTGGCGACATTACCTCCTCGGTAATCATTGCGAGATCTACACTGATCATCAAAGTCTGAAATATCTGTTTACTCAGCCAGACTTGAATCTTCGTCAACAAAGGTGGATGGAAACAATCACAGACTCTGGCTGCGGTATTACATATATCCCTGGTAAGGCTAATGTAATGGCCGATGCTTTGAGTCGCAAGTCTTATTGCAACAATCTCATGGTTCAGCGAGCTCAACCCCTTCTTCATGAAGAACTTGGCAAGTTGAACCTCCACATTGTTCCACAGGGTTTTCTCAATACCCTTGTTTTGGAACCTACTCTTGAGAAAGCTATTAAGTTTGCCCAAGCAAAAGACGCTGAAGTTGATCAGATGAAACGGGATCATGCTTTTGAGAGAGCCAGAGATTTCTTGCTTGCTGAAGATGGAACCTTGTACTTCAGAGATCGCCTTGTGGTACCCCGGTTCGAACTTATGGCAAACAAAGTTATGAAGGAAGCACATGATGCACCACTGTCTATTCATCTGGGTAGTACCAAGATGTACCAAGACATTCGTCAGATGTACTAGTGGTCTAATATGAAGCAAGACATTGCTAGATATGTTGCTGAATGTGACATTTGCCATCGCGTCAAGGCAGAACATGAAAAACCTGCTGGACTTCTGCAACCGCTCCCTATCCCCGAATGGAAATGGGACAAGGTTCCAATGGATCTTATCACAGGCCTTCCCAGATCCAAGAAGGGTCACGATGCTATTCTTGTCATCGTCAATCAATTCTCCAAAGTTGCACATTTTCTGCCAGTCAAGGAGACAATCTGTGACACCCTGGTTTTCGCTCCTCGTTTTTTTTCCTTCGCGGGATTTGACTCTCATCTTTTTTTTCTGATATTATTGGATTTTCTCTCGCTCCTAGGTATATGAAGATGGTCACCTAGTCTTGCCTTTTCTGTCCAACCAGAGATTCTCTCCAGTACAACCTTGCCACCCAAGATATGTTCTCGGAATTTTGCCACCAAGATCTAGGCTTCCGAATTACCGGAAGGGAAACCCTAATTCCTTCCGTTACAAAGGAACCCCAATTTCCTTTGAGCTGTTGCCTCCCAAACTTTTCCCAGTGATCATCCCATATCTATCAACCATGGATATGCAAAAATATTGCCAAGTCATTTGCAATATTTTTCATTTAAAATTAATTCCTTTTTCTACCCTGAGAAGGAATTAAATCCACAAAAATATCTATCCATCTCCAAATTTCATGAAAACTTGTGGAGATATTCTTGGTGATCATATTGAGCTCCCATAAAAATATTGGCCATAATTAAATAAGGGAAATTGCATTTTCCTATTTAAAGCCAATATTGCATTTTGGGCACTTTCCAAAGGAGCTACCATTTTGGTAGCCAGGAAAAAATCCCAAATAATTTGTGGAGCTTCTCCTATCCATATCTTCACCATTTCCATCAAGAACCCAAGTTCCACAGTTCAAAGTTTGAGAGCATCATCCAGTTCTTGTTTCTGGACCCATTTTGAGATTGTGAAGCAACAATAATTTATATTGCTCCATGATTCTTGAAATTAATCCAGGACCTCACATTCCCTATATGATGCGGGCCTACAAAAATTCATATCATTTTACCAAGCCAATTTCTCCCAAAAATTCCATCTAGCATCTCTCCAGCAGAAAGCTTTGTGAAGGAAGTACCATTTTGGTGCACCCAAATGGTATGAAATTTTACCAGTGCCTTTATGCTCCTAAATCAGCACCCTCCACCAAATTTGAGCCAAATTCATGAAGCCATTTGAGCACAGCTTCAAAGTTTAGTTGCTGGACCAAATTCTGCATTACAAAGGAAGTATATGCAAACTTGGTCCAAATGACTTCAAATTTTTCCAGCATCTACACCTTTCTAACCCATTTTACCGTGACAAAGATCCAGCTCAAACTCTCCATCTTTTTTTCCACAAAGAGCCATCATAGTTTCTGTTTAGAATCATTGTGAGCTCAACTCAGTCAATTTCTTGCCCCCTAACACTTCCAAACCACCAAAGATCACTTCTAGTATGATCAACACGCCTATTTGACATGGTGTGAGGACAAGTTGATGGTCGGGCCACGTGGTGCCGGTGGTGACCACGCTCAGGATAGGTTGAACCAGTGCTCTGCCCTCGGGAGGTCACCTCCGGCCGGCCTCCGCTCATCTATTCATGCCGACGAGCTCCCCCACTGTCCACGTACCCCGCCCGGGTCATTTTCCCCTCCGTCCGCTTCCTCGCCGCGCCGGGAAAAACGTCGCCGTACCGCTACTGTGCGTACGCGGTCGCCGCCGTATAATTCCACCCCGAGCTCTCCCAAAAGCCCCAGCTGGCCTCCACTGCTCATCGGTGCCGCTACCCGATGCCGAGAACCGACCGAGCCATCCCCTCCGCACGCGGTCCAGCTCACCGCCGCGTCCGTCACGTCGCCACGGCCGTGCACATTCACTCCCATCGCCGGCTATATAAGCCACGGCCGAGCCCTCCCCGGGCATCCCCGAGCACCTCAACCTCCTCCTCTACCTCGAAGAGCCCCCTTGGCCCTCATTTGAGCTCGCAGAGCTCCCCTGCCCTCCAATGATCGAGGCTCCGCCGCCGGCCCTCCGATCAAATTCGAGCGCTCGGGTTCCTCCCTCTTCTCCCAGACCTCACCTGAGTGCCCTCCCCACCTCCACGAACCACCTTGCTAAGCCAACTCCCATTCCTCATGGCCGTGCGGTGCTCCCCATCATCACCGTTGCCGTCGTCCGCCACCACCGCGAGTACCCACGAGCTCGACGTCGAACACCTCATCCATCCCCACCTTCGGCCGGCCCCCGCGAGCACCGGAGCAGCATCACCGGCCGGGGCCGGGCCGCTCTCCAGTTCTGGTCGCAAGGAAGAAGAAAGAGGAGGAGGGAGGAGAGAGAGGGTGATGCGGGGCCCACCCGTTAGCCACCCAAGGGCCGGCCAGCTGGATAAGCGGAGGCGCCCTCCCGCGAAGCCGTCTCGCTGCACTGAAAGCGTATTTTTCAAAATACGCCTTCGGTCTCAGCCCAGCGCCGAAACAGTTAAATAGTGGACGTTCGTCGGCTAAGGGCAAAAATGAACAGGTTCGGTTTATTTTTCTACCTAAAGAACGAACGGCCACAACTTCTTAACCGCAACTCCGATTCAGGTGATTCCAAAGCCCACCTTCTCTGTTCGTCGAGCCCGTTCCGATGAGGTCACTTTCATAAAGTTTACACATTCTAGAAATGACCATTTTGCCCCAACCCTATACTCAGCCCCTCCGAGAGAGAAACCTTTCCGGCGAATTTTTCCGCAAGGTGATCACACCTCTCTCCGGCGAATCTATCGACCCCCAGGCAAGCCGACCATCTGATATATGCCCTAAAGCATTGCTCTGTGTTATTATTGCGTGTTTAAATTAATATGTTTATGCTCGTGTGCATAGTAGTAAGTTGTATGTGAATCCGATGAACCCTTGCTTGCCTTCTTTGGTGACGGCACCATGCCTGTGTTCTGTGCTGCTTCCGGCCTTCTGGGGTGGATGCCGACTTTATATTTCTCTTTTCAGCAACTGGCCCGTATTCTGAGCTGCTTTTCGGCCGTCTCGGGCAGCTGTTGAGTTTCTTTTTGTGGTAGTGACCCCATGCTCTGAGCTGCTTTTCGGCCGTCTTAGGGAACTGCTACTTTCTTTTTATCAACACTGTCTCATGCTCTGAGCTGCTTTTCAGCCGTCTTGAGCTGGGGTTGAGTTATTCTAGCAACGTCCTAGATCTGAGTTGTAAAGACCGTTCTGGTGGCTACTGGTTTATTTGCCGGTTTCATGCAAGGGTTCGGACGATCGTAACCTACAGCTAAAACCTGTGAAATGATAGACTAGCCATTTAAATATTGTTTCACTAAAGACTCATTGTGATATTATATGGAGATAGGCTGTTATGTTTCCATAGTTGTTACATCATGCATTGTTACTGATATTGCAATGTTAAGAAATGTGACTTGAAAATAACAACCTCCTCCATCGGCTGGATCGAGTCATAGTGCCACCGAACCGAGCTCATCAGTGCAGCCACAATTGCCTTTATGGGAAGGCCCTAACTTGGTCCATTGTCCTGCCTCTTATCGGTACCACCAAAGAGGGAAGGTTATGCGTGCGTGCTACCCTGGCCCGGTAGGCGGCGATAACCTTGTGAGCCCAGGTTATTTCCGCGCGGGTCCCTATTTGGGACAATTTAGTTTGGCCACGATGGTGGCAGGTGTCAGGAGTGACACAGGGGCCACCCAGGACTTGACCCGGAAGGGGTACGATTGTCGGTGGGACCGAAAGAGTGCCGGGCAATGGACAAGTTTTGTTGGAGCAGCACCGGACCACCCGAATGGGAACATGTACTAAAGTATGAGGCCAGGAGCTCCATAGTGTGGGTAATGTGCGCGACCTCTGCAGAGTGTAAATCTATTCGAAGAGCCGCGTCCTCGGTCATGGGACACAGTTCGTACTAGGTCACACTATTTGGTCTGTGTCGAGTCTGGAGGAGTTAACCGAATGATTGTTAGGAATGAACCAGATAAGGTAAGCTTTGTCAGATTTACAGCACATATGCCTGGACATCGGATAATGTCAGAAAGTTGGGATGTTAGCCATGGGATGGCTATGAAGGAGATGGTCAGATGACCGTAAGAACTCGGATATGGTCCAGAAGGATCGTGAGAATAATCTTGTAAACTATCTGCACCGTTATGCTTTACCTTTCTGTATTTACCCTTGATAATTATCGTGCTAGATAATCCTGTTATAACATAATAATTAATAATGCTTGATATTTAAACCCTATTAACTTATAATGCTAAAAGTATTGATGCATGCTTGAATGCCATGGATTGCTTTGCTTGGTGTATATGTTATTTGGTTTGCTTGCGAGTACATTCAAAAGTACTCAGCGGCCTTCAACGTGGCCAGGTTCAGCTAAGGATCCGTTGAGGAGCGGGAGCATTCGCGAGCTAGAAGAGTAACCCAGTCAGATCCCTGTGGATTGGAGCCTCTCCAAGTCTGTGCTGCCTTAGTTAGTGATTTTCCGCTGCCCTAGCTTTGTAACCATGATGTATTTATTCCAACCACAATGGCTAGTAAATATATTCTTATTACAGTTGTGCCTATGTTCATGATACTTGTTGTAAACACGCACGCCAGAGTAATTTCCTGGGCTGGTGTGTGCGGCGACCGTCTGGCTATAGTGGTATTCAGGCAGGGTGCCACAACGGATGGTATCAGAGCAGCCAGGTTGACTGTAGGTTACCCTAGCTGGACTTCATTGCCTCTTGATCAGTAGAAAGCCCAGATGGATTTCAGTCATCTTTGCCAAATCGGCACGGCTACTGTTGATCATAAGGCAATCCCATAGGTTTTTGGCTACAACAGACCCCAACTCTCGTGGCCTTTGTCTCCGGTGGGAAATGTCCGCACCCAGCAACGACCCGTGAGCCCTGAACCCCTAGGTAAACCACATATCCTTACCCTGCTTGCTAGCCATGGCATTTCTCTCCTTAAATCCAGTTTCCTTTGGGAAACACCTATAAATTCCATCTTTCCCCGACAACCTTAGGACCGTTGACTAAGCCACTTTGGCTATGGTCGCGCGTCGAGTTTGATGTTCCCTAAGGAGGTAGTAGGAGCTCGACACCAATTGCTACCAGGAGCATTGTGTGGTTTTGCTTCTAAGTCCTTAGAGGTACATTGAGTGCGCGATTAGTTATACTAGTGGATCTTTGGCCATGTGTGTAAAGTCCGCAAAATTTGAGCTTTATTTGCCTTTGGTTTTTCGCTGTCCTTGCTTCTTTTCTCGATTCCGTTTCTTTTGCTTCGACTGGATCCATCCACAAGAGCAGCAAAGAAGACCAACACACAACTTGGATAATACCAAATAATCCAAATTCAGTAAGAGTCAAGCCAAGTCAACTGCCCGATATTCAGAACATTATCACCGGAACTGCCAAGAATGAAGAATGGGCCAGAAGCAGAAACTGCGTGCAACAGACAAGGCCAGAATAAACCCGAGAGAGTTTGCCTCAGAAAAAAAAATCATACCTAGGGAATAGTCAGATGAGCTATCAGTAATGAACACCAGTAGGGACAAATGATTCCGTCCTCGACACAAGGATTATTTCAGCCAGTGGGGTGAACCTTGAGTCTTTTCTCAATGGACTCAAGAATTATTTATTACCCACCGAAGACATATTTCAAGAACAAAACTCTAGTATGCTGATACAAATTGCAAAGCATATTATGGAATTTACTGGTGCATATACAAAATTTTCTGGGAATTGTGAACGAGGTTTGCGAGGAATATGGATAAGCCCATGGCTATCCGGAATCAATGAGAATTCCAAATACCTGGAAGCTCAGCCAAACTGAATGGGATTATCCGCCAACTGCTTACTATCAGCACACATCTGGATTAATTACCAACACGAAGTCTGCAACCATTGCGTAACCTTTACCGCAGCAATGATCAGACCAGCAGAAGGACAAGCGATGTACATGACTAACGGAATATCTTCAGTCAAGGTATGGCCTATACCTAGTTTTGGCTCCGCTAGGGGTAAATTGTGGATACTCCGGCAGGAAGCCAGAATTAGCTATAGATCTAGTAGTCAGCAGGACGGATAAACGGACAGCTTTTTTCCAACAAGCGACCAGCAACATAAGTCTTAAAGGTATGCATGACCTTCAGGCCGCATATCACAGTGAAAGGCTTCAGGTACAAGGAACCCAGCCTTCCTCCACAAGCTATCAAGAAGAGCTTGTGACGCAAGACTCCCCAACTTCCTCGCTACGCCACTAGTGGGAAAATCTTCTGGGGTACGGCACTCCCCTCTTCCTTAGCCTGCTACCGCATAAAGCTTCCGGCATAAGGCACTCAATCTTCCTCAGTAAGTAACATGAGAAAAAGCTTCTGGGGTAAGATAAGAAAAAGCTTCTGGGGTAAGATACTCAGCCTTCTTCGGCACGCTACCTTGACAGAAGCTTCGAGCGTAAGGAATTCAGCCTTCTTCAATACGCCATCGTGCCCACAACAATCTTGTCAGAAGCACGAACTAGTCCAGACGCACGTCCGCCTCAAAACTCAGTGGTGATGAAAGGATTTATCTTATCCCTACATATGTTGTGAGCATCCAGTCCAGTGGATCAGTTCATGTGAGCCACTCGTACACGGGGAATGACTATGTTCAGAGAAACATCGGCCCAAATATCAAAGAAGGATATGAACACGGCAACCCCTACGGAATATGCAAGAGTAAGTTGTGAATATGAGCCCGACAAGCTAGGATATGACCAAAGAGCCGTGTTGGCAGGTCATGACAGGTCTCCAAAGGAATCCCTAAGAACAAAGAAGCTTTGGATAAACCACATCTGCGATGGTTAATAAAGTAAAGCTTCATAGACAAGGTGATATCACCAACCCTTGTCAGGCTCTTGCATATACGGCCACAACAATGCAGCCAGCATGTTATACCCATCATAAATATGGGCCATCGAACAAGATAAAAGGCTATGCTCTGAAAGATACATCGGATGCTAGCCACACCATTTTCAGCTCAGTGATCATAGCAAGGGCTACAGAGGATATATAAGGCAGAGCCACCTCAACAAGCGACAAGGCTTGACTATCTGAATTCGCATGAAAACAAGACATTCAGATAGAATACCTAAAAGCACATACTTGTCGGCATCAACAGCTTGTAGATACCATGATGTTATTGGAATAAGAGATTACTGTCTATGATTACTTAGTGATTATACCTGACATTCCAGTTGGGGTATAGCAGCAATAGCTCGGTCATGTTGTTCCTTGGATTGTGGATCGTCTGAGGACAAAGTCAGAATGCATAAGACAGAAGGAAACATCAGCACGGAACCTAGAGCCAGACTGGGCCTTCTGACAAGATAGAAAGAAAGCCACTCCTAGTCACTCGAGGCCATACAAGAACGTGAGCCCTATGCCTAGAAAGGATGTTTCGCCCTTGGTAGTTAGTGTACGAAGTATCACAATAAACCCGAAGCAGCTAGCTCCAGGCAATGGAAACCAAGTTATTTGTTGGCACTACGCGCTACCCACCAAGCCTAGGAAGCAAACTACCTGGACAAAAGGTCCACCTGATAGGAAAGAGAAGGATTCAATGTAGTTGTTGGAAAAAAAACAGCACCTGAGCCATCAGAAGAGACAGTTGAAAGGGCCAATGAACTAATGAAGACAAGACAGATGATGGATCCAAGTCACACACAGGTATATCCCCCTTAGCTGGGAGTTAAGCCCAGAAATCTCGAGGACGAGATTTTCTTAAGGGGGGTAGGTTTGTGACACCCTGGTTTTCGCTCCTCGTTTTTTTCCTTCGCGGGATTTGACTCTCGTCTTTTTTTCCCGATGTTATTGGATTTTCTCTCGCTCCTGGGTATATGAAGATGGTCACCTAGTCTTGCCTTTTCTGTCCAACCAGAGATTCTCTCCAGTACAACCTTGCCACCCAAGATATGTTCTCGGGATTTTGCCACCAAAACCCTACCTTTCGAGTTACCGGAAGGGCCCTAATTCCTTCCGTTACAAAGGAACCCCAATTTCCTTTGATTTGTTGGCTCCCAAACTTTTCCCAGTGATCATCCCATATCTATCAACCATGGATATGCAAAAATATTGCCAAGTCATTTGCAATATTTTTCATTTAAAATTAATTCCTTTTTTTACCGTGAGAAGGAATTATATCCAGAAAAATATCTATCCATCTCCAAAGTTCATGAAAACTTGTGGAGATATTCTTGGTGATCATATTGAGCTCCCATAAAAATATTGGCCATAATTAAATAAGGGAAATTGCATTTTCCTATTTAAAGCCAATATTGCATTTTGGGCACTTTCCAAAGGAGCTACCATTTCGGTAGCCAGGAAAAAATCCCAAATAATTTGTGGAGCTTCTCCTATCCATATCTTCACCATTTCCATCAAGAACCCAAGTTCCACAGTTCAAAGTTTGAGAGCATCATCCAGTTCTTGTTTCTGGACCCATTTTGAGATTGTGAAGCAACTATAATTTATATTGCTCCATGATTCTTGAAATTAATCCAGGACCTCACATTCCCTATATGATGTGGGCCTACAAAAATTCATATCATTTTGCCAAGCCAATTTCTCCCAAAAATTCCATCTAGCTTCTGTCCAGCAGAATGCTCTGTGAAGGAAGTACCATTTTGGTGCACCCAAATGGTATGAAATTTTACCAGTGCCTTTATGCTCCTAAATCATCACCCTCCACAAAATTTGAGCCAAATTAATGAAGCCATTTGAGAACAGCTTCAAAGTTTAGTTGCTGGACCAAATTCTGCATTACAAAGGAAGTATATGCAAACTTGGTCCAAATGACTTCAAATTTTTCCAGCATCTACACCTTCCTAACCCATTTTACTGTGACAAAGATCCAGCTCAAACTCTCCATCTATTTTTCCACAATGAGCCATCACAGTTTCTGTTCAGAATCATTGTGAGCTCAACTCAGTCAATTTCTTGCCTCCTAACACTTCCAAACCACCACAGATCACTTCTAGTGTGATCAACACACCTATTTAACATGGTGTGAAGACAAGTTGATGGTCGGGCCATGTGGTGCCGGTGGTGACCACGCTCAGGATCGGTTGAACCGGCGCTCTGCCCTCAGGAGGTCACCTCCGGCCGGCCTCTGCTCGTCTATTCATGCCCACGAGCTCCCCCACTGTCCACGTACCCCGCCCGGGTCATTTTCCCCTCCAGTTGCTTCCTCGCCACGCCGGGACAAACGTCGTCATACCGCTACTATGCGTACGCGGTCGCCGCCGTATAATTCCACCCCGAGCTCTCCCGAAAACCCAGCTGGCCTCCAGTGCTCGTCCGTGCCGCTACCCGACGTCGAGAACCGGCCGAGCCATCCCCTCCGCACGTGGTCCAGCTCACCGCCACGTCCGTCATGTCGCCACGGCCGTGCACATCCACTCCCATCGCCGGCTATATAAGCCACGGCCGAGCCCTCCCCGGGCATCCCCGAGCACCTCAACCTCCTCCTCTACCTTGATGAGCCCCCCCGGCCCTCATTTGAGCTCGCAAAGCTCCCCTACCCTCCAATGACCAAGGCTTCGCCGCCGGCCCTCCGCTCAAATTCGAGCGCTCGGGTTCCTCCCTCTTCTCCCAGACCTCACCTGAGTGCCCTCCCCACCTCCACGAATCACCCTGGTACCCCAACTCCCATTCCACATGGCCGTGTGGTGCTCCCCATAATCGCCGTTGCCGTCGTCCGCCACCACCACCGCCCGACCACCACAGAGCGTCCCCGCCCCAGCCGCGAGTACCCACGTGCTCACCGTCGAACACCACGTCCATCCCCACCTTCGGCCGACCCCCGCAAGCACCGGAGCAGCATCACTGGCCGGGGCCGGGCCGCTCTCCTGTTCTGGTTGTAAGGAAGAAGAAAGAGGAGGAGCGAGGAGAGAGAGGGCGATGCGGGGCCCACCCGTCCAAGGGCCGGCCAGCTGGATAAGTGGAGGCGCCCTCCCGCGAAGCCATCTCGCTGCATTGAAAGCGTATTTTTCAAAATACGCCTTCGGTCTCAGCCCAGCGCCGAAACAGTTAAATAGTGGATGTTCATCGGCTAAGGGCAAAAATGAACATGTTCTGTTTATTTTTCTGCCTAAAGAATGAACGGCCACAACTTCTTAACCGCAACTCTGATTCAGGTGATTCCAAAGCCCACCTTCTCTGTTCGTCGAGCCCGTTCTGATGAGGTCACTTTCATAATGTTTACACATTCTAGAAATGACCATTTTGCCCCTACCCTTTACTCAGCCCTCCGAGAGAGAAACCTTTCCGGCGAATTTTTCCGCAAGGTGATCACACTTCTCTCCGGCGAATCTATCGACCCCCAGGCAAGCCGACCATCTGATATATGCCCTAAAGCATTGCTCTGTGTTATTATTGCGTGTTTAAATTAATATGTTTATGCTCGTGTGCATAGTAGTAAGCTGTATGTGAATCCAATGAACCCTTGCTTGCCTTCTTTGGTGACGGCACCACGCCTGTGTTCTGTGCTGCTTCCGGCCATTTGGGGTGGATGCCGACTTTATATTTCTCTTTTCAGCAACTGTCCCGTGTTCTGAGCTGCTTTTTGGCCGTCTCGGGCAGCTGTTGAGTTTCTTTTTGTGGTAGTGACCCCATGCTCTGAGCTGCTTTTCGGCCGTCTTAGGGAACTGCTACTTTCTTTTTATCAACACCGTCGCATGCTCTGAGCTGCTTTTCAGCCGTCTTGAGCCGGGGTTGAGTTATTCCAGCAACGTCCCTGATCTGAGTTGTAAAGACCGTTCTGGTGGCTACTGGTTTATTTGCCAGTTTCATGCAAGGGTTCGGACGATCGTAACCTACAGCTAAAACCTGTGAAATGATAGACTAGCCATTTAAATATTGTTTCATTAATGTCTCATTGTGATATTATATAGAGATAGGCTGTTATGTTTCCATAGTTGTTACATCATGCATTGTTACTGATATTGCAATGTTAAGAAATGTGACTTGATAATAACAACCTCCTCCATCGGCTGGATCGAGTCATAGTGCCACCGAACCGAGCTCATCAGTGCAGCCACATTTGCCTTTATGGGAAGGCCCTAACTTGGTCCATTGTCCTGCCTCTTATCGGTACCACCAAAGAGGGAAGGTTATGCGTGCATGCTACCCTGGCCCGGTAGGCGGCGATAACCTTGTGAGCCCAGGTTATTTGCGCGCGGGTCCCCGTTTGGGACAGTTTAGTTTGGCCACGACGGTGGCAGGTGTCAGGAGTGACACAGGGGCCACCCAGGACTTGACCCGGAAGGGGTACGATTGTCGGTGGGACCGAAAGAGTGCCGGGCAATGGACAAGTTTTGCTGGAGCAACACCGGTCCTCCCGAATGGGAACAGGTTGTGGCACCCCGATAGAGGGCCGACGCACGCCAGTCCCAGGATAAGACCTTTCGCAAGTCTGAGATATGATACAGCGATTCCAGGCACAAAAAAATGGCTTTATTATATGAAATGGAGTATTACAATACTGTTGCTTCCAACAATATTACATGGCTCCAAGGCTTAGCTAAATGGCAGCGGAGGTCTTGGTTCAGCGGTAACGACGTCTCTGGCTGGGCTCCGCAACTCACAGGACTGGCTGGGTTACGATCTAGCATACCGGATCTTCTCCTGCAACTGGCCACATGCAAGGCCAGGTGAGTACTTTGAATATACTCGCAAGACAACCAAATACATAGCATCCAGACAAGCAGATGACAAAGCAAGCCCTATGCTTATACAAGAATTTATTCTAAATATGGCATAGAATTTAACAGGAAATCATGGATCAAGCATGGCATAACATGGATCAAGAATATCAACTACATACCATGGCATATCATAGCTACTTCTACGAAGCATGGTATCCAGCATTAGACTGGAACCTACACTACACTTACCTCCTGAGAAGCATTAAAGTAACATGTTGTGACATCATTCAGTTTTACTGCCCCTCTGGGCTATCTCATGACTCACCGAGATCTCACTCAGTGATCAAGTCAGAATACATTGTGAACTCTTTGTTACGACCGGTTTGTTATAACAGGTTTGTCCTCCAGATCGACAAAGATCAAATAGTGTGACCTAATACGAACTATGTCCAATACCGTGGACTCGGCTATTCTAATAGATTCATACACTTTGCAGAGGTTGCGCACTTTACCCACACCATGGAAATTCATCCAATGAAACTCGCCTAACCTGTGACCCTTCTATCGTACCACCGACAATCCTACCCCTTCCGTGTCATGTCCTGGGTGGCCCCTGTGTCACTCTTGACACCTTCCACCGTCGTGGCTAACTAAACTATCCCCAACGGGGACCCTCGGGCTAAACAAACAACTAGGCTCACAAGGTTATCGCTGCCTACCTAATCAGGGTAGCACGCGCGCATAACCTTCCCTCTTTGGTGGTACCGATAAGAGAGCACAAGGTTAGACCAAGTCAAGGCCGTCCCATCCCGGCAAATGTGGCTGCACTGGAAAGCTCGGTTCAGTGGCACTATGACTCCATCCCATCGATGACGGAGGAGGTTTAGTTTATAAGTTCAATTTAACATTTCCATCATCGCACCATAACATCAACACTTATGAGGGAGAACAATCACTTAACAACATCATAGCAATATCATACAGTATTGACAGTCATGGCATGAGATCAAATCATAGCATTAACATGATAATGGTAGTAAAAGTATTGTTACTAGCATGGGAAAATATGACATGGAAGCAAGTCATGATAATATGGTAAATAACACTAGCATCTGATACAGATGAAATAACAAGACTATGCCAGTGCAGACTAACAGACGATCTAAGACATACTACAACGCACACACAGGGTGCAAGCAAAGTCAACATGCAAGTCCGGGGCTCATGGTAAGAGGTTGGCTTGCCTTGGGGTGGAGGAATACACCGGGAAGCAATGCGATGAAACTCCGGATTCGAGTCATCGGAACCGGCACTCCCGGGAGAGGCCTATATTAGGGAAAGGGTAAAAGTGGCATTTTCAACATGTCACAACATTATGAAAATGGTATCATCGGAACGGGCTCGACGAACTGAAAACGTGGGCTTTGGAATTACCTCGATCGGAGTTACGGTTGAAGAGAAACAACCGTTTGTTCGTTATGAAGAGAAATAGACAGAAAACTGTGCATTTCAGTCCTTAACGAGTGAACGTCCACACTATAGCTGTTTCGGCCGGCGGCTGAGAAAACAAAGGCGCATTTTCCAGATTATGCTTTTGATAACATAAAGCGTATTTTCTTCTGCTGCCGCGACGGGATACGCTTTGTCAAGTGGGAAGCGCGTTATTGAAATTACGCTTCCACTTAAACTGACGCACAGGCCTGGCTCTGTCAGCCCCTAGAGGCTTACATGGGGTCCCCACCTTATCCCCTTCTCTCTCTCCTCCCGGGTCATCTCCTTCCCCGTGCTCGGAGACACAGGTGATGCGGCCGCCGGCGCAGCCGACGAACGGCGGCGTGGGAGGGCCCGTCGATGGTCCTAACAGAACCAGCGCTCCGCACCGCGTCCATGGGTGGTCGCGGGGTCGCCCAAGGTGTACCACAGCGCCATCACCATTGCCTGGGCCACGGCGGCCGAGGAGCTGTAGGGGGGGCGCCGGCAGGGTTAGGGAATGGTGGCGGCTCACGAGCTCTAGGGGGGTGCGGTGGCCGCAATGGAAAGGGAGGGGAATGGACAGGGTGCTGGTTGGCTCGAGGGGATCGGGCTTCAGCCATGGATGCCATGGAAGCTGGGAGGGGATTTGGGGGTCAACTGAAGAGCTGCGAGGGTCGCTGGTGCTCGGGGCGGTCGATTGCCGAGCTTAAATAGCTGCGGGGAGGAGCTAGCCGACGGTGGAAGCTCCGGGAAGCTCGGTGCCGTGGCGGTGCTCGAGCGGAGCACCAGCTGTCGGCACGCCCAGCCAACGAGCATGGATCCAAGGCCAGCTGGGGATGGAGGGGAAGCCGTACATCGCCACAGACGTTGGCAGAAGGCGATGGTGAGAGGAACAGGGGAGAGACGCGACAGCGCACTGCAGAGCGCTGTTTTTGGCCTGGCCAAGCATGGTCACCACCGGCACCACGTGGCATGGGGACTGCGACACTCTCCAACCAAGTCTAGGGTTTTCTCCATCCTTCACTGAGTTGACTTGTGCGGTTGAAATGCAATGGACAGCTCTGATGTGACCACACACTGCTCAAACGTTTAATGGCAGCAAAGTGTTGACATGTGCTGTGGTCACCACAGTGCTCCTCCTGGCATGATCTTGGGCAGGGGTTAATCATCCACTAAGGTGGTCATCTTGGCCAAAATTCAACTCAAATGGGCAAGGTTATCTGGCACTTCCTTTGCAACTTGCAAACTGGCCAAAAATGAAAATGAGAATGCTGGGAAAGAATGGCTGGATGGATTTGGCTGATTTTTGGTGTAGGGTGATGATTTAATCATGAGATCTAGCTGGAAAAATTTCAGCTCATTTTGATCATCTATGAAGGTACTTCCCTCACAGAGCTGCCATCTGGACAGAAACTTAGTTAATTTACTGAGGAAAATTGGCTAGATGAAATGGGCTGGTTTTTGGATTGCACAAGTGATTTGCCAATGCCCTTCACCCTGAAAAATTTCAGCCCAAAAGGATCAAGGGAGCAAGCACTTCTTTGCAAACTGGAAATCTGGACAGAATTTGCAAATGGATGTTGTGCTCAAAATTTGAATTGTGGAACTTGAGATTTTGATGAAAATGGTGAATATCTGGGTAGGATAAGCTCCACAAATTATTTGGGATTTTTCCTAGCTACCAAAATGGTAGATCCTTTGGAAAGGCCCCAAATTGAAATATTGGCTTTAAATAGGAAAATGCAATCTCCCTTATTTAATTGTGGCCAATATTTTTACCAAAGCTTGAGGTAGGCACAAAGATCATCTCTACCAATTTTCATGAAATTTAGAGATGTCTAGCTATCCCTCTGGATTTAATTCCTTAAAAAGGCAGAAAAAGGAATTAATTCTAGGTGAAAAATATTGCATATGACTTTGCAATATTTTTGCACACCTGAGGTTTATGGATATAGGAGAGTCTCTGGAAATCTTTGGGAGGATCAACGGGGCAAGGAAAACGAGGGTTCCTTTGTGATCACAAAGGCAGAATCCCGGTTCCAATATTTTGGAACTAGGGTTTGAATGAGGTTCGGGGTTTACTGATGGGAGCTTGGCTGTCACAAGAGCATGGGAAAGGCATTGAGAGGCTGAGGATTGTTTGGATTCACCTGGTCACTCACCAGATTCCAGAGGAAAAATTTGGGAGAGGAAAGCTAGGAAGGAATAAAAGCACAAAAATCGATAACCCGATTTTTGGGGTGTTACAAACCTTCCCCCCTTAAGAGAATCTCGTCCTCGAGATTCCTAGGGTTAGCTTAAAACAAAAATTACACCTCCTGAAGAAACCTCTGGGTTGGGTATTAACCCTGCGGTTGAAGATAATCGAGTTGAGAGTACCGAAAATTGGTACACCCAGATCGAGATACGGATATTACGGGATCTACTCCACGGGTAGGGGTTGCTGGGTGGCTCTCGTAGCCCTGTCATTTTTAGAAAAAGAAAAAAATTCCTTTTTCCAAAAATGCTAGGGGCACCCCAATGAACAGTGGCCTCTCTTGCTGACAGGTGGGCCCAGGGCCCACTGGCATCCTCCTTCTTCTTTCTCCGACCAACGGTTCTCTCTCGCGCTCCTGCGCTGTTCTGCGTGCAGCTAGGCACTGCACGCGTCTAGCTCCTAGGGCATAAAGCACCCTACGGTGATAATGCGCGGTGTGCATGAGGCCAACGCAGAGAGCACTCCCATCGTGGGCCAGCGCCGGTCGGCACTGCTCGCGGATTCGCCTCCTGGATGCCAGCGATCGAGCGACGCGTGGTTCTCCTAGACCTCGCTCACCGTACACCAGACTTGGGTTATAAAAGACGAGGGTAACGCGGCTCTGACCAACTCACACCATGCCTCTCTTCCATCTCTTCGGTTTGGATGAGCTCGAGCCGAGATCCTTCGGTGATGCGGTGTTCCTGGTGGGGCTATGGTGGTTCCTCACTGCGCTGCTGGCTACTCTGATCGGTTCGTCGCTCTGCCTGCTGCAGCTCATCCTGCTGGAGCGGGCTCGCAACGACGAGGGTCCTGTTGCGGTGGGTCAAGGCGGGGACGATGCTGGCGGAGTGGCTGGTGATCATCCATGCTGGTTTCTTCGCCATCTCAGGCCGATGGAATAAGTGCGTGGTATGGCGGGGCGAGGTGGCGGCCTGTCCAGCGTCACGCAAGACGGTGACAAAGGCGCCGCTGGGTCTGTGGCTAGTGCAGTGTGGTTAACGGTGCTCTACCAATGCAGGGGTCACGCTGCTGGTAGCTCCTCGTCAGGCAACATTCACAATGAGTGGGTGTTGGGGTAAAATCGGGGTTTAGATCTTGGACTAGAGGGGTTGTAATGGTTTATGCTGCAATAAAATTTCTCAGAATTTCTCCGAGATTGCAACTGGGTTCTGGAAAAAATATTTTGGGATCGGGGAACTATTGAGTAGAGCTGGTTTTCCAGAATGCTGGGTTCGGAAAACTGACAAACAGAGTAAGCACGGACGGGTATGGGTATGCGGCTTTGCATTCTACCCAAATACTGCTGCGACTATACTCAGGAGGATGAACTTGGTGTGCAAACTTTGCTCACACAATACACGTGCAATCTATTCAAACCAATATGCAGGCAGGTGAAAGAAAAATATATGCAAGGGAAAAAGAACACATCCAGCAAATTACACTAAGGTGTTTTAATGCTAGTGGGTGTATGTACTCCTGGTATACATATACGTACACCAGCTCGCATTTCATTAGGGACTCCGTGCGAGTCCGTTGTTATTAGGTGTAACTGCTCTACTGACTAAAATCTTGGTAAGAAACCATTGCCGGCTCTGTTAAGCATTTCTGCCTAACAGAGAGGCAGATGAACCAAATCCACAGAGCAAACAGAGATACATAACGTTACAATAGCACACAAGTTACAATGAGTACAAGCATACAACAACACGCAACCTTACTAGGCACCTAACAGCAACAGCTCACTCCGGCTACAGGGTTCTATTCCTTGACAAGGGCGAAAAGACAGCCTTGGCAGCACACATACTCGCTGCATCTTCTGGCTTCACTAACTGCCAGAGCCACAAATGGGCCTACTCTTGTTGGGACTCTCCGGGAAGACATAGGCTGAGCCAACTTCCATCTTCATCGTCGAACACCTCTATAGGTTGGGGCCCAACTGCTTGGGTTGCGGCTGGAGCTTGACGGAACACATCCTGACGGCGAAGACGCCAAATAGCTCGGGAGAAGGAACTTGGGTGAATGATGCCTGGTCGATATGGGTTCACGGGCTGCGAGGGCAGCACTAGCTGCGAAGGTGTCACTGGGTTTGGCATCATGGAACTGGTGGCCTGGAATGCAGCTTGACGGGCCTCACGGTATGCTTCCGTAACAACCCGAGTGGTGTCACGATCAATGGCTTTAAACTCTCCAAGAATGCCGGAGAGCAGCAGCCCCTGGGCAGCAATGAACTGAACCAGGCGAACTATTGCCGGGTTGGCATCTCCAACAGCGCTGGGGAACTCGCAACCTGCGCTAGACGCAGAAGGAAAGTAGAGAAACTCCCGCATCTCCCCTACTTGTGGAAACTGGAAATGAAGGCGTGCGATGGCTTCCGCAGCAGTTGTCTGGACAGCCAATGCGGGGGTGGGCATGGATTTGCCCTGAAAAGTTAAGGGCTTTCCATCCTCTGCCGGACCTGGGCAGATATGCGCCTTCGCATGGAATCGGCAAAGGTGAGGGACGGACTCCGATTGGAACACCAGATACACCGGGCTAGTACTACAGCCAAGGGCTTGGGTGAGCATACTCGAAAGGATGGGCGGAAAGCCAGCATAACCATTAGCCAAAGTTCAGCTATGGAAAGTGGGTACTCTCGAAGAACTAGCCATGTGTCGTGGGTACGACCATCTATGGGGCCATCTAGCCCCTTTGTGGTTCAGCTAGGGAGATCGGCGAGCACAAAGAGCAGAATCAACAGAGAGACACATGGGATTTACCCAGGTTTGGGCCACTGTGAAGCGTAAAACCCTACTCCTGCTTTGGTGTATTGAATGTGTATCAGCACAAGTACAAGGAGCGCTTCCCCGGCAAGGTGCAGAAGGAGCAGCTACGCATGTGAGTTGTGCAGGGGTTCGAATCCCTCTAAATGTTGCCCTGGCCCTCCTTTTATAGCTCAAGGGGTTACCACAGTGGCAATATGGTCATTACAGGTTGATTAGATAGCAAACAGTGCTATCATACCTAACTCTACCAGTTTAGGACAAAAAGCATTAAATGCACCGTTAGGTGTCATGTGGTGGGGTAGCCCCGGCAAGGTTCCTGCACCGCTCGCCCAGCTGCCTCATATTAGCTTGACACACCCTCTGGACAGGTGTCATTAAAGGCAAATCTTTTCCCCACATGCTGACACGTGCCCGACAAATCTCACCAACTAGCCTGCGCGGTCGACACCTCACCGATTAGCGACCAGCTGCTCGGTGAGGTGGAGCGTTGATGAGCTGGTGATGGCTTGCCGGCACGGAGCTTGCCGGGTCTTCACCTTGCCAGGTTAGGTCTTTCCGGCAAGAAATGTCTTCAACTTCAGCACTAGCTGAGTACTTGTTGATGCTTCGTCTTGATCTTCTTTCCAGTGGCTTCTGCAACTGGGCCTTGAACCTTGGTCTTGGTGGTTTCCGGCAAGCCATGGCCGGCAGGGAGGCTACTACTGTCTGTGCATAAGTCGGGGTATAAAATACCCATGTTTTATACACCGACAGGAGCCCCCGGGCCTGGGCCATACGCGCGTCCGAAGCATCGTTGGGCTAGGCCCAAACAATGCACAGACACGCGGCGGGAAAACTGCCGCTGTAATTTTTAGTCATGATGATTTTTCTGACGCACGTCCAATCCACGCATTAAATGCGGGTCGTGGGAACGTGGACTGTTGTGGTTATTCCGCGGTAGTGCGCCTGTAAAAACGCCGCAAGGGGTAAACAGTGAAGAGCCAGCCCCCTCGCGCCTTCCCCATAAAAAGGCAACCGCGAGGAGGCGCTGCTCATTCACCCCTGCTTTCCCCTGCTTCATCTTCTTCCTCTCGCCAGAGCCCTTTTCCGCCACCGCCGCCATTAATCCGCATCTCACCTCGACCTCCTTCTTCTTCCCGATCCTGATGGCGCCCAAGAGAGCCGACGCGGCGGGGAAGAAGCCCACCAAGTCGCTCGACCCCAAGGCGAAGGAGAAGAAGAAAGCGTTGGAGGAACTGGAGAAGCGGCGGAGAGAGAATGCAATCTTCTCGCCGTCTTCCATGGATGCTAACGAACTGATCAGGAGGTATGCTTACATGTGGGGAAGAGATACCAAGGATCGCAAGGCCCCCGTGGTGCTTCCTGAAGACGACAAGGATCCAGCAGATTCGTATCCATTTTTCTGCGCTTACTTTTACTGCGGTCTGGTTCCTCCATTCTCGGACTTCTTCAGCGCTATGATGTTCAGTTTTGGGTTCAAACTGTTGGATTTCACTCCGAATGCGATGACTTGCATGGCGGTCTTCGCCCATCTGTGCGAGAACTTTGTCGGAGTTGCCCCCAACGTAGATCTGTTCCGCCACTTCTTCGTTCCCCGTATTGAAGACAAGTCGCTCTCCGGCAGCGTAACATGGATTCCCAGGGCAAAAACCAAGGGCCAGTATCTTCCCGGGCGACTCCACCTCAAGTGGGACGAGTGGCAGGCGGAATGGTGCTGGATTCAGGAAAAAGATTTCCCTCAGTTTTGTGTACCGCGTACAGTCAGAATTCAACGCGGCAAGAATTGGAGCGATCTTGGCGCTACTGACGAGAAACTTCGGCCGACACTGAATAGAATTGCTCGTCTCAAGGACGCCAAGCTGACCATAGAAATGGTTGGCGCTGATTTCCTCTGGCGACACATATCACTGCTGCAGAAGAGGCAGAGGCCCACCTGGGATTATCAGGGTGCCACCAATATCATGCGGCTGTACCCTGGGACTGGCAACAAGTTGACGGTAATGGAGCATGCCTGCCTCTGTGAGCAGGTATTCCGAAAAACCGGCACATTCCACTTGCCGGCTGGGATCGTCTCGTTGCACATCAATTCCGCCAAGGGTTCTATTGTGGCAATGATGCCAGACTGCAATGCTCATGGAGTCAAAGCTGACTGGCCCATGCCCACCGTGGAGATTGAGTTAGACTGGGCTTCCAATTTAACAGAGAAAGCTTCCCGGAAGGAAACAGATCTTATCCAGGCAACTAAAGATGAAGAGCTGGCATGCATTGCCAGCGAGGCCGCAGAGCTCGCAAGAATCAATGCGGCAGGCAGTTCTGGTGCCACGGCAGCTGAAGATGATGACGAAGATCATCACGAAGAAGACGCTACCGACGAGCAACAGGAAGAGCTCACCGGGGGCGAGGCTGCCGGAGCCGAAGTTGCCGGGACTGACGTTGTCATAGAGCCCGAAGAGGAAATAGGCCCTCGAGCCCCATAGAGGAAACGCCATATTCGAAGGGCAGTCAGTCAAGAGCCAGTGTGCACTTCTTCACCCGGAGATGGCCCTACTGTGAAGAAAACGACCATGAGTACCTGCCACCAAGAAGAAGTACGCCGGCAACCAACTCGACATCCTCGAACTCAACCTCCATCTTCCCAACAAGGGGTTGCCGAGGAAATTGAATCCATTCAGCCGACGGGTTCATCTCCTCCGGGACTCAAGAGGGCCAGAGAATCGCCCCCGCCAGTGATATACGATTTCGATGTCCTCGGCGAGTCTGAAGGGGAGGAGTAAGTGACTCCGTTCATTTCCATCAAGCTTTGATTTCATCTGATTGTTGTTCTGATTTGATTTCCTTTGTCTTGACAGAGGCCCAAAACCACTTGCGCAGCGGGCAAAGCGGGCCAAGACCGCGACGGAACAGGATCCCGCTGCAAGTGCTGGGCAGGGTATTGCAAACATTGTTATCAGCCCCCAGCCTAGCCCCCTGCGCGAGGATGTGGTGCGGATGCCTCCCACTAGTGCCAGCACTGAAGTTCCTCCCTCTGAGACCGACAAGGAGATGGGAGAGGCCCGCCAAGAGGAAGAACGCGAAGAGGCGGATCCCACTGTAGCTTCCCCATCAACCATTATTCCGGAGAGTGCTTCTCCGGCAAGGGTCTCCACCGACGAGCTTGTCCACACGGAAGCCATCCCGACAAGCGAAGCGGCCGATAACCGCGCGCTGGCAACACAAGTTGCCGGGGAAGGGGATGCCCTTCCTCAACAAACGTCAACGGGTAATCCTCTTGCTTTTACACACTTCTCACAGAATTTTTTCTTTTCTTGAATTTTGGCTTGTAAATTGAATCTCATCCTGCTTTTGCTTCCGTTTCACTCCTCAGCTCCAACCTCTCCCGAAGAAGGTGAAATCCTGGTGGAGGTAGCAAATATCGCAAAGGATGCCTGTAACACCCCAAAATATTTTCCTTGGATTTTTTCTAAAAGAAAATACTTTGAATTATTTTGACACTATTTTCCTTCTTCTCCTTCTTTTGTTCTGAAAATCTTTTTAATTTTTAATTGGGTTTGAAAAAAATTAAATGGTTCTGATTTGGATGGTTTATTAATTGGGTAATTATTTTTGAAGGATCAAAACTATTTTTCTTTCAGAAAAGTTTTTGGAATAATTAAAAGTATTCCAAAGAAATGGCCATTTCACTCTCTTCAAGCACTTCTAAAATTTCTCAAAATTTATTCTGTCATCCTAAATCATCACTCAAATCATTCTCACCTCCTAGGACAGTATCCAACACTTCTCCACCCCACAAAAATATTTTTATCATATTTATCAAATTCCAAAGTTGGAATTTCATTTATTATTGGTTTCTTTGATTTACAAAGGAACCATATTTTCCTCAACTCTTCAGCTCCCACCAAAATTACTCCAACTACTTGGTAGTACCCACACCTCATTTCACCAAAAATATTCCACTCCACAGTTCAAAATATTCAAATTTCATTCAACTCAAATTTGGACCAGATTCAATCTCTCTGATACAAACTCAATTTTTATTCTCCAAAAATTCTGAAACTTTGCCAGCCTCTCTTTTATGCATCAACACCTCACCACAAAAATTCCCAAAAATTCCTAAAATTCCTAGAGCCCTCTGGCATTTCATCACACACCTTGTGTGCATACTGTAGCACTATCGAAAATTTCAGAAAAACAACAACATTCAGAGAGAGAGGGGGATCGATGCCGTGCACTTCTCATCTTCCTCTCTCCCGCACAGCGTCACCTCCTTTGATCTTAAATGAGCCACCCGGACCCCCTGGTCAGTGCCTCGCCGCCGACAGAGCAGGAGGTGGCCAGTGCAACGGCCACCGTCCTTAGCCGTGGCGGCCAAACGGATCGGCTAGACTCCGGCCGCCTTCACTCCTGTCTGCTGCTCTTCCGCCTACCCTTCCCTCCACGCGTCGTCTCCTCCGCAGCGTCGCCTCACTGTCCACATCGTCTCGGTCCCGCCTGGCAGTCGCCGGAGCAGGTCACCGCCGTCACACCCGTACGGGGGTCTCGTCGTGGATAAGGCCGTAGAGCCCGAGTTCGTCCGCGCTGACTCTTCCAGATAACTCTATCAACCTCTCTTATCATTCACCGCCCTTGCCCACCGCCCCTAACTACCTCGCCGGCCGGATTAACTCCAACGTGATCCACTTCGCCACTAACCTCCTCGGATCGCCTATAAAAGGCCCTCCCGAGCACCGCTGATCACCCACTCCACCCACACTCCCTCCCAATCGACCTCCCGTGCACTCCCCCGACCTCGGGGAGGCCTTCTTTCCCGACTCCGACCACTGATCCGCCGCCATCTTCCCTGATCAGCACGACGCCGTTAGGCCACCTCCACCACCAAAACTTCGTCAGTCATCCTCTGGTCCACCGTATCACCCATCCCGCGTTTCAATTTGGCATTCCAAGCTCTCTCCGGCGAGATCTAACTTCACCCGACGCCGCCGTCCGCCGAGGCCGACCTCGCCGTCGTTCTGGTGCTCGCCGGCAACCACCAGCACCACCCACCGACACGGAGTACCATCCCGAGCACATCCCGACCATCGCCGCCTCCTGGAATGCCGGCGATCGTCGCCGGTGATCGCCGCATCCCTTCTGTACACGCGCGCGATCGTGTTTGAATTCAAACCTGACGGGTGGGGCCCACCCGTCAGCGTTTTAATCTTTTCCCGTTTAAACAGAAAGCGTATTGTGCTCTTCACACTTTCTGCGCTGAAAGGCATATTTTGCCCCGAGGCGTTTTCTATTTAACTGCACAGGGACCTGCTGGCTCTTGGATTTTTGTAGAAAAGTCCCTGGTTTTAAAACTTTAATAACTTTTTAACCACAACTCCGTTTTAATTGATTCTTTTTTTGAAATTCCTCTTTTTCTCTCTAGTTTTTTTGGTATTTATTTGAAAATATTTTGAGACAACTTTTGGTACTGATGCAAAAAATTTAATTTTAATATGAATTTCTATTTTATAGAAAACGAAGAGGGGGACTTTGCTGGGAATTTCGAGGGATCATCTTCTGACTACTTTGATCAAGGCAAGCATTTTTGAACTTGGGTTATGGTGAATTGCATGCATGGTTGCATCGGTCGAAAATTGCACCGCATATGTAGTAATAGTGTGAGCATGCATAGTCATGTCATTTTGAGCACTTTTGCATACACCAAGAATCTTTCTAACGTGTGGAAATGGTGAGAATCCAGGAGTATATCTCCTGCCTTGGACGTGCCGGTGGGCACGGGCCACGTTGTGACACGACGGTGTCACCGTGGCATGTGAGACATGCCAGTCATAATAACAACACCTCTTGACTCGACCTAGATCGAGTCTTGCTCCGTCACACCTAGCTAAATACCGTGCTACCACGAGTCTTCCCACAAGGGAAGTGCGGTTCAGTAAGTTGCTAACCCCTGTCCATGTGCACACCACTTAGAGGGGCCATGATGAGGGTTCCACGGCCATGGACTAATGCCAGTCATCTGGTCAGGGGGCATGGGTGTATCCGGCTGGGCCGAGAGGGGGGCACCCCTTGTAATCCGCGCGTTGTTAATAGTGATCCCATGCTATTCGAGATGATGGTCTCCCCGACTTAGAGTTTTTCTTGAACGATGATTTGGGTGATTCCTGCCATCCGGAAAGTTAATCTGGTGTGTGCTGGTCAGGTGTGTTTTCAACCCACAAAGACCGTAATGGGAATTAGTCAGCGTCCCGGTGCTGGCTACAGAAATCTCATACACGTGGGTAAAGAGTACACCCTCTGCAGAGTTATATCTATTCGAATAGCCGTGTCCATGGTCAAGGACATTAGCTGGGAAGGGTCAAGTATCGGTCCCGGTGTCGGTCTTCGGAGGAAATAATTAAATTAAGCATGATTCATTTTGCAGGATATTTATTGTCACCACTAATGTTGTCATGGATATTTTTGTTATCATGAATGCTATTATAAATATTATTGTTGTTATGCCTGTTATTGTGGACTAACCCGTTTCTCTTATATGAATTTTCTGAGTGTCACTTGGGCTGGCTAGAATAGCCATGCACTCAGTTTTATTTTCTTTTCTGAGTGTCACTTAGGCTGGCTAGACTACCCGTGCACTCGGTTTTTTTTTATTTCCTGAGTGTCACTTGGGCTGGCTAGACAACCTGTGCACTCAGTTTTATTTTCTTTTCTAAGTGTCACTTGGGCTGGCTAGACTACCCATGCACTCGGTTTTATTTTCTTTTCTGAGTATCACTTGGGCTGGCTAGACCACCTAGATACTCAGTTTTATTTTCAAGACCTCTCGTGGCTTCGCTTTCAGACACCCGTTTCGCATTTCTCTTCAAGACCTCCCGTGGCGTCGCTTTCAGACACCCGTTTGGCATTTCTCTTCAAGACCTCTCATGGAGTCGCTTTCTGACACCCGTTTGGCATTTCTCTTTTCTTTCTGTGTGTCTCTTGGGATGGCTAGACTACCTGAGACACTCATTTTTATTTCTTCTGAATATCTCTTGGGATGGCTAGACTACATGAGATATTCACTTCTTTCCATTTTACTTTTCCTTGATTTATGACTAACATGTTATGTTTATTCTTCCGCACCATAGTAATATTATCATGCCAGGTTTTAAATTTCAGCCAGCATATGCATGTCATTTGATCCATCATGAGCATGTGCATTCGGTATATCTTTCGTTCATAATGTTTGCGAGTACATTCCAACGTACTCACAGGCTTGTCCCTGGCTTGTTAATTTGGCCAGACCTGGAGGAAGACGAGCTTGTGGAGGAAGAGTGTGCTAGTGAGCCCGACGCTTAGAGGTGTTCCCAGTCAGTCAACCTGTGATCTTGGAGTCTACCACATGTATCATCCGCAGTGCTTCCGCTTCACAAATAAATAGTCAAGCCTCACACTGACGCTTGGCTCTACTTTATTGTATCAGTATTGTACTACCACCACACCGCTGTCATATTCCACCACCGTCATATACTGGCAAGTTTGAAATAATTGTTGAGCACTCTGGCTCAACCCTGTTTAATATTATGTATGTACTGGTTATCTATATCAAGGAGTCCACCAGTTGTTCTGATCTTGGGGCTGGTGTGACTTGAGGCTATTCTGTGATTTATTCCAGAAAGGGGCCCGACAAACCTTGGTACCAGAGTCAGGCTGACTGTAGGAAGCCCTAGGCACTACCGTTAGTAATAGAGTCAGTCCTAATATTTTTAGTGTGCATTTCATGCATTGTAACAAATTTTCCTTGGTCATCATATACTCATGATATGACTATTTGGATTTTTTGTCTACTGTTGTAGATGTCTTGTGACAGCTGTCCATCCCAGATTTTCGCCAACGAGCCTGCGGGATTTTCCTGTCTTCTCGTCGTCATCGCTAGGGTCGTGATGCGATCTCCGAGCCGTCCGGAGTACACCGTCTACCCCGACAGGATCACGGACACCCTGACCATGTACCAGGCCTCGGTATATATTCGGGGCGGATCTGTCGAGCCTCACCGCAACTATCGTTTTGTGGGGAGAGTCATGCCTACTGAGAGGCATGCTGTCCAGATGGATGCCCGAGAGGCCATCGCTCGTCTTAGGGACATCCTTCCAGTCACGCAGACACGTCCCTATCATTATCTTCCATGCCATGTTCTATACACTAGTCACTATGCTTTCTCCTGCACCGCGGGAGAAAGGGATGAGGCAATTGAGCCCTTGGTTCAGTATATCATGGCACTAGAGTCAGTCTTCACCTCACTGGTGGACGACTATCTTGCTGCACGGATGGACTTAGCTCGTGCGAGGATTCCTCGCAGGAGTGAGTTCCGTTCTCCCTCACCATGCGCTCCTCGCATTCCGACTCCACCATATGACCCTCCTACCTGTTCCGTGATTCGACGCTCACCTTCGAGCGATGAGGCTAGTCGCTTGGCTGCACCCATTCCTGTTAGAGCTTCACCGCCTACGAGCATAGTGCCACCACGAGCAGGCGTGGCGTCGATAGCAGGCCGACTGGAGACCATACCCGAGGAGGAGGAGGAGGTCGAGTCTTCAGCACCTTGCCTGGGACTTACCCTCAGCAGGGCCTACAACATCCCTGACACTCCGTGATAGCAGACTAGATGTCAGCACCGCAGTTGTCTCTGATGGGAGTGTAGCTGTAAAATATTTATTTTCTGTTTCTTCTCCTTCTTTTGTAAGATGGCGAGTAGTAGACTTGGACCGCAGCACTAAGAGGACGGAGTAGTGCACTAGTCTAAATAAGCGGTCATGTGAGCATCACGGCTATGACAAGCATATTGTATAATTAGATCATGCATGTATAATTAAACCTCCCATGTATAATTAATCCTGCATGTATAATATAACTCGCTATCCTTTTGTACTTATGTTTTGGGGGGAAATTATTTTCAGTCTTTTAAAATTTTATTTTGACCCCTTATAATTTCTTTTCTCATCGGTGTTACACAAATACCCCAGAAAGTGCATCGTCCCTGGACTCGTTCTATGCCCAGTCCACCAGAGGACAACTTGGCACAGATGGGAAATAATTTCACACCAAGACAGACAAATCAGCAAGGCAATGAATCAGCATTTTCACAAGTGTGCCATCTTTATGAACAAAGTCAGCAGCAGCACCAGGAAATGATGCAACATTTAATAAATATGGGAAATCACCAAGGACAGCAGCAACACAGATCAAAATTATCTGAGCTCCAGAGGACCAATCCAACTGTCTTTTCTCATACAGACAAACCTCTGGAGGCAGATGATTGGCTGCGTGATATTGAGATAAAATTGGTCATAGCCCAGTGTACAGACCAGGAAAAAGTATTATATGCTCCACATTATTTTTCTGGAACAGCAGCATCATGGTGGGAAAATTTATGCCACACGCACCCCAATGGCAGAGACATGACGTGGGAGCAATTTAAGGAAAACTTCCGGGGAGCACATATTCCCAGCAGTATCATGAAATTAAAGAAAAGGGAATTTGAGGATCTCAAGCAATGGGGCACCACGGTGACTCAATACCTCGATCAGTTTACTCAGCTAGCCCGTTATGCCAACGATGAATATATGACATAAAGCAGAAAGATGGAAAAATTTCTTGATGGACTTATTCCATCTCTAAAGTGCCAACTGGTGGTTCATACTTTTTCGGATTTCAAGTCACTAGTAGACAAGGCTATTATTCTGGAAAATGAGCACCGCAATATGAATGAGATTTGCAAGCGCCGTATGAATCAGACAGCACCGGTTCGCAACAACAGGCCGCGAAATGAATTTCAGAGGCCTGTGGCACCCTGACCAGCAGTCCCAACACCACGACTGCAACAAAGCCGCAACACCTTCAACAACAGGACCAAGGACACAATATTCCGTCCTAGCCTCACTTGTTATGCTTATGGAGCAGAGGGGCATTATGCTAGGCAATGCCCAAAACAGGGGAATAATGCCCCAAAACCCAACAACAATGGCCGCGGTACAAACGCAGCCCCACGACACAGCAACCCCAACAACAATCAAAGAAAGGGACAAGTGAATCACGTGACATTTGAGGAAGCGTAGAATGCACCGGACATCGTGTTTGGTACGTTCCCTGTCAATACAATTAATGCTACAGTTTTATTTGATTCTGGAGCTTCCCATTCGTGCATCTCTAGAAGATTTGCCTCGAAGAATCAATTTTCTTTTTCGCCTTTGGAAAATTCAATGGTTATTCAGTCCCCGGGATCGAAGCAAAGCACACAATGGTACTGCAAGGATGTGAATATTGAAATAGAAGGAATGAAATTTCTAGCAAATCTTATTGTATTGGAAGCAGTCGATCTGGACGTTATTCTGGGAATGGACTGGTTGACTACAAATAAAGGTTTTATCGACTGCTACAATCGAACAGTGACTCTCACCAGTTGTTAAGGGATGACAGTAAAATTTGGTACAAGGGGGATTTCTACCTCGCAGGGAAAATTAAATCAAGTGGACATGACAGAATTAAGCAAGGTTCCTGTGGTCTGCGAATACCCCGATGTATTTCCTGAGGAGCTACCAGGCATGCCACCGGACCATGAAATTGAATTTGTTATTGAACTAGCACCCGAAACGGCACCCATTTATAAGAAGCCTTATCGAATGGCTCCGACAGAATTGGCTGAGTTAAAAACAAATTAAGGAATTATTGGAAAAGGGTTATGTTCGACCCAGCTCATCACCGTGGGGATCACCAGTTTTATTTGCCAAGAAAAAATATGGTACCCTAAGGTTATGTATTGATTACATGGCACTCAATATGGTCACCATCAAAAATAAATATCCACTACCAAGGATCAATGAATTGTTCGATCAACTGGCAGAAGCCAAGGTTTTCTCAAAAATAGACTTGAGGTCGGGCTACCATCAATTAAAAATTCGATCATCAGACATACCCAAGACTGCTTTTACCACCAGATATGGATTGTATGAGTTCACTGTGATGCCTTTCGGACTGACCAACGCTCCTGCATATTTTGTGCATCTCATGAATAAGGTCTTCATGAAATATTTGGACAAGTTCGTGGTTGTGTTCATTGATGACATACTTATATATTCCAAGACGCCAGAAGAACACGAGCAACATCTTTGGATAGTCCTGGAAGAATTACGGAAAAATCAACTTTATGCCAAATTTAGTAAGTGTGAATTTTTGGTTATGAGAAGTTGGCTTTCTGGGTCATGTACTGACAAAGGATGGTATAGGAGTAGACCCGAGTAAGGTAAAAGATGTTTTAGGATGGAAGCAACCCACCAACGTGACTGATGTCAGAAGTTTTCTTGGTTTGGCTGGCTACTACCGACGATTTATTGAAGGATTTTCCACCATAGCCAAGCCCATGACTCAGTTGCTCAAGAAAGATAAAAAGTTTGAATGGACCGAAGCATGCGAGAAAAGTTTCCAGGAATTAAAGAAGAGATTAACAACCGCACCCATTCTGACCGTGCCAGATGTGCACAAGAATTTTGAAATATATTCTGACGCTTCCAGAAAAGGCCTTGGATGTGTATTAATGCAAGAAGGAAAGGTCGTAGCATATGCTTCACGACAACTACGAAGGCACGAAGAAAATTATCCCACTCACGATTTGGAACTAGCAGCAGTGATACATGCACTCAAGGAATGGTGGCATTATCTTCTCGGTAATCGATGCGAGATATACACGGATCATAAAAGTGTCAAGTATATCTTCACCCAGCCAGAATTAAACTTGCGACAGCGTCGCTGGCTTGAATTAATTAAGGATTATGATGTGGGAATTCATTACCACCCGGGCAAAGCAAATGTTGTGGCGGACGCCCTCTGCAGAAATCCATGCACCGAAAACGACAGTGTGCAATTCTCACAGCATGAGTTCAACCAGGAATTTGCCATACTTAACATGGTTCTGGTCGTGGAAGGAACCATTGCCCGCCTTGAAATAAAACCAACATTGGAAGAACAGATCAAAGAAGCCCAGAAAGGACACCCCAGTATCGAGGGGATTAAGAGGAAGGTAAATTCCGGCAAGGCATCCAAATTTACCATTGACACCCAAGGAATTCTATGGTATGGGAAAAGGTTATGCGTGCCCAACAAGGAAGAGATTAAAGCAACAAATTTTGGCAGAAGCACATACCGCTCCATATTCCATTCACCCAGGGGGAACCAAAATGTACAAGGATTTACAGGAAATTTTTTGGTGGCACGGGATGAAAAGAGACATAGCCTTATATGTCGCACGGTGTGACTCCTGTCAGTGTATAAAAGCAGAACACCAGAGGCCAGCAGGGTTGTTACAGCCACTCAGAGTGCCTAAATGGAAATGGGATGAGATAGGGATGGATTTCATTGTCGGATTACCAAGGTCACGACACGGGAATGATGCTATCTGGGTTATCACAGATTTATTAACCAAGGTGGCACATTTCATTCCGGTAAAAATGACATATTCAACACAAAGGCTTGCTAGATTATACCTCTCCCGAATTGTTTGCTTACACAGACTACCCAAGACCATAGTCTCCAATAGAGGCACTCAGTTTGTCTCTAGGTTTTGGGATCACCTGCAGCAAGCCTTAGGGACTCAACTGGTATTCAGTACAGCATATCACCCACAGACGGGAGGACAGACCGAACGGGTAAATCAGATATTGGAGGACATGCTGAGAGCTTGTGTTCTTACATATGGACTCAGTTGGGAAGACAATTTGCCATATGCGGAATTCTCATATAACAACAGTTATCAAGCCAGTTTAAAAATGTCACCCTTCGAAGCCCTATACGGACGACGGTGCTGTACCCCACTCAATTGGTCTGAAACCAGAGATAGCTGAATCTTCGGCCCGGAGGTTCTCAAAGAGGCAGAAACGAAAGTGAAACTTATCCAAGACAGACTGAGAGCAGCTCAGAGCCGTCAGAAAAGCTACTATGACCACAGACACCGTCAGATCAATTTTGAACCCAGCGAGTATGTGTACCTCAGAGTATCCCCAATGAGGGGACTAAAGAGATTTAAAGTTAAAGGAAAATTGGCACCAAGATTTATTGGGCCGTTCAGAATAATTGCAAGGAGAGGCAAGGTTGCCTATCAACTGGAGCTACCAGCAGAATTGTCAGACGTTCATGATGTATTTCACGTGTCACAGTTGAGGAGATGTGTCAGTAATCCGGACAAACAAGTCCAACAACAGGACTTGGATCTCCAACCAGACCTCACATATAAGGAATGACCTATAAAAATTCTGGAAGAGTCTGAACGGAGAACCCGTCGAAGTGTGATAAAGTTTTACAAGGTCCAGTGGAGTAATCACACCGAGGAGGAAGCAACATGGGAAAGAGAGGATCACTTGAGGACTGAATATCCATACCTGTTTGAGGGACAGCTGAAATCTCGGGGACGAGATTTTTCTTAAGGGGGGTAGGTGTTGTAACACCCCAAAATATTTTCCTTGGATTTTTTCTAAAAGAAAATACTTTGAATTATTTTGGCCCTATTTTCCTCCTTCTCCTTCTTTTGTTCTGAAAATCTTTTTAATTTTTAATTGTGTTTCAAAAAATTTAAATTATTCTGATTTGGATGGTTTATTAATTGGGTAATTATGTTTGAAGGATCAAAAATATTTTTCTTTCAGAAAAGTTTTTGGAATAATTAAAAGTATTCCAAGGAAATGGCCATTTCACTCTCTTCAAGCACTTCTAAAATTTCTCAAAATTTATTCTGTCATCCTAAATCATCGGCCAAATCATTCTCACCTCCTAGGACAGTATCCAACACTTCTCCACCCCAAAAAAATATTTTTATCATATTTATCAAATTCCAAAGTTGTAATTTCATTTATTCATGGTTTCTTTGATTTACAAAGGAACCATATTTTCCTCAACTCTTCTGCTCCCACCAAAATTACTCCAACTACTTGGCAGAACCCACACCTCATTTCACCCAAAATATTCCACTCCACAGTTCAAAATATTCAAATTTCATTCAACTCAAATTTGGACCAGATTCAATCTCTCTGATACAAACTCAATTTTTATTGCTCCAAAAATTCTGAAACTTTGCCAGCCTCTCTTTTATGCATCAACACCTCACCACAAAAATTCCCAAAAATTCCTAAAATCCCTAGAGCCCTCTGGCATTTCATTATACACCTTGTGTGCATACTGTAGCACTGTCAAAAATTTCAGAAAAACAGCAACATTCAGAGAGAGAGGGAGATCGATGCCGTGCACTTCTCATCTTCCTCTCTCCTGCACGGCGTCGCCTCCTTTGATCTTAAATGAGCCACCCCGGACCCCCTGGTCAGTGCCTCGCCGCCGACAGAATAGGAGGTGGCCGGTGCAACGGCCATCGTCCTTAGCCGCGGCGGCCAAACGGATCTGCTCGACTCCGGCCGCCTTCACTCCTCTCTGCTGCTCTTCTGCCTACCCTCCCCTCCACACGTCGTCTCCTCCACAGCGTCGCCTCACCGTCCACATCATCTTGGTCCCGCCTGGCAGTCGCTGGAGCAGGTCACCGCCGCCACACCCGTACAGGGGTATCGCCGTGGATAAGGCCATAGAGCCCGAGTTCGTCCGTGCTGACTCTTCCAGATAACTCCATCAACCTCTCTTATCACTCACCGCCCTTGCCCACCGTCCCTAACTACCTCGCTGGCCGGATTAACTCCGACGTGATCCGCTCCGCCACTGACCTCCTCGGATCGCCTATAAAAGGCCCTCCCGAGCACCACTGATCACCCGCACCACCCACACTTCCTCCCAATCGACCTCCCGTGCACTCCCCCGACCTCGGGGAGGCCTTCTTCCCCGACTCCGACCACCGATCCGCCGCCATCTTCCCCGATCAGCACGATGCCGTTAGGCCACCTCCACCACCAAAACTTCGTCAGTCATCCTCTGGTCCACCATATCACCCATCCCGCGCTTCAATTTGGCATTCCAAGCTCTCTCCGGCGAGATCCAACTTCACCCGACGCCGCTGTCCGCCGGAGCCGACCTCGCCGTCGTTCTGGTGCTCGCCGGCAACCACCACCACCACCCACCGACGCGGAGTACCACCCCGAGCACATCCCGACCATCGCCGCCTCCTGGAACGCCGGCGATCGTCACCGGTGATCGCCGCATCCCTTCTGTACACGCGCGCGATCGCGTTTGAATTCAAACCTGACGGGTGGGGCCCACCCGTCAGCGTTTTAATCTTTTCCCGTTTAAACAGAAAGCGTATTCTGCTCTTTATGCTTTCTGCACTGAAAGGCGTATTTTGCCCCGAGGCATTTTCTGTTTAACCGCACAGGGTCCTGCTGGCTATTGGATTTTTGCAGAAAATCCCCTGGTTTTAAAACTTTAATAACTTTTTAACCACAACTCCGTTTTAATTAATTCTTTTTTTGAAATTCTTCTTTTTCTCTCTAGTTTTTTTAGTATTTATTTGAAAATATTTTGAGACAACTTTTGGTACTACTGCTAAAAATTTAATTTGAATTTGAATTTCTATTTTATAGAAAACGAAGAGGGGGACTTTGCCGGGAATTTCGAGGGATCATCTTCTGACTAGTTTGATCAAGGCACGCATTTTTGAACTCGGGATATGGTGAATTGCATGCATGGTTGCATCGGTCGAAAATTGCACCGCATATGTAGTAATAGTGAGAGCATGCATAGTCATGTCATTTTGAGCACTTTTGCATACACCAAGAATCTTTCTAACGTGTGGAAATGGTGAGAATCCAGGAGTATATCTCCTGCCTTGGACGTGCCGGTGGGCACGGGACGCGTTGTGACACGATAGTGTCACCGTGGCATGTGAGACATGCCAGCCATAGTAACAACACCTCCTGAGTCGACCTAGATCGAGTCTTGCTCCGTCACACCTAGCTAAATACCGTGCTGCCATGAGTCTTCCCGCAAGGGAAGTGCGATTCAGTAAGTTGCTAACCCCTGTCCGTGTGCACACCACTTAGAGGGGCCATGATGAGGGTTCCACGGCCATGGACTAATGCCAGTCATCTGGTCAGAGGGCATGGGTGTATCCGGCTGGGCCGAGAGGGGGGCACCCCTTGTAATCCGCGTGTTGTTAATAGTGCTCCCATGCTATTCGAGATGATGGTCTCCCCGACTTAGAGTTTTTCTTGAACGATGCTTTGGGTGATTCCTGGCATCCGAAAAGTTAATCTGGTGTGTGCTGGTCAGGTGTGTTTTCAACCCAAAGACCGTAATGGGAATTAGTCAGCGTCCCGGTGCTGGCTACAGAAATCTCATACACGTGGGTAAAGAGTACACCCTCTGCAGAGTTATATCTATTCGAATAGCCATGTCCACGGTCAAGGACGTTAGCTAGGAAGGGTCAAGTGTCGGTCCCGGTGTCAGTCTTCGGAGGAAATAATTAAATTAAGCATGATTCATTTTGCAGGATAATTATTGTCACCACTAATGCTGTCATGGATATTTTTGTTATCATGAATGCTATTATAAATATTATTGTTGCTATGCCTGTTATTGTGGAGTAACCCGTTTCTCTTATATGAATTTTCTGAGTGTCACTTGGGCTGGCTAGACTACCCGTGCACTCGGTTTTATTTTCTTTTCTGAGTGTCACTTGGGCTGGCTAGACTACCTGTGCACTCGGTTTTATTTTCTTTCCTGAGTGTCACTTGGGCTGGCTAGACTACCCGTGCACTCAGTTTTATTTTCTTTTCTGAGTGTCACTTGGGCTGGCTAGACTACCCATGCACTCGGTTTTATTTTCTTTTCTGAGTATCACTTGGGCTGGCTAGGCCACCTGGATACTTAGTTTTATTTTCAAGACCCCTCATGGCGTCGCTTTCAGACACCCGTTTCGCATTTCTCTTCAAGACCTCCCGTGGCGTCGCTTTCAGACACCTGTTTGGCATTTCTCTTCAAGACCTCTCGTGGCGTCGCTTTTAGACACCCGTTTGGCATTTCTCTTTTCTTTCTGAGTGTCTCTTGGGATGGCTAGACTACCTGAGACACTCATTTTTATTTCTTCTGAATATCTCTTGGGATGGCTAAACTACCTGAGATATTCATTTCTTTCCATTTTATTTTTCCTTGATTTATGACTAACATGTTGTGTTTATTCTTCCGCACCATACTAATATTATCATGCCAGGTTTTAAATTTCAGCCAGCATATGCATGTCATTTTATCCATCATGAGCATGTGCATTCGGTATATCTTTCATTCATAATGTTTGTGAGTACATTCCAACGTATTCACAGGCTTGTCCCTGGCTTGTTAATTTGGCCAGACCTGGAGGAAGATGAGCTTGTGGAGGAAGAGTGCGCTAGCGAGCCCGACGCTTAGAGGTGTTCCTAGTCAGTCAACCTGTGATCTTGGAGTCTACCACATGTATCATCCGCAGTGCTTCCGCTTCACAAATAAATAGTCAAGCCTCACACTGACGCTTGGCTCTACTTTATTGTATCAGTATTGTACTACCACCACACCGCTGTCATATTCCGCCACTGTCATATACTGGCAAGTTTGAAATAATTGTTGAGCACTTTGGCTCAACCCTGTGTAATATTATGTATGTACTGGTTATCTATATCAAGGAGTCCACCAGTTGTTTTGATCTTGGGGCTGGTGTGACTTGGGGCTATTCTGTGATTTATTCATGAAAGGGGCCCGACAATGCTGCTGATGAAGCCGCCAAGATCGCCGCTAGAGAGAACCTTGCGCAGATCACCGAGGAGATCAGAGAGGTTCACGAGGAGCCTGAGAAGACCTCAGGCGATACGCCTGATCCCGCCAGGATGGATGCGGAGAAGGTGCCCGCCAATACCGACGCGCCGAACCCCGACAACCAGCCAGTGGCGCCAACCTCGTAGGTCCCGTCAAGCAGCTTGGCGCTGATCACTTCTCAGCATGAATCTGGAGCCCCCAGTACATCTGGTATTGCAGAGCCAAACTTTGACGAAGAAATCACTCGGATCCTGCTCCCCTTGTCCCAAAGAACCTCTGAGGCCACTGATGCTACTGACAACACCGAAGACCTCGCCTTCATGGAGATCATGGCCGTCGGGTTCAAGGGCGTCCAAGAGAGGTACATCCGAAGGTGGAACAGGGTCCAGGAAGAGCGCAAAGCTGCGGATCTGGCTGAGCAGAAATTGAAGAACAAGGCGGATGAGCTGCGCACATGGTATAATGAGCAGGCCTGCAATCTTGTAAGGCAAGAGGAAAAGCTTAACGCCGTCAAAAATGAAGCGGCAATCCGTGACAGCAGGTTGACGGAGCGCGAGGTGCTGCTCAATGCCAAGGAGAAAGATCTTGCCATACGGGAAGAAGCCCTTGCCGCTACTCTCCGTGGCAAAGATGAAGAGATTGAGAAACTCCTTGAGCAGAGGACGCAAGAGCTGGAGAAGAATCAGAAGGATATTATTGTAACCCAAGCTCGAGATAGCGCCGCCAAGCTCAAGGAGGCTTCCGACAAAGTTGCTGCCGCCGCTGCCACCAAGACAGAGCTGGAATCCCAAATGGCCCAGTTGAAGGAAGACCTTGTTGGTATCGGCAAAGAAGTCGAGACTCTTAAGAACGAAGCGCTAAAGGCAGCCCGCACTATAGGGGACTTGCAAATGCAGCTGTCGTGTAAGAATCAAGATCTTGATGCAGCCGCCAAGACAATTGATGATCTAAAATCCCAATTGGCCACCTTGGTAACAGATTTGGAATCCGCCAAGGAGAGGGAGAGAGTCTTGATGGAAAAACTGGAGAAGGAAGAGGCCTTGAAGAAGGACGCCAAGAACAATCACTCCCAACTGCACCACAACCTTTCCCTTTGGACCGGCAGGCTCGTTAATGCTGCTAAGCGCATCTCTTCCCAGATTGCCGTCATGGATATGAAGAGCTGGGGCTTCACTGTCAACGACAAGGAGTCCACCAGCGTCAGACTGACTAAGTTCTTCGAGGGCCTTATTGACGCCTTGAAGACGTATCACGAGGACAGGTCTGCTTCATTTGCCGATGAATCCCGGAAGTTTGCGCGCGAAGTTGTATACACGGTGCTGCTCAAAATTGCTCATCGCAATCCCGGCATTGATCTCTCCGGGGTCTTCAGGAAGTTGCCGAAGAACACCGACGTTACCGCCGCCGACAAGATTGCTGCTCCTATTGCCGACAAGGTCCTCCTAATTCCCAGGATCCAAGGTGATCGTCGGGATTGAACTTGTCGTTATACCCACCGCTGTGCTGTCATGTGAAAGATACATTCAATCTTATGTTAGATCTGCACTGTGTTTGTGGTGTAATATAACTTGTGCTGATGGAAGAATGTATGCCGTTTCCCCTTGTTTTATTTTGTCTTTGTATAGTTTATACCTTACGCTATTCGGAAACTTGCTGGTGCGCACACTTGCCGCGAGCGCTATGAGGAACAGGTCCTTAGCAGCCTGCTGGAAGTGCCGCCTCCAGCAAGGTGACTTGTTGGTCGCAGCGCGTCGGAACCTTGCCGGCGCGGACACTTGCCTTGAGTGCTTTAAGGAACAGGTCCCTAGCAGCCTGCTGGAAGTGCCGCTACCGGCAAGGGATCTTGTCGGTCACAATGCAGCTACAGACCTTGCCGAGCGGACTCAAGGCAAAATCAGAGCGCGAACAGTCACGACAAGGTTCCTTCGCGTGAACGGTCACAACAAAGTTCCCTTGCGTGCATGTTTTTTCATACAAACACAGAATCGTTCAAGGGAAACTGCGAATATAACAAGGGAAAGTTTCAAAGTTTTTCAACTTAGATTTTCCTTGCACTGTCTCTCTTGCCGCACGAAATGATCGCTTGAACGTCATTAAATGGTACACCCATGTCACTCCCCCCGGGAAACTTGCACGCGAGGGATCTTTCTGTCCTTTGAATAAAAGAAAGAAGAGAAAAGAGTGATTTGGGAACCTTGACGGTTCATTAGCCATTTCATACAAACTAAAGTGTAATCACAACTTGTATACATAAAAGGAAAAATGTATGATAAGTCGCGAAACACTTAGCTTTATTTCACTTGTGCACAAGGTCTGTGCCTGGCTTTGTACAAAGGGTTACAAGTCTTGCCGACGAAGCTTGTACAAAGGGGGTTGCCGGGAGACCCGGAAACTGCGCCTTACGGGTAGAACTTGCGAAGATGCTCAATATTCCATGAGTTTTGCACCTAAATGCCATCTTCGGTCTCCAGACAGACTGCGCCAGGTCTGGTGACTCGTACTACCCGATAAGGGCCTTCCCACTTCGGCGTCAACTTGTTTGATTTCTTGGCGGACTGAATGCGCCGAAGAACAAGGTCGCCTTCCTCAAGGCTTCGGGCATGAACTTTGCGGCTATGATTGCGGCGCAAAGCTTGCTGGTAGCGTGCAGCTCGGACAGCCGCCCAAAGACGATCTTCCTCAAGGAGTGTTGCATCATCTTCCCGCAACTGCTCTTGCTCTGCCTCATCATAGGCGAGCACTCGAGGTGACCCGTATATGAGTTCCGTGGGGAGCGCCGCTTCTGCACCATAGACTAGGGAGAAGGGTGTTTGGCCGGTAGCTCGATTTGGTGTCGTTCTGAGTGACCAAAGAACCGACGGCAACTCATCAATCCAGCGTCTTCCGCACTTGCGCAGCCTGTCGAAAGTTCTTCTCTTGAGACCACGCAGCACTTCAGTGTTTGCCCTTTCCGCTTGGCCGTTGCTTCTCGGGTGAGCAACAGATGCAAAACAGATTTTGCTGCCAAGGTCTTGGGTGTATTGCATGAATGTGCGGCTCGTGAATTGTGTACCGTTGTCGGTGATGATCCTGTTAGGAACCCTGAAACGGCAAACTAATCCTTTAAAGAACTTGACGGTTGATTGCGCTGTCACCTTCCTCACTGGCTCCACTTCAGGCCACTTTGTAAACTTGTCGATCGCGACGTACAAGAACTCAAAGCCCCCGGTAGCACGGGGGAAGGGGCCCAAGATATCGAGCCCCCAGACCAAAAAGGGTCAGGAGAGAGGGATTGTTTGGAGAGCTTGAGCTGGCTGATGTATGTTCTTTGAATGGAACTGGCATGCTTCACACTTGGTTACTAGCTCAGTTGCATCCTAGAGGTAGTGGGCCAATAGAAGCCTTGCCGGAAAGCTTTGCCGGCAAGCGCTCTTGATCCTATGTGAGATCCACATATGCCTCCATGTATCTCCGCCAACAGCTTTTGTCCATCTTCCCGGCAAATACACTTCAATTTCACATCGTTCAGTCTCTTTCTGTACAGAGTGTTATCCACAAACTGATACATGCTTGACTGACGGGCTACTTTCTCAGCTTTTTCTTGGTTATCGGGAAGTTCTCATGTTTGAAGGAAATGAACTATCTACTGTGCCCATGCCGGAGCCTGTGGCTCGACGACAAGGACTAAAGGCATCTCTTCGGCCGTGGGAGCGCTTGCTTCAGCGGCAAGAACCTGAGGTTCTGCGTGAAGCCGCTGCTCACCAGCGGTCGTATCGTTTTTCTCGGCAACATCTTTGCCGGCGGCTTCTGGGAGCTCTGCCGGAAAATACTTGCCGGTATTCAACTTTCTTCTTTTACTGGCCTGCATTGATGGAGTGACTGATGGTTGATTCAAATGGAGCACAAAAGTTCCCGGTTCCATAGGTAGCTTTTGAGCGGCACACTTTGACAGGTGATCAGCAATGCTGTTTTCCGCACGAGGAACGTGCTCTGTTTGCAATCCATCAAAGTGCTCTTCCAATTTCCTCACTTCTTCCACATATGCTTCCATCAACGGGCTCTGGTAATCTTTGTTTACTTGCTTCATAACAAGCTGCGAGTCGCCACCGATGACCAATTTTCTGAGTCCACTGCGATCCTAAGACCGTCAAGGAGCCCTTCGTACTCAGCAGTGTTGTTTGTCGCCTGCTCCCTGGGAAAGTGCATTTGGATTACATACTTGAGGTGCTCTCCGGTGGGTACAACAAGCAGCACTCCAGCACCGGCGCCTTGCAGCGAGAAGGTACCGTCAAAGTACATGATCCATTCTTTTGTTGCTTCTTTGCCGGGTAGGTCTGTCTCTTGAACTTCTTCGTCTTGCGTTGGCGTCCATTCCACAATGAACTCCGCCAAGGCTCTGCTTTGTATAGTTGACGTGCTTTCAAATTTGAGTGCAAAGCTTGACAGTTCCAGCGCCCACTCTACTATCCTGCCGGTTGCATCTGGGTTTCTCAAGATACACTGCAACATAAAGCGAGTGACGATGGTGATCTCATGTGCTTGGAAGTAGTGACGCAGCTTTCTCGAGGCCATGAGGAGGCCGAAAAGCAACTTTTGCACGCCAGAGTATCTTGACCTAGCCCCCTGTAGAAGGGAACTAACAAAATAAACTGGCTGCTGCACCACTTTCTTCTTTGGCACTACTTGCTGATCAGCTTCATTTGCTTGAGCAGCTTCTAACTTGTCGGCACCAGGTCCTGCCGGAGAAGATTCCGGTTTGTCGTTGGACGGGCTTGCCACTGCCGCTTCTCCGTCACCGGCTTCCCTCTGCGCCACTGGTCCAGCACTGACCACTTGATTAGTTGCCGCTAAATATAGCAGTAACGGCTCTTGTGGTTTTGGCGCAATTAGCGTTGGCACGGAGGAGAGGTATCTTCTCAAATCCTGCAGCGTGGCCTCCGCTTCCGGAGTCCATTTCATTGGACCCACCTTTTTCAAGATTTTGAAAAATGGCAGGGCGCGCTCGGCAGATTTTGAAATGAACTTACTCAAGGCAGCAACACAACCGGCAAGGCGCCGCACATCCTTGACGCTCTTTGGTGCTTGAATCTGCTCAATTGCTTTGATCTTGTCGGGATTCGCTTCAATTCCGCGTTGAGATACAAAGAACACGAGAAGCTTGCCAGATGGAACGCCAAACACACACTTCTCGGGGTTGAGCTTCAAATTGATCTTGCGCAAGTTCATGAATGTTTCTTCTAAGTCTTGGATGAGGGTTGATTTGTCCTAGATTTTGACCACTATATCATCCATATATGCTTCCACATTTCTGTGCAGCTGGGGTTCAAAACCAATTTGGACTGCTCTTGCAAATGTTGAACCAGCACTCTTTAATCCGAAAGGCATACGCACGAAGCAGTATGTGCCACATGGAGTAATGAATGCGGTTTTCTCCTCATCTTCCTTGGCCATGAATATCTGATGGTATCCAGAATATGCATCAAGGAAAGAGAGTAGATCATAGCCGGAAGTAGAGTCTACAATTTGATCGATGCGCGGCAAGGGGAAAGGATCCTTTGGACATGCTTTGTTGATATCGGTGTAGTCAATACAAAGTCTCCACTTTCCATTTGCTTTGCGCACTACAACCGGATTTTCCAACCAAGTTGGATGTAGTACACCTCTAACCAAACCAGCTGCTTCAAGTTTCTTGATTTCTTCGGCGATAAACTATTGCCGCTCCAAAGCCTGTTTCCGGAACTTCTGCTTGACGGGTTGTGCATGGGGACAGATAGCAAGGTGGTGCTCAATTACCTCCCTGGGAACACCGGGGATGTCAGATGGTTGCCATGCAAACACATCGACATTCGCCCACAGGAAGGCAACGAGCACGCTTTCCTATTTGCTGCCAAGGGTGGCACTGATGGTGAAGGTACCGTCAGTGCCGTCCTCCCTTGCCGGCACTTTCTTCGTTGCCGGTGGAGTAGTCTTGGACTTTTTGCCGGTAGAGCTCTCCGGCAAGTCTTCAATAGGTGCACAGCACTCCGAAGAGGTGCGCTTCCCGGAAATCTTGTCAGAGGTCTTGCCAGACTTCTTGCTTTTCTTTGCCTTGGCGGGAGCTGGTGCAACTGCATCTCTGTAAAGCTTGTCGACGCATATGACTGCATCTTTCTTGTCTGAGTTGATGGAAATGACACCCATCGGCCCTGGCATCTTCAACGTGTTATAAGCATAATGGGATGCTGCCATGAATTTTGCCAAGGCTGGGCGGCCAAGAATTCCATTATAAGGCAAAGGGATCTTGACAACATCAAACACAATCTTCTCTGTCCTGTAGTTCAATTCCCCGCCAAACATCACCGGCAATGTGATATTTCCCTTGGGCTGGCTTCTTCCTGGGTTTACTCCTTGAAACGTACCCATTTTCTCGAGTTCCTCATTGGAAATCTGCAGCCTCTTGATTACTTCTAGAGAAATCAAGTTCAAGCCGGCCCTACCATCAACTAACATTTTCATGACCTGGAGGTTGCGAATTGTTGGCGAAACCAACAACGGCAAACACCCGACCGCGGTTATGCGATCAGGGTGATCCTCGGCATCGAAAATGATAGGCGTGTGTGACCATTTGAGTGGCCTTTGAGAGCTTATTGCCGGTTCTGCTGCATTAACCTCACGTGCCCACTGGTTGAGTTGGCGGTGAGAGGAGTGCAAAGATGCACCTCCGTCAATGCACATGGCCTCAGTTGCCTTCTGGAATTCTTGTTCACTGGATTTGTCATCATCCTTTTCATCAGTTCCATCATCCTCTTCTTTCTTTTCACGGCCTCTAGCAGGCTTCTCTTTCTGCTGGTTGGCCTTGCCGCGGTGGCCTCCTCGGCCACCACGACCTTTCTTGTCGGATCCGCCGGCACCGTTCTGGCCCTTTTCCTTGTCGCGTTTTTCATACTCAGCTTTTTGCTTCTCAGCGAGGTGCTCGACTTGCCGGCACTCTTGGAGATGGCCTTTGGTGCGGTGAATCTTGCAATATGGCCCATCGGACTTGCTGGCCTTCTCGTTTGCCGCCACTTCTTGACAAGCGGCGCATATAGCACCCTCCTTGCCGGAGTTTTCTGTCTTGGCTTTCTTGGTGACTCAGAGTTGCCGGAACCTTCAACAGCCATAACAGTCTGGCCTTTGCGCTTCCTGTTGCGCTTTCGGCCCTTCTTCTTCGGGGTAGCGGCGTCGTCGTCTTCCGAATCGACCTCTACGCCTGCATCTTCCCCGGGAAGCCTCCTCCCTTCTTCAGCACGTGCACACTTATCCGCCAACGTATAGAGCTCATTGACGGTCTTCGGCAACCGGACGGTCATCTTTTCCCGCATCTTTCGATTGCGCATGTTAGTGTGAAACGCGGAAATCATAGCTGCCAGTTGTACATCCGGAATATTGCGGTGCACACGGCTGAATCTCTGGATGTACTTGCGTAAATTTCACCATCTCTTTGTGGGATCACTTGCAGGTCGCTGGGCTGTCCAGGGACCTTGTGACCTCCAGTAAAGGCACCAACAAACTCGTTGCAGAGATCTGACCACGAAGAGATGGAGTTCTCTGGCAAGTTCATTAACCAAGATCTTACGTTGGGCTTCAGTACCAATGGAAAATAGTTGGCTAGAATCTTCTCATCTCTTCCCCCGGCGGCTTGTACGGCAATCGTGTAGATGCCCAAAAACTCTGCCAGGTTCAGCTTGCCGTCGTACTTCTCTGGTACTTCCAGCTTGAAGGCCCGGGCGGACGGCCAGCGGACTTGCCGTAGCTCATGAGTGAAGGCTGGACATCCGAACTCGTAAGGCAGATATCCACCAACCTCGGGCGCAGGCTCATCAACGACTGGGCCGTTGCGCGCGTTGGATGGACGGCGTGCCTCCCAGCGCCGTTCAATGGTGGTGTGGGCATCCTCTGCCCACCTGTCTTGCAGCACTTGCCGCTGATCTTGCCGCGCCCGCGGATCTGAAGAGGCCATCGACATCTCGTCAGGCTCAAAAGATCGTTGAGTCTGCCGTGGCTGCTGGGGCTGCTGCTGCTGAGGTTGTTGCCGCGGAGGTGATTGCACTGTTGGTGTAGCGCCATCAACATGGCCATCAGTTGGAACCACTGGTGCTGTTCGCGGACGCCGTGAGGGCTCCGCTTGCTGTGACTTGTTTGACTCGGCGAATTCAATAAGGCTCTGAATGGTAGCTCTCCACTCATCCATCTTATCCGCCGTTGGAGGGAATTTCAGCAGCATCCGGGCTCGTGCCATTGCCTTTGCTGCTGTGTTTGGCATGACCAGAAGTGAAGAACGCGATGTCGCTCTACTCCTGGCAGAGCCAGCATGAGCGCCATTGCGATCTTGCTGTCGCGGTGCACATTCAGCAGCGAGCTATCGTGGCGGAGGTGGTGCCCCTGAGGATCTAGGACTTGATCAACATGGGTCTTGCCATGTGGACGCTGCCACCCGGAGTCATTGACGCCACTCGGAGTCACGCTGCGCCCATCCTGTGACGGGCGCGGTGTGTGCCTTGACGCAACATCTCTAGGCGTCGCTGTGGCGGGGTCTTGGCTCGCGCCAGCCCGGGCATTATTGCTCCGGTGGCTGCGTTCGTCGGTGCGGCGAGGAGGATGAAGGCGTCCATCCGCTCTGCCCGTGCCGTTGCGGTCTTGCTCGCCGGAGGGTTGAGGAAGCCGATCGCCTCTAGCGCTTCTGCCTCCTGTTCCGACCAAGGTGGGCATGGCGACCGTGCCTCCTGTGCTGGTCATGCCAACTGCGGCGTCCGCACCGCCCGTGTTGGCTGCGCCGCCTCCGGATACGTGCGAAGGAACCTTGGAGGTGGAAGGAGCCGTCATCATGATGCCCTTCTTCTTGGGGGCCATCGATGATGACGAAGCTGATGAAATCGACGTGCAATCCGCTGACTCAGGTTCGCGCAAGTGATCCCCCTACCTTGTGCGCCAAAGATGTCGTGGGTACGACCATCTATGGGGCCATCTAGCCCCTTTGTTGTTCAGCTAGGGAGATCGGCGAGCACAAAGAGTAGAATCAACAGAGAGACGCAAGGAATTTACCCAGGTTCGGGACGCTGTGAAGCGTAAAACCCTACTCCTCCTTTGGTGTATTGAATGTGTATCAGCACAAGTACAAGGAGCGCTTCCCCGGCAAGGTGCAGAAGGAGCAGCTACGCATGTGAGTTGTGCAGGGGTTCGAATCCCTCTAAATGTTGCCCTGGCCCTCCTTTTATAGCTCAAGGGGTTACCACAGTGGCAATATGGTCATTACAGGTTGATTAGATAGCAAACAGTGCTATCATACCTAACTCTACCAGTTTAGGACAAAAGCATTAAATGCACCATTAGGTGTCATGTGGAGGGGTAGCCCCGGCAAGGTTCCTGCACCGCTCGCCCAGCTGCCTCATATTAGCTTGACATGCCCTCTGGACGGGTGTCATTAAAGGCAAATCTTTTCCCCATATGCTGACACGCGCCCGACAAATCTCGCCAACCAGCCTGCGCGATCGACACCTCACCGATTAGTGACCAGCTGCTCGGTGAGGTGGAGCGTTGATGAGCTGGTGATGGCTTGCCGGCATGGAGCTTGCCGGGTCTTCACCTTGCCGGGTTAGGTTTTGCCGGCAAGAAATGTCTTCAACTTCAGCACTAGCTGAGTACTTGTTGATGCTTCATCTTGATCTTCTTTCCAGTGGCTTCTGCAACTGGGCCTTGAACCTTGGTCTTGGTGGTTTCCGGCAAGCCTTGGCCGGCAGGGAGTCTGCTACTGTCTGTGCATAAGTTAGGGTATAAAATACCCATGTTTTATACACCGACACCATGGTTGCTGGTTTGAGGACACCGGCTTGGGTTCTCTTTCGGGGATCTGGCTTACTGAACAAAGAGGGCTGCGACTCGCAGGTGGGAGGGGTCTTAAATAGGCAGCCAGGCTAGGACATACCAGCATGGCGTGGATCCTTCTTGTGCCGGGTAAAGGATACGCCGGCACGGCCGACAACTGGGTAGGGTCGCGGTCCATCCAGGGACGGCTGGGTGCGCGGACAGCTGGGTAGGGACACGTCAATTCCGACTGTGCCGCCTGTTGATCAACAGTGGCTGTGTCGGATGCCAGTGATGGGTCAAATCTATTGGCTTACTACCGGTTGAAAATAGGGGTGGTTCGATGCTAGGGTAACCTACAGCCAGTCTGGCTCCGATACCAAGTCTTGTGGCACCCTGAAAGAGGGCCGACGCACGCCAGTCCCAGGATAAGACCTGGCGCATGTCTGAGACATGATACAGCGTTCCAGGCACAAAAAATGGATTTTTTATATGAAATGGAGTATTATAGTACTGTTGCTTCCAACAATATTACATGGCTCCAAGGCTTAGCTAAATGGCAGCGGAGGTCTTGGTTCAGCTGTAATGACGTCTCTGGTTGGGCTCCAGAACTCACAGGACTGGCTGGGTTACGATCTAGCATACCGGATCTTCTCCTGCAACTGGCCACGTGCAAGGCCATGTGAGTACTTTAAATGTACTCGCAAGACAACCAAAGACATAGCATCCAGACAAGCAGATGACAAAGCAAGCCCTATGCTTATACAAGAATTTATTCTAAATATGGCAGAGAATTTAACAGGAAATCATGGATCAAGCATGGCATAACATGGATCAGGAATATCAACTACATACCATGGCATATCATAGCTACTTCTACGAAGCATGGTATCCAACATTAGACTAGAACCTACACTACACTTACCTCCTGAGAAGCATTAAAGTAACATGTTGTGACATCATTCAGTTTTACTGCCCCTCTGGGCTATCTCATGACTCACCGAGATCTCACTCAGTGATCATGTCAGAATACATTGTGAACTCTTTGTTACGACCGGTTTGTTATAACGGGTTTGTCCTCCAGATGGACAAAGATCAAAAAGTGTGACCTAATACGAACTGTGTCCAATACCGTGGACTCGGCTATTCAAATAGATTCATACACTCTGCAGAGGTTGCGCACTTTACCCACACCATGGACATTCGTCCAACGAAACTCGCCTAACCTGTGACCCTTCTATCGTACCACCGACAATCCTACCCCTTTCGGGTCATGTCCTGGGTGGCCCCTGTGTCACTCCTGACACCTGCCACCGTCGTGGCTAACTAAACTGTCCCAAACGGGGACCCTCGGGCTAAACAAACAACTGGGCTCACAAGGTTATCGCCGCCTACCTGATCAGGGTAGCACGCGTGCATAACCTTCCCTCTTTGGTGGTACCGATAAGAGAGCACAAGATTAGACCAAGTCAAGGCCATCCCATCCCGGCAAGTGTGGCTGCACTGGAAAGCTCGGTTCAGTGGCACTATGACTCGATCCCATGGATGACGGAGGAGGTTTAGTTTATAAGTTCAATTTAACATTTCCATCATCGCACCATAACATCAACACTTATGAGGGAGAACAATCACTTAACAACAGCATAGCAATATCATACAGTATTGACAGTCATGGCATGAGATCAAATCATAGCAGTAACATGATAATGGTAGTAAAAGTATTGTTACTAGCATGGGAAAATATGACATGGAAGCAAGTCATGATAATATGGTAAATAACACTAGCATCTGATACAGATGAAATAACAGGACTATGCTAGTGCAGACTAACAGACGATCTAAGACATACTGCAACGCACACACAGGGTGCAAGCAAAGTCAACATGCAAGTCCAGGGCTCATGGTAAGAGGTTGTCTTGCCTTGGGGTCGAGGAATACACCGGGAAGCAATGCGATGAAACTCCGGATTCGAGTCATCGGAACCGGCACTCCTGGGAGAGGCCTATATTAGGGAAAGGGTAAAAGTGGCATTTTCAACATGTCATAACATTATGAAAATGGTACCATCGGAATGGGCTCGACGAACTGAAAACATGGGCTTTGGAATTACCTCGATCGGAGTTACGGTTAAAGAGAAACAACCATTTGTTCGTTAAGCAGAGAAACAGACAGAAAATTGTGCATTTCTGTCCTTAACGAGTGAACGTCCACACTATAGCTATTTCTGCCGGCGGCTGAGAAAACGAAGGCGCATTTTCCAGATTACGCTTTTGATAATAGAAAGCGTATTTTCTTCTGCAGCCGCGACGGGATACGCTTTGTCAAGTGGGAAGCACATTATTGAAATTACGCTTCCACTTAAACTGACGCACGGGCCCGGCTCTGTTAGCCCCTAGAGGCTTACATGGGGGCCCCACCTTATCCCCTTCTCTCTCTCCTCCTGGGTCATCTCCTTCCCCATGCTCGGAGACACAGGCGATGCGGCCGCCGGTGCAGCCGACGAACGGCGGCGCGGGAGGGCCCGTCGATGGTCCCAACAGAACCAGCGCTCCGCGCCGCGTTCATGGGTGGCCGTGGGGTCGCCCGAGGCGGACCACATCGCTATCACCATTGCCTGGGCTGTGGCGGCCGAGGAGCTACAGGGGGCCACGCCGGCAGGGCTCCTCCGGCAGGGTTAGGGAACGGTGGCGGCTCGCGAGCTCTAGGGAGGGTGCGGTGACCGCAGGGGAAAGGGAGGGGAATGGACAGGGCGCTGGTTGGCTCGAGGGGATCGGGCTTTGGCCATGGATGCCGTGGAAGCGGGGAGGGGATCCGGGGCTCAACTGAAGAGCTACAAGGGTCGCTGGTGCTCGGGGCGGTCGATTGCCGAGCTTAAATAGCTGCGCGGAGGAGCTAGCCGACGGTGGAAGCTCCGGGAAGCTCGGTGCCGTGGCGGTGCTCAAGCGGAGCACCGGCTGTCGGCACACCCAGCCAACGAGCGTGGCTCCAAGGCCAGCTAGGGACGGAGCGGAAGCCGTACATTGCTGCAGATGCCGGTAGAAGGCGACGGCGAGAGGAACAGGGGAGAGACGCGACGGCGCACTGCAGAGCGCTGTTTTTGGCCTGGCCAAGCGTGGTCACCACCGGCACCACGTGGCCTGGGCACTGCGACGCTCTCCAACCATGTCTAGGGTGTTCTCCATCCTTCATTGAGTTGACTTGTGCGGTTCAAATGCAATGGACAGCTCTGGTGTGACCACACACTGCTCAAACATTTAATGGCAGCAAAGTGTTGACATGTGTTGTGGCCACCACAGTGCTCCTCTTGGCATGATCTTGGGCAGGGGTTAATCATCCACTAAGGTGGTCATCTTGGCCAAAATTCAGCTCAAATGGGCAAGGTTATCTGGCACTTCCTTTGCAACTTGCAAACTGGCCAGAAATGAAAATGAGAATGCTGGGAAAGAATGGCTAGATGGATTTGGCTGATTTTTTGTGTAGGGTGATGATTTAGTCATGAGAGCTAGCTGGAAAAATTTCAGCTCATTTTGATCATCTATGAAGGTACTTCCTTCACAGAGCTGCCATCTGGACAGAAACTTAGTTAATTTACTGAGGAAAATTGGCTAGATGAAATGGGCTGGTTTTTGGATTGCATGAGTGATTTGCCAATGCCCTTCACGCTGAAAAATTTCAGCCCAAATGGATCAAGGGAGCAAGCACTTCCTTTGCAAACTGGAAATCTGGACAGAATTTGCAAATGGATGTTGTGCTCAAAATTTGAATTGTGGAACTTGAGATTTTGATGAAAATGGTGAATATCTGGGTAGGATAAGCTCCACAAATTATTTGGGATTTTTTCTAGCTACCAAAATGGTAGTTCCTTTGGAAAGGCCCCAAATTGAAATATTGGCTTTAAATAGGAAAATGCAATTTCCCTTATTTAATTGTGGCCAATATTTTTACCAGAGCTTTAGGTAGGCACAAAGATCATCTCTACCAATTTTCATGAAATTTAGAGATGTCTACCTATCCCTCTGGATTTAATTCCTCAGAAAGGCAGAAAAAAGAATTAATTCTAGGTGAAAAATATTGCATATGACTTGGCAATATTTTTGCACACGTGAGGTTTATGGATATAGGAGAGTCTCTAGAAATCTTTGGGAGGATCAATGGGGCAAGGAAAATGAGGGTTCCTTTGTGATCACAAAGGCAGAATCCCGGTTCCAATATTTGGGAACTAGGGTTTGAATGAGGTTCGCGGTTTACTGATGGGAGCTTGGCTAGCACAAGAGCATGGGAAAGGCATTGAGAGGCTGAGGATTGTATGGATTCACCTGGTCACTCACCAGATTCCAGAGGAAAAATTTGGGAGAGGAAAGCTAGGAAGGAATAACAGCACAAAAATCATTAACCCAATTTTTGAGGTGTTACACAGGTACTAAAGTACGAGGCCAGGAGCTCCATAGTGTGGGTAAAGTGTGCGACCTCTACATAGTGTAAGTCTATTCGAATAGCCGCATCCTCGGTCATGGGAAATAGTTCGTACTAGGTCGCACTATTTTGTCTATGTCGAGTCTGGAGGAGTTAACCGAATGATTGCTAATAATGAACCAGATAAGGTAAGCTTTGTCAGATTTACAGCACAGATGCCTGGACATCGGATAATGTCAGAAAGTTGGGATGTTAGCCATGGGATGGCTATGAAGGAGATGGTCAGATGACCGTAAGAACTCGGATATGGTCCGGAAGGATCATGAGAAGAATCTTGATAAACTACCTGCACCGTTATGCTTTACCTTTCTGTATTTACCCTTGATAATTATCATGCTAGATGATCCTGTTATAACATAATAATTAATAATGCTAGATAGTTAAACCCTATTAACTCACAATGCTAAAAGTATTGATGCATGCTTGAATGCCATGGATTGCTTTGCTTGGTGTATATGTTATTTGGTTTGCTTGCGAGTACATTCAAAACTACTCAGCAGCCTTGAACGCGGCCAGGTTCAGCTAAGGATCCGTCGAGGAGCGGGAGCGTTCGCGAGCTAGAAGAGTAACCCAGTCAGATCCCTGTGGACTGGAGCCTCTCCAAGTCTGTGCTGCCTTAGTTAGTTATTTTCCGCTGCCCTAGCTTTGTAACCATGATGTATTTATTCCAGCCACAATGGCTAGTAAATATATTCTTATTATAGTTGTGCCTATGTTCATGATACTTGTTGTAAACGCGCACGCCAGAGTGATTTTCTGGGCTGGTGTGTGCAGCGACCGTCTGGCTACAGTGGTATTCAGACGGGGCGCCACACAATCACTGCTAGTCAGTTAGCAGACTTGTATATCTCTAGAATTGTGACACTCCACGGTATTCCGAAGGAGATCAGTTCAGACAGTGGCAGCCTCTTCACCTCAAAGTTCTGGGAAAGTTTCCAAGAAGCTATGGGAACTCATATAACCTGGAGCACAACTTATCACCCCTAGTCCCAAGGTCAAGTTGAACGAGTTAACCAAGTGCTTGAAGATATGCTACATGCCTGTGTCATCTCATTTGGCAAGAAGTGGGAAGAATCTCTCCCGTATGCTGAATTCTCGTATAACAACAGCTATCAAGCTAGTTTGAAGATGGCACCCTTCGAAGTACTATATGGACGTAAGTGTCGAACTGTCGGGGTTGTGGAACCCGGGGTACCATGACCCGTCTGCCCGCAGCCCAGGGCGCGGCGCCTGGCAGAGGCCCAGATAGGCGGCCCACCAACGGGCGCCCCAGAGCAAAGTCACCTCACGAGGCTCCAGCCTCCCGACGGCCCCCTCACGAGGCTCCGGCCTCCCGAGGGCTCCGGCCTCGCGAGGCCCCCTCACGAGGCTTCGGCCTCCCGATGGCTCCGGCCTCGCAAGGCCCCCTCACGAGGCTCCGGCCTCGCGAGGCCCCCTCACGAGGCTCCGGCCTCGCGAGGCCCCCTCATGAGGCTCCGGTCTCACGAGGCTCCGGTCTCCCGAGGCTGCCTCCCAAGTCATCCTCCTGATGGCTTGCAAGACAAGGAAGACCCAGCTCGGCCGCGCGGTCTGGGGCCCATCACGTGGGTGACGCGCGCAGCGACGAGCGGCGATAGAGGCCGCGCCAGCAGGCGCGGATGAGGATGGTTTCCTCTTTTGCGTTAAGGGAGCAGGGCCAGCTATCAACTCCCCAAAGCGACCCCAAAGGTTGCCCGATCGGCGAGGGAAGACCAAGACGACGGGCGCGCAGGGCGCAGGTCATCACCGAGCCCACCGGCGCGTCACGGATCATGCTTTGGCAGGCGGAGACCGCCTTTAGTCAGGATAGCCTGCGCGCCTGTCCCCTTTCAAAAACCGCCAAGTGTGGCAACCCTTCCCGCCTAAGTTTCCAGGGGGAAGAGGACCAAGGCTGGTATAAAGGGCAGTGCTGCCATTGTAGAGAGGAGACCCGGGAAATCCTCGGGTCCAGTTCTTCCTTCTCCTCCATCTTGTACGCAAGAACTCTCTTGCCCATTGCAATCCCAACCACAAGCAGGAGTAGGGTTTTACACCGCAAGGTGGCCCGAACCTGGGTAACAGCTGAGTCCATGGTCCGCTCCTCGCTAGCGCGCTCTCACCGTAGCCTTGCCGTAGTTCAGTCTTGGTAGGAGACGAAGCGGTAGGAACGAGCTCACCCCAGTGTTCGAACCTTTGGGTCCCCGGAGCCCCACTTCCGACATTTGGCGCGCCAGGTAGGGGTGCGCTACTATTCTTCCGCCCCGCCCTCTGCTTCACCAACCCCATGGCCGACGCACGTCGCGAGCGCACCGAGCGCAGGGCTGGCCGCGTGGCTCAGACGAAGCCAGTGGCCCGCGGCGATCGCCGCCACCCCGACGCCGAAAACCTCGCCGCCACCGACCCCGCTGCCCGCGAGCCCCGCGAGCAGCAGGACTCCTCCCTGCACCCCTCCGTGCAGGCGAACGGCCACTCCGGCAAGGCCTCCTCCCTCGCCCACCGTGGGCCGCCGAACCCGCAGGCCGCACTGCTCATGGCGTGCAAGCTGCTCCGCTACCGCCCAGCTGACGCCGGCTACGACGCCTGGCTTGGTCGCATCACCGAGCTTGTCAACGCTGCCGGGGACGCTCCAGCGCCTTCCCACTCGCTCCGCCCTACGCCTACTCGCGCTGGGGACCTGGCACACGGCACTCCCCCGCCACCTCCTCTGCGCGACGAGCATGGTGGGCCCCAGCGCAACGCGCCGGCACGTGAGCCATCCCGTGGCGCGTCCTCGCCAGTCCGAGACGAGGCCAGTTGCCAGATCGTCCGCCACGCGCCCCCTGATGCGCGACTGCTCCTCAAGCGGCAGCGCCAGCGCTAGGACCAGGACGTTCAGGACGTTGCGGCGGCCGGGCGTCAAAACCGCGCCGCCCTCGTTGGCGGCGTCCCCTCAAGTTGTGTGGGCTACCGTGCCTTCACCCGCGAGCTGCGTAGCGTGGTCTGGCCCGTGAAATTCAAGCCTAAGCTGCCTCCACACTATGACGGCACCCCCAACCCTGCGAAGTTCCTTCAACTCTACGTACTGAGCATCGAGGCGGCGAAGGGCGACGACAAGGTCATGGCGAACTGGTTCCCTATGGCCCTCAAGGACGGCCCGCGCTCCTGGCTCATGAACCTCCCCAAGGCGTCCATCTCATCATGGGCCGAGCTCTGCAGCCAGTTCGTCGCCAACTTCAAGGGCACGCATGATCACTCCCTCAACATCAACGACCTGCGGCGTGTGCGGCAGTGCCCAGACGAGACCCTCCGCAAGTACATCCAGTGCTTCAGCCAGGTGCGCAACAAGATCCCGCGCGCCTCCGATGAGGCCATCATCTCTGCGTTCTCCACCGGCGTCATGGACGTCAAGATGCGCGAGAAGCTAGCCATCAACGGTGAGCTCGATTCGTGCTTGAGCTGCTCGACCTCACCAACAAGTGCACCAAGGTTGAAGAAGGCCGCCTCTTCATCCACAACGACCCCGACGCGGCGCACGACGCCGCCAAGGCCAAGAGCAAGGACGTCAAGCGCAAGGGCCCTGCCGTGCTGGCGGTGGAGCCCAAGCAGACGCGTGGCCGCGACCGTGACGAGCCCAAGAAAGACAGCCGGCCACTCTGCGCCTATCACAACATGCACTCCCACAGCATCGAGGACTGCCAGGAGCTCAAGCTACTTCGCGATGAGCGCCAGGGCCGCCGAGATGACCGCAATAACCGCGGCGCTGGCCGCGGAGGTGGCCGCGGCAGCAACCACTGGGACGGCCGTAGCGGCAATGGCAACTTCCGCCAGGGCTGGCGCGACCAGCCTCGTGAGGCCGTCTGGCGCGACCAGCCTCGTGAGGCCGCCTGGCGCGACCAACCTCGTGAGGTGAATCCTCAGGCCAATGCCGCTCTTCCGCCGCTGCCACCACCACCCCGGAGGAATGACGTCAACCAGCCTGACGAGGGCACTGGGGGGGTACCAGGAGCCTCACGCGGTTGCCTGCATCCTCGGCGGGGCTCAGGCTCCCGTGTCCTCGTCTACGGAGCTGAGGCGGTCCTTCCTTCAGAGCTTAAGCATGGCTCCCCGCGAGTCCTTGCCTTCGACAAGGCGCGTCAGGATGGCTCGCGGGAGACTTAGCTGCTGCTCCTCGAGGAGGGCCGCTGCCAGGCCGCTCTTCACGCCGCGAGGTACCCGCAGGCCCTGCGTCGCTTCCTCAGCCGCAACATCCGCCCTCACACTCTCCAGGTCGGCGACCTCGTCTTACGCAGGACCCTCTCCAGAGTGGGACTCCACAAACTCTCACCCATGTGGGAAGGCCCTTTCAGGGTTGCTCATGTCTCCAGGCCCGGCGTCGTCCGGCTGGAGACGGAGGACAGAGTTCCTGTGCCTAACGCCTGGAACATACAACCCCTCCGCAAGTTCTACCCGTGACCCTCACGCGTATGAACAAAATGCGGCTGTACACGCCTCGGAGCCTCTCATTGCGTTCGCCTGATGGGCCCGCGAGAGCTCCAGCCCACGCCCAAGTGGAAGCCCCATGCTCCGCGCTGGCAGAACGATCAAACCACGATCATGCCCACGCCCAAGTGGAAGCCCCATGCTCTGCGCTGGGGACGGAGGAAGGAGTTTCAGCGTATGACGCGCGGAACATCCGACCCCTCCGCAAGTTCTGCTTGTGGCCCCCACGAGTACGAACGAAACAGGGCTGTACACGCCCCGGAGCCTCTCATTGCGTTTGCCTGATGGGCCCGCGAGAGCTCCAGCCCACGCCTAGGTGGAAGCCCCATGCTCCGCGCTGGCGGAACGATCGAACAGCGATCATGCCAACGCCCAAGTGGAAGCCCCATGCTCCGTGATGGCGGAACAATCAACTGAGGGCGCCCCACGGGCTGCACCAACCTCAAGCTGACCCGTGCCGGACACGACAGCCGCATCTCCTTCTGGTTGTGTAATCAACCTTATTATTTCGCCAGTTCTTTGATGGCGAGCCGTGCGCGCTCAAGGCGTCCCTCCTGAGCTTCACGCGAAAGGGGGATGGACACGGTGACTATGCTTGGGTCAGTCCCAGCAGTGCTGAAAAACCCAAGTGATCGAGCCCTGGCTCGCGGGCCTGCTCCCGTGCACGTCACCTCACCAAGGTCCTTGGTGTCTCATCTTCTTGCATGATAGGCACGGTGCCTGTGCTCGGGTCCGTCCCTGCAGTGCCGCTAAACCCAAGTGATCGAGCTCTGGCTTGCGGGCCAGCTCCCGTGCACGCCACCTCACCAAGGTCCTTGGTGCCTTATCTTCTCGCGTGACGCCCATGAGTGGGTCAGCGAGCGCGCGCGGCTCCCCCTTCACGAGACCTTGCGCCTTGCAATTGTCTCAGGAGCAGGTCACACGGAAGGCCTCGCGAGGTAACCCGGCGGCAGGATGCTCCCCGGAGCCTCAGGAGGCCTCAGGAGCACGGCTTCAGGAGACAAGCCCTACAGAGCCACGCCAGCCGAAGGCCTCATGAGCGGAGACCTCATGAGGCACACCCTACAAGTGGCGGCCCGCCCGACGCCGCCCTCCGAAAAAGCTAAGTATCATAAACACCTCACGAGATGTTTTTACCGCCCCTCAAGCTCTCCTCTCACCACTGCCGCGCTGAGCGCTGAGTTTCCTTCTTCTGTGTGAGCCGCTTGCACGTCAAAGGGGGGCTTCTTGAGCATGGCGCCTCAGGAGCTCTTACCCCCTCGCAGTGCCCTACACCTCCTGGCCTTGTCCAAGCATCGCGACCGGACATACCAACGACGGCTGTAGCCCACCCGGGGGCTGGGTCCTGACGACGTAGAGCGACAAGGCAAGCAAAGAAAAGGAGATAAGCCTCGCAAGGAGGTCTCGTGAGCTGCTCTCGTCATTTTTTGAGCTCCCTCTTTCTTTTTGCGATCTCACCGAGCGCCCACGTTTTTTCTTTTGCGCGAGCCACTTGCGCGCCAAAGGGGGGCTTCCTGGGCATTGCGCCGCAGGAGCCCTTACTAGCTCCCGAGCCCCTCACCTCCTGGCCTTGTCCAGGCATCACGACCGGACATACCAGCGATGGCTGTAGGCCCGCTCGGGGGCTGGGTCCTGACGATGTAGAGCACCAAGGCAAACAAGAAAGAAAAGCGAGGCCTCACGAGAGGACTTCAAGAGGAAATAAGCATGCATTATAGCAAGTCATAAGATACTTAATGCAAAGGACATCGTTTTTCCTCACGCCATCAGGGGCAACGTTGACTTGATATAGGAATAAAAGGAAGAAGGGTGCCCTCGGGCCACCTCGCCTTCAATGCGCACAAGGAATCAAGGCAGAACACACGGGCGAGGCAATGATGGCCCCGCGCCGAGCGCGAACAGGCTTTATGTTAGCCTGGGCAGTTGCCGAGGCGTCGTGGGGAAGTGGAGGCACCTTCCGTCACATCGTGCGCCACGCGTCGCGCCTGGCCTACAGGCGGTTAGGGCGCGCGCCGTTTCGCCCCCTTAGGCGGGAACATGCGCGCCACGGGCCCGAGGGCTACTGTCGGGGTTGTGGAACCCGGGGTACCACGACCCGTCTGCCCGCGGCCCAGGGCGCGGTGCCTGGAGGAGGCCCAGATAGGCGGCCCACCAACGGGCGCCCCAGAGCAAAGTCACCTCACGAGGCTCCAGCCTCCCGACGGCCCCCTCACGAGGCTCCGGCCTCCCGATGGCTCCGGCCTGGCGAGGCTCCCTCACGAGGCTCCGGCCTCACGAGGCTGCCTCCCGAGGCATCCTCCTGATGTCTTGCAAGACAAGGAAGACCCAGCTCGGCCACGCGGTCTGGGGCCCATCACATGGGTGACGCGCGCAGTGACGAGCGGCGATAGAGGCCGCGCCAGCAGGCGCGGATGAGGATGGTTTCCTCTTTTGCGTTAAGGGAGTAGGGCCAGCTATCTACTCCCCAAAGCGACCCCAAAGGTTGCCCGATCGGCGAGGGAAGACCAAGACGGCGGGCGCGCAGGGCGGAGGTCATCACCGAGCCTACCGGCGCGTCACGGATCATACTCTGGCAGGCGAAGACCGCCTTTAGTCAGGATAGCCTGCGCGCCTGTCCCCTTTCAAAAACCGCCAAGTGTGGCAACCCTTCCCGCCTAAGTTTCCAGGGGGGAGAGGACCAGGGCTGTTATAAAGGGCAGTGCTGCCATTGTAGAGAGGAGACCCGGGAAATCCTCGGGTCCAGTTCATCCTTCTCCTCCATCTTGTACGCAAGAACTCTCTTGCCCATTGCAATCCCAACCACAAGCAGGAGTAGGGTTTTACACCGCAAGGTGGCCCGAACCTGGGTAACCGCTGAGTCCACTGTCCGCTCCTCACTAGCGCGCTCTCGCCGTAGCCTCGCCGTAGTTCAGTCGTGGTAGGAGACGAAGCGGTAGGAACGAGCTCACCCCAGTGTTCGAACCTTTGGGTCCCCGGAGCCCCACTTCCGACACGAACCCCTCTGAATTGGTCAGAAACTGGGGAACAGCCGCTCATCGGTCCGGATATTATCCAACAAGCTAAAGAGCAAGTCCGTATTGTCCGGGAAAATCTCAAGGCGGCCCAGTCCCGTCAGAACATCAACTATGACCGTAAACACTGGGGATCGATCTATCAACCCGGTGAGCAATCTTATCTGCGTGTGACTCCTATGAAGGGCACTCATCGTTTTGGGATCAAGGGCAAGTTAGCTCCTCGCTACATTGGATCCTTCCGCATTCTCGCCAGACGTGGATATGCGGCTTACAAATTGGAATTGCCACAACAGTTTTCTCACATCCACGATGTCTTCCATGTGTCGCAACTTCGTCGATGCTTCAAGGATCCGCACCGTGCAGTGGATCATGAGATGCTCGATGATCTATCTTATAAAGAGCATCTGATCCGTATTTTGGAACAAGCTGAACGTCGGACCCGTCAGAAGGCAACCAAGTTCCTTAAAGTGCAGTGGTCGAATCACACTGAAGATGAAGCCACTTGGGAACGTGAAGATCGCCTCCGAGAAGAATACCCCGACCTTTTCCCTTCTACCTCCTGAATTCTCGGGACGAGAATTTCTTTTAGAGGAGGAGAATTGTAACACCCCTGTGTAAATGAGCTACAGTGATCTTCATGTTAATGCTAAGCTACTTTGTTTTTCAAAGAATGATCACAATGGAATCATATCTCATTTCAAACTCCTTCACTGAATTCAAATTTAATTTGCAAGTGAAATATGAAGTTGCAGAAAAGTTGTTGCAAAATAGTTCATCATTTAGCAAAAATTCCATAACAAATGTTTGTTAAGGAAAACAACATCACCTCTTAGCTAAGATGGACTATAGCAATTAATTAAGTGCCATTTCAGCATTTTAAAATGCCATTTTATTTGTGAAAAATCCAAATGGGTTCAGTTCCTCCTCAAACTTTTTGTGGCTGTGCCAAACAATGCAAGGAAATTATGTGGCCTAGTCCCACATTTTTCCAAAGACATTTGGTAGCCCAAACTTTTCCCTAGATGTCTCTATTTTTAAATAAATGGAAAAATAGAAAATGGAAAAGGGGCAAAGGTTTACCTGGCCTCTGGCCTGAGGCCCAGAGCTGGCCCAGCCCACCTCCAGCCTCCCCTACCTGCTCCCTCCCCCGTGTCACCATGGCCATGGCCAGAGCGCACCGGCTCCGGCCGCTGGCCGCCACGGCGACGGGGCAGGTGGGCCGAGGGGATAAGGTCGTCCCCCTCGAGCTCCTGGGCGCCTCCAGCCGCCCACTTTCCCCTCTCCACCGCTCACTCTCTCTTCTCCACCATCACCCAACGCTGTCACCGCTGTGCGCCGGTCAATCCCGTGGCCACCGGTGCCCCCGCGCCCGGAAACTTTGCATGGGAGGTGCGCCGGCCACCGCCTCTTCTTCCTCGACCGTCAGTTGGAGCCGGGGCGCACTGAAGCGACAGAATCGAGCTCATCTTCCTCCTCGGCCACAACAGCTTCTCCGGCAAACTCCGGCAACCTCGGCAGCTACTAAACCCCCCGACGGCCTTACGTGAGCCACTAGGTGAGCAGCGACGTGAATCCCTCTGCCTCCCCATCGATTTGATGTGTCTAGCCCCTGCCGCCATTGTTGGCCGAGCCCAGCTCCGCCGTGCTGCTCGCCGTCGTCGATACCGCCGTTGTCATGGCCATCCGAGCACACCGTTGTGCTCGTGGCACTCTAATGGTGCGGCCTGGCCATCCAAATCGGTCGCGAGCACGCTGTTCTGCCAATCCCGCGGAGTTTCCGAAGACCACCGCCGCCGGCGTTCACGCTACGCCCTGCTCCGGCCACCTCTGGTCAAACCCGTAGCACCACACGACGCGTGACATCGCCAGCTTTCGAACGCCACCTCGTGCGCGTAGAACGGGCCACCGTAGCGGATTTCCGACGCCGGCTGAGTCGCGCCGCCGCGTTTGAGGGCCGCCGGAGCAGTCTTCGGCATCGCCCGCTGATGTGGCGTGCCACGTGGCCCCACCAATGCCACTGACGCTGGGCCCCACAGGCCCAGTTGACTAGTCAACTAGCACAGTTGACCAGCTGACTGGGCAGTTGACCCAGGTCAACGGGGGCCCACTGGTCAGCCTGTGGTGCACACTGGGTGCACTGCACTGGGTGCACCTAGCAGTTTATGTGGTTTTTTCGATTAAAAATAATTCCAGTAATTTCAGAATATTGCTAAAACTTCAAAAATTTGTAGAAATTAAACCGTAGCTCAGATGAAAATGTTTTCTATATCAAAAGTTGATCAGAAAAATCTAACAAATCCGATTATGTCATCTGGATGCATGTTAGAATCCTCTAAGTAGGTGAACCTGTAACTTTTGGCCTGTTTCTGATAGATGAATAGTGCATGACTACCGGATAATAATTCCAAATTAATTCCTAAATTAACTAAAACTGTTTAGAGATGCATTAGGTCACCCGTGCATTGCATTTTGACCTGTCATGCTCTGTGATTGCATTTGTATGCTTTGTATTTATTTGTTTCCTCCCCCTCTTCTCTCCGGTAGACCCCGAGACCGACTTGGCCCCTGAGTACGACTACGTCACAGACGTGCAACATCTTTCAGCAGAGCTTCCAGGCAAGCAAAACCCCCTTGATCATTCCTATATCGCCAATTCTTTCTCTCCCATGCTTGCATTAGATTTTGCTACTGTTATTCGATAACTCCTATTCTGATGCATAGCCTGATTTTGTAACCTGCTGTTGATACTTTACCTGTTGTCCTATATGCTTAGTATAGGCTAGCTAGTGATCCATCTGTGGCCCCACACCCTTGTCTATGTTGCCAGGTTTTACTACCGAAAGATTCGATCAATGGATCGATGTACAGAGACCGAACACACCACCAGCACCCCCCGTAGTTGTACGACTCTGCAGAGCTACTATCGAGTGCCGAGGGTGATACCTCCTACCTCACTCTTGATGATATCTCTGTAGCGTAGCTAGTCAGCTGTGGGTTACCGAGGGTGATTCCTCTTTCACCACCTCCGATGATGCCTCTATCATGCAGCCCCTCAAGTGTGAACCCATCGTGGGTGATTCCTCCAAGTTCACCTTGACGGTTACATCGAGTGGGAATCCATCGAGGGTGATTCCTCGGACTTCCCCCCTTGATGATAAAAACACACTGTTACCTTTAACTGTTGCCCCTTTTTAACTGTTACTGCAGGACTGAAGGGACAGGCGGTACCACCTGGTAGAGGTGGACCTGAGTTCCCGACAGTCTCTTGTGAAGTCGGGTTGAACTGGAGGGTACCCGCGAGATAATTACGCGGCATGGCCGGGCAGGCAGACCGCCCTAGAAAGGTATGGGCCTAACCCTTGCCGTAAGTCCGCGAGACGGGGCGACAGGATCACTGATCGTCACCGTGAGCTCCCAACAAACTAAAGGGTTTGGATATGTGATCTGAGTAGGCCTCTGGCCTTTTCGCATTAACCACCACACGGGAATAAGTATGGGCACTCGGCATCGTACGATTCTTCCGAAAGCTCTCCAGATGTCAGCAATTAAGCGGTGTGTGCCCGGGTGGACTGCGATAGCCTGCGTGTGTATACAGGGGCTAGGTCTGGTCCCGGCCGCGTACACAACGCGCAGGAGTGCAAAGGGTGATGGGCCCAAGACCCCTGAGCGCTTAGGATGTAGACCGGCGTGCTGACCTCTCTATTGGGCCTAGGTAGGACAACGGTGTGTCGATCAGCCGAGGCCGGGCATGACCCGGAAAAGTGTGTCAGGCCAGAGTTAATCGAGCGTGTTGGGTAAGTTGGTGCACCCCTACAGGGAAGTTATCTATTCGAATAGCCGTGTCCATGGTAACAGGACGCTCGGAGAGTATCCCAATCTACTACAACTAGAATTGGATACTTGTGGTGCTTAATAATATGTTGGCTCCGGGATCGCTTTCTCGCAGGGAGTCGAGGAAGGATCTCTGGGCGTCGCTACTACTTACTTATTACTTTATAATATGCTAATCTGCACTCTTCTAATGCTGCAAGACGCTAGTCTTCGATAGGCTAAGCTTCCCTTCTATTTTGGCATTTCTGCAGTCCAGTCCACAGATACATCCCCCTCTTTTGATACCGATGCATATCTAGCATAGTTCTGATGTAAGTCTTGCGAGTACTTTGGATGAGTACTCACGGTTGCTTTCTACCTTTTTCTCCCCTACCCGATTGCTGCGATCAGATGACGGAGCCCCGGAGTCAGCTGGTCCCGCCGATGATTACTACCACACCGATGGAGACTACTACTACGTGGAGACCGATGACCAGGAGTAGTTTCGGAGGCTCCCAGGCAGGAGGCCTGCGCCTTTTTGATCTAGATGTCGTTGTTTTGCTCAGTCTTCTTAAGGCAAACTTGTTTAGTTATGTCTGTACTCAGATACTGATGCTTTCGCTAACTCTTGTGTAACTCGAGCTTATGTATTCGAGCCCTCAAAGCCCCTGGCTTGTAATATAAAGCTTATATTATTTTATTTTGTGTCTAGAGTTGTGTTGTGATATGTTCCCGTGAGTCCCTGGGCTTGATCGTGCGCATTTGCGTGTATGATTAGTGCACGGTCGAGTTGGGGGCGTCACAGTGTAATACCCTACTCCTGCTTTCTTTGTGTGTTTTGATGGGTGGATTAGAGCTACAAAGCCTTCTCGGGAACGAAAAGGACTATGTAACCCTTCTATTGTTATAACAAGTGTCCAACCTATCTATTTTGCTTGCTATGGCTGAAAGAATCTCTTCTCTCCCTTTTCTATAGCCTGGCCCTCCTTTTATACTCAAGGGGTACCACAGATGGCTTCGGGTTAAGGAAGTAGTCTCGATCCAACCAGGTAGCTAGGTGGATGCATTAAATGAATGATGATGTGTCATCGTCTTCTCTCTCCTGAGAACAGACCCCTGTCTTGTCACAACCGACCTTGGTGACCCTTGCTGGAGGCGTGACATGTCTCGGAACTGGTGTACACCATGCGGCGGCGTGGGTGAGTGAATCACCCCTTGCATCTTGTCGATCGTCTGGTGCGCCTGCCCGCCGGCCGCATGGCGTAAGAGCCATGAGGGTGCAAAACCGCTGCGCCACGCGTTAGGGAGGCGGAAACTTGCCGTCAAAGGCTGGCTGAGTGTGCGCTAGCTATGGACAACCGTTGCCTGGTGGGATCGTTCCCGGGTCTTGGCCGGTGATAGTTGCCAGATGCTTTGACTTGAAATGTCTTCGTGTAGATTATTTTCTTCACGAAGATCTGCATACCACCACTGAGGAGGATAGTGGTACACAGCTCTTCTATCTTCTTGCACTTGGCCTTGGAGCGACCCTGGAGCGCATGATTGGGTACGTGATGTATTTTGTCACCGTACTGACAGTAGCCACCGCCGGGGCTGGGCCGGACGCGTGCTTCATACACTATCAGGGTCAGGTCCTTCCGCGTGTAGGGTCCACGCGTCGCTAGCCCCTGGGCCTGGTTAAAGCAGAAGTGCAGAAGGGATGGCGAGAGATGTTTGTACCCGGAGAGCCCGAGGACAGCTGTCCCTGGCATGCATAGCTCCTTAGCCTTGATTCTTTCCACGCTTGTGCTGCTGCGTGACTTGACAGTAGTACCCGGTTGGCACGTGGTGTCCCATCCCTGACAGTAGCGATGCATGCTAGTCTAAAGGGAGACCAACACACACCAGCGGACGACTAGTCATCGAGTCCCCTTGATCCTTGTGTGAACCGGAGGGGTAATGATTTCTCTTTGCATCAATTAATGCAGCATGCCGTCTTGAGTTCGTATTGGGAACCCAATCGGCGCCTGGGGAGGGGAGAGTACCGATGAAGCTGTGACACCTCGGCTCAGAGGACCGGTTTACCTGTGTTTCCAACCCAGAGATCATGTCTTCTGGAAACACACACAACAACTTGGAACAGAACAGAACTGATCTTTATTTATAGAGTACAAGTACAAGCTTGGATATTACAGCGGATAGTGAGGCCAGGAGCACTACTCGTGCTATGACAATATCTACATTATTTATGAAACATCTCAAGGGCCTTAGTACTACTGGGTGATTCTACGGCGTAGCGAAACATCGGGTGGGACACTCCATCCCATAGGGACAGTGCTGGGACACGACCTAGTTAGCGTAGCACGAACCATCGGGACCTCCGTCCTCGGCTTCTCCTGCATCTGGCATGATACGCCAGGTGAGTACTTTGAATGTACTCGCAAGCTCACAGTAACCAAAACAGTGCAGCAAACAACAGTATGGCAATGATTATGTTAAATGCTTTAAGATGCTCAGTTACTGTTACTAGTTACCAACTTACTTTCTTCTGGGTTCATATCATGACCCCCGGAACACTCGTGATTCATAGATCACATCTGAGCTTAAGACGAGTTCTTCCATCATTATTACGGTTGACCACACAGTGTGACCTAGTGCGGACTGTGTCCAATACCGTGGACGCGGCTATTCGAATAGATTCTTACACTCTGCAGAGGTTGCGCACGTTACCCACACCATGGACATTCGTCCAACGAAACCTGTCTAACACGTGACTCCTCTATCGTACCACCGACAATCACTCCCCCTCTCAGGTCATACCCTGGGTGGCCCCTGTGTCACTCCTGACTCCTGCCACCGTCATGGCCAACTAAACTGTCCCAAACGGGGACGCCGACAAATAACTCAACTTGGGCTCACAAGGTTATCGTCATCTACCTGATCAGGGCAGCACGCACGCATAACCTTCCCTCTTTGGTGGTACCGGTAAAAGAGCACGTGGTCAGACCAAGTCAAGGCCGTCCCATTCCGGCAGATGTGGCTACACGGGTAAGTCTGGGTTGGTGGCACTTGATCAACCATCAAGTTTAGTTATAACATGACAATTAAAGTTGTTTATCATGAATAAATTAACATGGCCATGGTCTATGCAAAATACCAAGCAATATAAATTATGGCATTTTTATCGTGAATTAAATTAATGCAAAAGAATTCAACATAAAGCCATACTATTGTAATGCCTTATGCAATGGATGATGTGGCTTGCCTTGCTTAGTTGGGTTGTCAACAAACTCCTGGTCTTCAAAACCAAAGCAATTTCCCTCTGAAAATATTTTCAAATGACAAAAGAAAATGTTACATAAAACATTTCTGTTAACCAAAAATTCTGTACACATTGGAAAAATACCAACTTTTGCCAGAAAATAGAGGGGCTCAAGACAAAACCACAGGAAAAAGAATCAATTGAATTGGACTTATGGTTTAAAAGTAATAGCTAGTCAAAGTTTGGTCAAATTTCTGGAATTAAATTGAATTTAAACAGAAAACAGAAAAACTACAGCGGGCCACATCGAAAGCGTAAAGTGGAGGGGCGCCTCCACTTATACCGCTTCGGTCGCGGGGCTGAGCCGCTGACAGGTGGGGTCGGGTTATCAGTTTTAAAAGAAAAGAAAGAGGAACAGAAGGAGGGCGGCTCACCGACGGTGATTGCCGGCGATAGCGACGACGGCGAGGTCAGGTGACTGTGGGATGGAATGAGCACACGACGGCAGTCCTTCCCGTACCCGCAGTTTCTCCGGAGGCGGCCTAATGGCGTCGCCCCCTTCCTCTACAGCGGCGGCTGCTTTCGGTGGTCATCGGAGACGGCGACTCCGGCAGCACTTCGGTCGGGGAAGAGGTCAGGGAGGGTCAGGGGAGTGTGCTGGACTCAATGGTGGGCTCAGGCGAGGCTGGGGTGGAGTGGAGCGTGCTGGAGGGCGAAACTAGCTCGGCGGCAGAACGCCAGCGAGATGCGAGGCCAGAGGGCCTCCCAGCCTTGGCTCGGCGAGCTGGGGCTCGATTGGAGGTGGACGAGGTGCGATGAGGAGCTAGGAGAGCTGGGCATCGCCTTTTGTCACTACTAGGGAAAAGCTTATAGGTAGAACATTAGTAGTAGCGCGGGAAAATATGCAGCGCTGCTGCTAATTAGCAGTAGCGTTGGGTTTGGACAGTGCTACAAGTAAGGCCTTAGCAGTAGCGCTGGAAATACTTGCCGCGCTACTGCTAAGTGGGCCCCAACATGCCCACCGACGCTAGCTGTAGTAGTAGCGCCTTCCAAAATACAGCGCTACTGCTAAGGTTTTAGCAGTAGCGCCGGCTCTGACAAAACCGCTACTACTAATGGGCCCCACTTAGTAGTGGCGCTGCGCCTAACAAGCGCTACTACTATGCACCTTAGCAGTAGCGCCGGCAAAAATACAGCGCTACTGCTAGGCGTGGCTGGTGCCACCTTTTCACCCACCCCTGTCCTCCCCCTTCCTCCCCCCTTTGCCCTCTCCCCTGCTTTCCCCTCTTCCCTCTCTAAGTTACTTCTCCACCATTATTGCCCTTCTTCTCTCTTCCTTCTACCTCTCTTCTCTCCCCATTAATGCCCCCCTCCACCATAATTCTCCTCCATAAATGGCCTCTTTTCTCTATCTTCCTCATTTATTTGGCTCTCCCTCCTTCCATACATATATATCCCTTTCCCACTCCTAGATTTGTCTCATAGCTACCTAGCTCATCTCTCTCCCTCTCCATTAGTTAGCTAGAGTCATCTCTCCTCCCAACAACTAGATCTAGCTAGCTAGCCATCCACTTTCGATCCCTATAGGTAGCGAAGGCCACATCTAACCGTGCTCGATCTCTCTCGGGAGATAGGTGAGTAAAAAGTTGTGCATTTCAAGAATGGGAATATGTGTGTTTGCGATATGAAGGGATTTGTGCGAGTGACATGCCCCCTGAGTTGCTTATGTTTTGCCGAAATGTTGATTTATTTCCGTGTCGGCGAATTTCGAGCAGACTCGATATGTCCTATTTTTAGGCAAGGTCATGCCAAATTTTTGTATGACTTTGATGCATGCATGCATTTTGTTTATAATCCTTTTGCTTGTTATATCGCGCAGTCGGTCATGAAGGTGAGTGGAAGGAAGGTGGAGCGATACTTGCAATCCGCGGTGATGGACATGTATGCAAATAATCGGACTGGGATTAGATGTCCATGTACAAGATGCAAAGAAGGAGTCATTTTAGACCCCTTTGATCATGGCAGCTTGAAGGCGCACCTGCTCATGAATGGTTTCATGGATGGCTATACTCGGTGGATAAGTGAAGATGATGATCAGGACGTCCACATGGCAGGCAATGACGACATGGGGCTAGACGAAGAGATGACTGATCGACCCGAAGACGATGGCGCCGGACATGGCGGCAGGGAAGAGTCCGGACATGGCGGCGGAGAAGATTCCGGACACGGCGAAGAAGAGTGCGGACATGGCAGAGAAGAGGCGGCGGACACGCCGCAGTCTTCGACGCTACTAAGTTCAGTCATGCAGGACCCTCATGTTCGAGACCTTCTTCGCAAGAATACGACTACCGACAGAGCTGCTTCTAGAAAGGAGGCCAAGCTGGCGCAACTGGAAGTAGACTCGAAGACTCCATTGTATGACGGTTGCGATCCCGAGGTGAACCTCTTGAGTTTCACGCTCGAACTTCTAAAGACGAAGGCCAAAAACAAATGGACAGACGCAAGCCTCGATGAGCATTTGAAGCATCTACATAACAAAGTTCTTCCCGCGGGGAACGTGTGTCCTACTAGTGTCGAGGAGGCCAATAAAATCGTTTGCCCTCTTGATCTACCGCACATTAGATACCACGCATGCATCAACGATTGCATCATTTATCGGGAGGAGCACGCGGAAAAAACTAGCTGTCCAGTGTGCAATGCTTCTCGATACAAGAAGGCCGGAAAGAAAGCTCCTCAGAAAGTTGTATGGTACTTTCCGATCACTCCCCGTCTGCAGCGGTATTTCGTAGATCCTAAGGAAGCAAAGCTCATGCGCTGGCACGCGGAGAGGAAGAAACCCGACGATGGAGATGATCCGAAGCTGAGACACCTCGCAGATGCTAGCCAGTGGAGAGCATTCAACGCCGAATATCGATTTTTCACAGAAGATGCAAGGAACATCGTGCTTGGCGCGAGTACTGATGGCATGAATCCGTTTGGAAACCAGAACACCAACCACAGCACATGGCCCGTCTTTGTATGGATGTACAACCTCCCCCCATGGAAGTGCATGAAGACAAAGTACATAAACATGAGCGTGCTGATTCAAGGGCCGAAACAACCGGGAAATGATATTAACCTGTATCTGGGGCTACTGAAAGAGGAGCTACACACGTTATGGAAATCACCGGTCAAGACATGGAACGCCAGCACAGGAGATTATTTCTATATGAGAGCCGCGCTGATGACGACGGTGCACGACTATCTCGGTTACGGGTATGTCTCAGGCCAGGTGTGCCACGGATACTGCGGATGCATGAGGTGCATGGATGATACAACGTCTCAGCAGCTTACGTTAACGAAAGATGGCGGGTCTGGGAAAATCGTGTACATGGGGCATCATAGATGGCTCGAGAAGGATGACCCGTGGAGAAAACGTGGAGATCTATTCAATGGTTTGGCTGAGCATTGAGGACCTCCATGTAAGAGGAGCAGCGCCGAAATCAACGAGCTGTTGAAAAACTGGGAACGGTGCCCCGCGCCGGGAAAGATGAAAAAGGCGCCGGAGCCGCTGCTGAAGGTATGGAAAACAAGGTCTGTTTTCTGGGACTTGGACTATTGGCCAAATCACGACACGCCTCATTGCCTTGATCAAATGCATATCACGAAGAATGTCCTCGAGAGCTTGCTTGGCACACTGATGAACATGCCGGAGAAGACCAAGGATGGGCTGAGGGCAAGGAAAGACTTGTAAGATTCGGAGATCAGGTGAGATCTCCACATGCCGCCCTGATGTCTACTACACAACTTATTCTTGTAGACTCGTGTTGGGCCTCCAAGCGCAGAGTTTTGTAGGACAGTAGCAATTTTCCCTCAAGTGGATGACCTAAGGTTTATCAATCCATGGGAGGCGTAGGTTGAAGATGGTATCTCTCAAACAACCCTGCAACCAAATACAAGAAATCTCTTGTGTCCCCAACACACCCAATACAATGGTAAATTGTATAGGTGCACTAGTTCGGCGAAGAGATCGTGATAAAAGTGTAGTATGGATAGTAGATATAGGTTTTTGTAATCTGAAAATATAAAAACAGCAAGGTAGCAAATAGTAAACGGGCATAAAAACGGTATTGCAATGCTTAGAAACAAGGCCTAGTGTTCATACTTTCACTAGTGCAATCTCTCAACATTGTTGACATAGTTAAATCATATGTAAATCCCTCACGTGCAACAAAGAGTTCACTCCAAAGTCACAAATAGCGGAGAATAAACGAAGAAATTGTTGTAGGGTACGAAACCACCTCAAAGTTATCCTTCCCGATGAATCTTATGAGCCATCCCCATTAATTGTCACGAACAGCCCTAGAGATCGTACTAAAATAACACCTTAAGATACACATCAACCAAAACCCTAATGTCACCTAGGCACTCCAATGTCACCACGAGTACCCACGGGTTTGATTATACGATATGCATCACACAATCTCAGATTCATCTATTCAAACCAACACAAAGAACTTCAAAGAGTGCCCCAAAGTTTCTACCGGAAAGTCAAGACGAAAACGTGTGCCAACCCTTATGCATAAATCCCCAAGGTCACGGAACCCGCAAGTTGATCACCAAAACATACATCAAGTGACTCAAGTGAATATCCCATTGTCACCACAGATATCCATATGCAAGACATACATCAAGTGTTCTCAAATCCTTAAAGACTCAATCCGATAAGAAAACTTCAAAGGGAAAACTCAATTCATCACAAGAAGATAGAGAGGGGAAAACTCCATATGATTCATGTATATCAACAAAGCTCGCGATACATCAAGATCGTGCCATCTCAAGAACACGAGAGAGAGAGAGATCAAACACATAGCTACTGGTACAAACCCTCAGCCCCGAGGGTGAACTACTCCCTCCTCGTCATGGAGACCGCCGGGATGATGAAGATGGCCTCCGGTGATGCTTTCCCCCCTCCGGCAGGGTGCCGGAAAAGGGCTGTAGATGAGATCTCTCTGGTACAAAGGCTTGCGGCGGCGTAAAAACTCATCTAGGTTAACTTTCGGGGGTTTCTGAATATATATGATTTTTCAGCGTTGGAATCACGCGAAACGGAGCCACATGGGCCCCACGAGGTACCAGGGTGCGCCTGGGGGGGTGGCGCGCCCTGGTGCCTCATGGGCACTGGGTGGCCCCCCTCCAGTGGGTCTTGGTGCCAATATTTTTTATTTGTCCAATAAAAAATCTCCAAAAAGTTTCAGCTCATTTGGAAAACTTTCATTTCTGCACAAAAAACAACACCACGGTAGTTCTGCTGAAACAGCGTCAGTCCGGGTTAGTTCTAATCAAATCATACCAAAACCATATAGAATTGTTATAATCATGGCATGAATACTTCATAAATTATAGATACGTTGGAGATGTATCACGCCCCGTAAAAAGTCGACGGAGGAGACGGAGACGGAGACGGAGGCGGGGGAAAGGGGCAGAAAAGTCAACAAGAAGGAGGAGAATTATTGCCCCCCTTCTTGCTTCACCTTAAGTGTGAAGGAGATCAATCAATTCATCAAGTGCCTTACAGGAATCAAAGTTAGTTCCGGTTACTGTGGGAAGATAAGCAGATTTCTAGACACCAAGAAGAAAAGGTTCAGCGGGATGAAGTCTCATGACTGTCACGTGATGATGACGCAGATACTCCCGGTTGCCATTAGAGGGATAATGGACAAGCACGTCTGTGACACGCTTACTGGTCTCTGCAACTTCTTCGACGTTATCTCTCGAAAGTCCATCAGTGTGAAGCAGCTCCGAAGGCTACAGGAAGAGATCATTGTCATACTATGTGATCTTGAGATGTACTTCCCGCCCGCGTTCTTTGATGTCATGGATCATCTGTGTGTCCACATCATGGACGACATCATCGACCTCGGGCCGACATTCCTTCACAGCATGATGCCGTTCGAGAGGATGAATGGGGTCATCAAAGGATTCATTCGTAACATGTCCCGTCCCGATGGGAGCATCGTCCAGGGGTATCTGACCCAAGAGTGCATCTCCTTTTGCGAGAATTATCTAGGCGTCGGAGACCCTGTTGTTGGTTTGCCCGTCAAGAAGCACCATGGGAGGCTCGGAGGAGAAGGTCACAACAACGGCCGGAGGGAATTGCACGTGGACTACTCGGCTCGACGGAATGACTTTGACAGGGCTAACTTAGTAGTGCTACAACACCTAGATGCGGTAGAAGATTATGTGACACTGCACAAAGAAACCATCACAAAGAAGTACCGTGATCAAGGGATGTGCAAGACGGACGCCGAAGTTACTGTAGATCACAACTCCACTTTCTTGCGTTGGTTCAAAGAGAAGTTCTTGCTAATCCCCCGGAAGAGGGCAGTGCGGACGGATTGCTCATATACACCTTAGCACATGGCCCCGCGCCCAACCTCATGACCTATCAGGCATACGATATCAACGGGTACACGTTCTACATGGAGGCCAAAGACATGAACAGTGATTACCAGAACTCAGGGGTGACAATTGAATGCATGACCGACGCCAACGGCACAACTGAAAGATTCTACGGAAGGGTCGAAGAGATCTGGGAGCTTGACTATGCTGGACTGCACGATGCGACGATGTTCCATGTCAGATGGGCTAAGGCCGTCATAAGAGAAAACAAGTATTTCACTACCATGTCTATACCCGATGCGAAGAGCGCTACCGTGAACGTTAACGTCATCGCCAAAACTGAGCCATGGGTACACGCTAAGCACGTGACACAATGCTTCTTCATAACCGACCCGACCAATCCCAGCCGTGTTGTCATGAGGAGAGGCAAAAGGAGCATCGTCGGAATGGATGGACTCGCCAACGAGGAAGACTACGACCAATACGGCAACCCGATGAGGGAAGATGACGATGACGATGAAGCATACATCAAAAGAAGAATCAAGACTACATTACGTAAGAAAGATCGTACTCCATGGTTCCGGAAAAGTCACAACGAGGGGCTCAATTATTTGACAACGAACAAGAAAGGAAAGAAGCTCAATGTGAAACGTCATCGACGCAGCTGAGGAACCATCATTTATGTATATGTATCTATTTTTGTACGCACTTAAGTAACCGTTATCGGTCAAATGATGTATACATCGTATCCCCTTCAATTACCACCATGCATGGTTCCGGTGATATTCGCGCAGTGTGGGAGGAGACATTCTCGTCGACTGCGTGCGAGGCTGTCGGGAGAAAAACAAAAACAAAAAAAAAGGAGAAAGAAAATGAAAAGCAATACAAAAGAAAACGAAAAGTAAACAGAAAAGGAAAGGAAAATAATAAAAATATAAGAAAACATGGAAAGAAAATATAAGAGTTAGCAGTAGCGCGGTATTCATACCAGCGCTATAGCTAAGTTAGCTATAGCGCTGGGTCTTAATCCCACGCTACTGCTATGTGTATTTTAGAATTAAAAAAAACAAAAAATGGAAGAGTTAGCAGTAGCGCTGGGTACAGACCCGCGCTATAGCAAACTTAGCTGTAGCGCGGGTCTGTGCCCAGCGCTACTGCTATTTTGATTTACCCCCTCGCGCCCGCCCTCCTCCCCCAAAATTCCCCATTCTCCTCCCGCGCCCCCTCGCTCCCTCCTCCGACGCCCCCGCCGCCCTCTGCCGCCGCTCTGGCCTCCTCCTCGTCCGCGCCGCCGCTCCGGCCTCCTCCTCGTCTGCGCCGCCGCTCCGACCTCCTCCTCGTCTGCGCCGCCGCTGCTCCAACCTCCTCGTCTGCGCCGCCACCCCCAGTGTGCCCGATGCCCCTGCCTCGCCTTCGCCCGAGTCCTGACGCCGACGCCCGCGCCCACGCTCGACGTAGACCCGCCTCGGCCACGCCGACCTCCTCCTCCTCCACGCCTCCACCGACGCCCGAGGTGACTACGCCTCCACCGACCCCCTTGAATCTCCTCCCCTCTCCTTAATTTTGCCTAGGGTTCATTCTCTTCGTTTTTTAGTCAAATTTTAAGAAAGTCATGTTTTTGTTAATGTGAATGTGCTATTCAGAATTTGCAGCAAGTGTATGTGAGGGTCATGGTATATTTTCAAATATATTTCAGCAATCAAACTCTAAGTTATATTGTCATATATATATATATATATTTATATAGGGTGGGTCTATTCTACCAACCCCCTTAAGACCTTATTCTACCATCTTTTCGCTTATTCTGCCAACACCCGAGAACTCACGCCGCCCGAACCAAAAACAAAAACAAACAAAAACACCCCGCGCAACCTCCTCTGCCATACCCGAGTACCCGACCCACCTCCTCCATCTTCCTCCTTCCGCCGTCGTCCCTTCCACCTTCCACCGCCCCACTTCCCACCGGCCACGGCCCCCACCACATCCCGCCCGCCGCCCCTACCTACCAGCACGGCCCCTTCCACCTTCCTCCGCCTCCCACCCGACCCACGCCGTTGCGCCCCCTCCCATGTGTGCGGGATCCGGCCGCCGCGGGGCCACCGCGCCAGATCTGGCCGCCCCCGGCCACCTACCACCTTCATTTGGACGGCCGCGGATCCCTCCTTCACCGACGGGCCTCCCCTCCCCCCTGGCCGGATCCTCCCACTCCGAGGCGTGGCTCTGTTCCCCCGACGCCAACGAGCTCCATCTCCCCTCTTCCTCCTCCTGCGGCGCCGGCGACACGACCCCGGGCTCCTCCCCCCACCAGGCCTTCCACAACTGGATCGAGCACCCTCACCACCACGCGCTTCCCCTCCCTGGCTCCGAGGCCTCCTCCTCGGCGCTCCCGTGCCTGCGTCCTCGCGCCGCCCCGTGCGTTCCTCCTCGCGCCGCCACATCGAGTGCAGCCGCTATCTTGCCACCTCTCACGCTGCCCAGCCACCGCCTTCCCCGCGCCCACCTCCTCTTCTTCCCCCTTTGCCCGCGGTGCGAGCGTGCAGTGCAGTGCAGTATGGACAGCGACGCTGTGCAGTTCGCCCTGCGAATCCCATCCAGGTTTGTTGCGTCGTCCTCTCCGGCGGTGGTGGCGTGGCAGGGCTCTCCGGCGGCCAGCTCCAGGTCATTTCGCCATCTTCTGCCCCCCTGCTCCTCATCCATCCCCCTCCTCTCTGTTTTGCAGGTCCGGCTGCACATCCCGCATCGACGGAGGGTGGTGACCGTGGCAGTGTTGCGGTTCACTTCGCGACAGAATGCGGCCCAGGTCGCCGCTCGGTGCAGTCCACCTCACCACGCGGTGAGGTCCATCTCTCTGTACTCCCTCTTCCTCGTTCAATGGCAGATCCAAGGTTCTCCCCACCGACGAACAGGGAAAAAAATGCGAGCACAGCGAGGATGGTCTTGCGGTTCACTTTGTTTTTGTTTTTGCGGCTGAAAATCTTCAGTGCACGGCGAGGGGACGGATCCAGGGCTCCTCCGACGTGCTCCGGTGGCGAAGGTTGAAGTCCCTCCCCTCTCTGCTGCCCCGTTGCCTGATTCCCTCCTCTGTTTTGCAGCCGCAGTCTGGTGGGCAAATGCAGTTCGTTGCTGGGTGTATCTCGCATGCAGATCGGCTGCTGCTAGTACAGGAAATTCCAATCCAGCAGTTAGCTTTTGCAGTTCACTGCTCCCATTGGGGCAGCTCGCTATAATTTGTTTTTTCATTTTGAGAGTGTTCGTGCAAAATGCAAGAGTTAGTTTGTAATTACTGAAGAAATCTGATGCAGTTCATTTGCATGAAGTCTTGTGATTTGCTATGTAAAAAAGCAGTACACTAGCCTTGAGAGTGCTGTTCAAATGCATTTATACAAAAAATTAGTGTGTAAAACACAGGTAGTCCACTACTCTGTTTCGAGCAGCTCATTATAGTGTGTAAATATATGTAGTCCACTACTCTATTTCGTGCAGCTCGTTTCAAATTGTGCCGTTTACAAACAAGTTGAGAAAAGCAAAATTTTATCTCGCGGTTCACCTAGTTCCTGCCAGTAGTTTACTTTCCGCGGAATCTGCCAGCAGTTCGCTATGTTGTTGCATGCAGTAAAAACACGAAAAATGAAAAGAGTGAAGATAAAAAGACAAAAAATGCAGTCCGCTTGCCCGTCCGATGCAGTGCGGTTTTCAGTACGAAGCAGTGCGGTTTTCGGTTCGATGCGGTTCACTTGTTGATTTTGGTGTTGCGAAAAAACAGAGTGCCCGCATTCCGGTAAAATCAAAACTGCTCTCAAACCGTAAGGAATTAGAGAGAGTGTTCTACATGAAAAAGTTGCGTTTCGTCGATATCTTTCCAATGGCGTATCATTTGAATCATTCCGACCAGCGGTTTGTAAAAATTTCACGAAAAAAGGGCCGCTGCCACTCGTCGTCCGCCGCACCATTTTCAAAATTAATTTAAAACCGTCAGGAATCTCAAAAACAATTCTACATATGAAAGTTGTGCCTCATCCGTAGCTTTCCAACGGCGTATCACACGCCTCATTTCGACAAACGGTTAAAAAACTGGAGCGAAACAGTACCGAAAATTGCAAAAAAATTGAAAAAACGGAATTCCGCGATTTAGTAAATTTGAAACTGCTATTAAACCGTAACGAATTAGAAAATGTAATATATATGAAAAATTTGCACCTCGACAATATATTTCCAACGGCGTATCATTTGCTTAATTCCGACGAGCTGTTTAGAAGAAATCGCGAAAATACGCTCGCTGCCACTCGTCGTGCGCCGCACCATTTTCGAAACTGCTCTTAAACCGTGACGAATCTCGAAAAATTTTCTATATGGCGAAGTTGCGCCTAATCCATAGCTTTCCAATGGTATATTACACGCCTCGATCCGACAAACGGGTTAAAAACTGGATCGAAAACAGTACCGAAAAAACACCACGTGCAGTTTTTTTCGACGAGAAGTTCACTAGTGTTTGTATTGCAGTGCGCTTGCTTCAGAAAGTGCAGTGCCCTCGCATTGAGCGTGCAGTTTGGATGTGGGCAGAATAACTATTCTGCCAATATTGGCAGAATAGACGGGCTATATATATATATATATATATATATATATATATATATATATAGGACTCCTCTTTTATACTCCCAGGAGTATGTACTCCCACCCGTGATGGATTAGGCAAACGGTTAGCAGAACATCAAGTCACAACAAACCTGGCCAGCCGTGGTACTTATTTTAAAAATGGTAATTAATCTCCTTTTTGCCCGTAACTACTCCTTGAAGATAGGAATGGGTTTTCAGTTCAAACTTTGAACTCACGTCTTTGTTCTTGACTTTTCTATTCCGCAGACGGTACAAATTAGAGTAGCATATAATTTTTAGGAGTATATACCACTTGCCAATTTAGAGGTATATACCATGCAAAGAAACAGTTAGTGATACATACTGTTCTCATAATGGAATGGGTGCATTCTGATTGCAAAATTTAATGCGTACGTATATACTGCTTTTTCTAGAGAGGAGGTATATATTGTTTTCTTGGGAAGGGTATATACTGGCTTTTTTCATTAATATATTTCCTAAAACAGGACTATATACGGATTCCCAAAGAAGTATCATCTTAACATGGATTGATCAACAAATTTTGAAATGGCGAAATCTTAGTAAAAAAGTATAAACTGGTAAAAGGTATATGTACTTCCTATAATTATATTACACGTGTAATGGACCAAAGTACACCCAGAAGGAAAATTGACGGAATCCCTTGCTTCTACACGTCCATATAATGTACTCCCTCCATCCAAAAATAAGTGACTCAACTTTGTACTAACTTTGTACTGGTACAAAGTTGAGTCACTTAATTCGGGACGGAGGGAGTACATTACATGTAGATTTGTACACTAGAAATCACAAAGAAAAATAACTACTCCCTCTGTCAACTAATATAAGAAGTTTTAGATCACTACAGTTCACAGACGGAGTACTACATATATCCATTGATCCACCAAGCAAAGTACTAATCCATGTACTGTGGTCATTAGCTGTCACGTGGTGTATTGTGTGAGGATGTCGTCGGTCCACCGTCCGGTTGAGTGTTGTGTGACCAATAGCAAGATGTCGTTGAGTCACAAGTCACCGCATCTCATCTTGGTCGTCCAGCGACTTGAGCCGCCATTGGCCGTCTGCTGCATGAACGAGCATCTGATCAAAACGAATGCATAGAAATTCAAGAAGCACAAAGGATACATGAACGTTGATGGGAAATTCAAGAAGCATAAAGGATACATGAACGTTGATGCGTACCTAGGTGAGATGATGAGATCTGAAAGGTTCGACGATGCCATCGCCATCATCGCCGCTGCCAACGCCGGATTAGACTAAAGTAGTTGTGTACGTTGTCATGGCGCTCGCCAAAATCACCATAGCCGCCCGAGTTATGTGGGAGGCGGCCATCAATATACCTGTGAAAAGTGACAGCCAGAATCCCTATTAACATGGATCGGTCAACAAATCCAAACGACCGTGATAAGTACATGACAGTTCCGATGAACAGATAAGTAGAAAATAAAATAGACGGGCACTGAAACAAAAGCAGTGACACGTGGCATGGGAGTACGTACTCCTAGGAGTACCAACCCATTTTCCTATATATATATATATATATATATATATATATATATATAGAAGACAATAGGTAAAAATAATTTATATACTAGCAGCAAGCATTTTCAACTATATATAGAAGACAGTAGGTAAAAAAATATGTGCCCACTGGACATTTTATATTAGCCATTTGGAGATTTGGATAGCATATCAAGCATAGCTCACATAGTTATTTTATTTGTGTGCAGGGAAGTTCACCGACGTGCCGCTCGACGACACACGCATCCTTGGCATCCATCTAGTGAGCATCCCAACCCACACTATAGCATTCTCTGTATGGACAATGGCAATTTTGAGAATCATTTGGAAGAGCTTATACTTTGTATCATTTGTACCATGTGTGTGATGTCAAAGCAAGTGGCCACTTTGTATCTTTGCAGGGAAACTGATCCGAGTGGCCTATGTTTTGCCGGAATGTTGATTCATTTCCGTTCCGGCAAATTTCAGGTGCCCCATATGTCCACTTTTTAGCAAAGGTCATGCCGAAAATTTCCGTGAATTTCGGCATGACTTGTGCTAGAAACTAGGACATATCGAGAGCCCGGGATTTGCCGGAAGGGGAATGAATCAACATTCCGGCAAAACATAGGCCCTTTTTTTTCTTCATTATTCATTTTATTCGGTCTAGAATTAAACTAGCATATTTAATTAATCGTAGGAAACCTGTGTAGCCACGAGGAAGCCGGGGGTTCTGGTCACCCCGAACAAGACCCCGTCGAGGCAGCAAATCATTATTTTGAATACCTGGATGAACACCGGTTGTGGGTGCAGGGTGGCAGTGGCACCAACACCGACACCGACACTGGCACTGACACCGGCACCGGCACCGACACCACCCCCGAGACCGGCAATGATGCTGGCGAAGCCGGTAAAGGACCGAAGCCTAAGAGGGCACGAAAACCAAACGAGCTCGGCATCGGAAAAATTGTGGTCACGGTGATGCACCCCGGCAAATTAGAGCCAACGGCACCAGAGGAAGCGCGCGCATGCTATGACAATCAACTAGGATGCATCCTCAGGGAAACCGCCAACATCAACGACGAAAAGTTAAGGAAGATACCACATATGGAGCACATGCTCCTAACGAAGTTGCACAATAGGTTCCTGTTCCCCGGCCTGGATGAAAGCAAACTTCCGTGGCAGGACGAACCCATGAGAAAGATAAACAACAAGGCGATGGGGACATTCAGCAATGACTTGGCCGCCTGGAAAGTAAGGGTGAAAAAAGCGATTGCAAAGAATGAACCGTGGTCCAAGATTCATGCTGACAATCCGACACTAAAGGAAGAGGACTTCGAAATATTCAAGGAGACTTGCGCTAAAGAAGAAGTCAAGGAAAAGTCAGAGAAAATGAAGGCGCTCCAGGCTAGGAACACGCCTCCCCACCGCCTCGGAAGCCGTGGTGACGAGGGGAAGAGGCATGTATGGGCCAAGGAGGACGCCGAACGTGAAAGTCACGGAATCCCAAACCCCTTGGCGGAGTTAACCGAGCCGTAGGAGCGTGACTAGATCAGGGCCCGGTACAAGTGGGACCCCGTCAACAAGATCTTTTACACGGACCCGAACACAAGGGAGTTCATGAGACTACTGGTAATTGTTATATTACCACCTTATATTAGCTTCTAATCAATTCGACTAGAAGTTTTGTCACATTTGTAAACCATCCACATTCCTTTTGCAGAAAGAGCAGCACCAAAAGGCGGCCGAAAGCGATGAGTCGTCTCAGTCGTCGGCGAGGCCCAAGTGGGACACCCCTTTCAACCGGGCCCTGAACATACTGAAAAGGGTCTCGGAGGACAAACTGCCATTGTATGGACGTGTGCACGGCGCCGGAGATGGCGCCTCGTGGAAGACGTACTACCACGAGAAGCCGGAGGAAAAAAGGCAGAGACGGATGCTTACTCAACAGACCATCAACGAGAAGGTCGCGCTTGTGGTCGATAAGACCAAAGCTGAGACCAAAGAAGAGGTAGTCGATGCAGCGGTCAGTGCAGCGGTAGCTGCCATCAGGGCTGATGTCACATCTTCCATTAGCAGCTTGATTCCGGCAGTTATCGATTGGATGAAGAAAAATCCAGATAAAGGGCCAGCGGACTTTCCCCTTCCCAGCTACGTCGGGAGCAATTCGGTGAACATCGCACCACCAGCACCAGCTCACGCAACCGCACATGCTCCCGTACCTGGTCCCGCTCCTATTCATAGCAGCCCGTCCTCCATCTCTGGCGTGCTCGGCGGGGCTTCGTCTTTGGCTGAGCTCGATGCCGTCACGGTAATTACACGTCACACCCTCTTCACCAGCATATCTATAGTCTTCCGTTTTAGTTGCCTTTCGGATGTCTGACATCGCAGACATGTCTTCGCAGGCCGACGAAACCCCGTGCACCATACTGTACGACATCAATGGCCAGAAGGTGGACGTGGGAAAGGCAACGATCGTGAAGCCGAAGGACTGCATGTTGCATAACCGACAGATGCCCGATGGCATCTTCAAGGTTTGCGTGGCCAGTGTCAAAGCGGGCTTTGAGGATTTGCCTCCTCCGGTACCACTCGAGGGAGATGACGAGACCCCTAAATGGATTGTCACATGCAAGAGTTGGTTCCTGCCTTGGCCGAAGACTCTTCTTCGTGTGGAGGCGCCCGGGAGCACACCAACGACAACGCCTCAACAAGGTATGAACACCACCCCACCTACCCAATTACCTGCACCTGTCATGCCAGGTGATAGCAGACGACGCGAGGGAGAGCCTCCATTAGTGCCTCATGACGTCGCCCCCGTCAAAGAAGTAAATGCTGATGATGTCATGGAGGAGGATGGTGATGACCCTCTCAAGTATATCAATACCGGCTATGACGATGGAGGATTGATGGCTCGGGACTATGACTCAGGCTATGAGCGTGGAGATGACTTGATGCTGCCTGATTTGCCGGAGCCGAAACGTCCTATGGCTGATTGCAAGAAGTCTCTCTTCATGCGATCCTCGCAGGAGACGCCTCCAGATGCCGCCTCTACCCAGCAACAACAACGCGAGGGTCGTGCACTGCTGAGCCCGACGACACTAGGGGCGGTGGTCAAGGAAGGTATGGTGGGCTCACTACCGCCACCCGCCAAGAAGCAAAGGAGGAGACCGGACAGGAAAGGCTCTAAAGGCGCCAGAGCTGCTTCAAGCAGCCAGCCGCCTCTGCAGCCCCGAAAGGTAGACAGAATACCTGTCGAAGGTGCGGAGCAGTTCCATGTCGCTGGCCACCCGATCCTACCTCAGAAAGCGCTAGAGGACATACTGAACAGTGATCTAAGGAGACTTCATGAAGATGTGCTGGCGAGAGAGAAAAGTCTTCTCGTCTCGAAAAATCCAGGATACCCTCTTTACGCGGCTCAGGTGCCGGGTGGGAAGTTGTACGTCGAGAGATGGCCCACGGAAAAGTTCATCCTGCGATTTGACTACATCTATGACATGTTCCACATGACCAAGATGGATTTTCAGTTCATCCGCATGTATGCGCTGTATCTGAACTACATCATCAAGCGCGAGAACATAAAATATATCTGTGTCACGGACCCGTACTATATGCACGAGAGATTCTTGGCAGTCTGCAAAGAGCACCGTGACTATGCGAGCAAGTACATCGGCGAGTTCATGGTCGCCAATAAGGACAAGGAAATGATTCTCCTAACTTATCATCCCATGTAAGTCATCCGCGGATATCCTTTCGTAAGTTTTAATCATTCCTTTGCACGCATGGAGGCTAATTTGAGGTGTACTTATTTTGCGCAGCGGGGGGGGGGGGCGCCGTCCTCATCATTCTGTACCCAGAATACTCCCATGCTCTGTACTTGGACTCATCGAGGAACATCAAGAAAAAGGATTACACGCACATAAGGAGTGTTCTCGATAGTGCCATGATAACCTTCAGCCTGTCTGGTGGATATTTCAAGGTGAAAAAGCACAGGAAGAACGGGCTGGGTTTTGGCCATAAGACCGACTTCTGCTGCATCCAGCAACCGAAGGATAGTAAGGCTGATGGATTCTACCTCATGCATCACATGCTGGGCTACAGAAGGGATAATCAACGCCTTCGCATGTCACCTACTTGCAATGATGCCGAGATTGTCAACTGGGCCACAAGCATAGGAAGGACACCGGATCATCGAATCCGAGCTGAGTTTTATCACGTACAGTGTGAACTTGCCCAAGTGATTATGAAGGAGGTCCTCGAACAAACAGGGATGTTCTACCATGGGCCAATGACGCGGGCTGATGTCCGAGCACTGCTAGTCGCTCAGCGTCTGGACCTAAAGCCTTTCACGAAGCTTGGGTGCTTCCTCCCTGACTATGAAGATTGGAGCGCCGACATGGAGGAGTGATTGACGATGACAATGTGTCTGTTTAGTCACTATTGTCTTCCTATGACAAAACTTTGAATTTATGCACGACGAAACTCTATGATGTAATTAAACCATCCTCCTGAACTAGCGTAGATCGCTCTAGTTAATTAGTTTGGGTACGAGGAACTTCGTTATTTATGTTTACTATAGGTTGCTTGTATTTTGCTAACTCTGTCTCTTCGTGTTTCTCAAGTACATTATGTTGCATATTATCGATGAATTCTTCAACTGACGATGCAGGTACATAGATCAGAGATGGCGAAGGACTGCTATGCCATATTCATTGGGAGGGTTCCAGGAGTGTACGACCACTGGCCAGACACTCAGGCCTAGGTGGACAGGTACCCGGGCGCTAGCCACAGAGGGTTCGACAGCAGAGCCGAAGCAGAAAATAGTTACTTGAGGTGGACGCTCCGGCAAGAGAGGGAGCGAAACCGGCGCCTCAAGAAGTACTACATAGTCACGCTCTTACTCATACTGATCGCTCTTCTCTTCTACATCATGGTTTAGATAGAGATGATGAAACTTGTGTGTGTGCCATGACCATGCAGTTGCATTGATTCGAGACATGACTTGTCTATCGCTATTTTCGAGATGATGATATTTGTGTTGGATGATGATGATGATGATGATATGACGAGACTACTGTATGTGTATGATATGATGAGAATATTGTATGTTTATTATGATATGATGAAACTACTATATAGAGCATGCACAAATACAGCACAAATACGTAGAGGGGAAATAAATACGTGAAAGCAGGAATCTTAGCAGTAGTGCTGGTGGGCGTCTTGCAGCAGCGCTGGTTTAGCAGCAGCGTTTGTTGTGGTGCAGCGCTACAGATAGTTACTTGTAGTGTTGTTCCCTACAGCGCTACTGCTAACTATACTTACCAGTAGCGCTGGTTGAAACAGCGCTACTGCTAAAACTTTGCTGTAGCGCCTTATCAGTAGCGCTGGCGCCAGCGCTACTGGTATGGGTATTTCCGGTGCTACTACTAGGCTTTTCCCTAGTAGTGTATAGGCAAGGCGGAGGGTGCCCGAGCCGCAAGCCACCGTGGATGAGCTGGTGCAAGGAGGACGGCGAGCTGGCCGTCGTGGAGCGCTGCGAGGTGACGGAGGAGGGCAGGTGAGTTAATGCACGAGGCGACGAGTCACGGGGAAGAGGACAGCCAGCTCACCCCACTGTGGCCGCATGGGTGCAATAGTGCGGAGCTCGGTGGCAGCCGGCGATGGCGATTCCGGCAAGGGGAAGGCTCTGGAGGGGGATACGTGGGTGGCGGAGACGATGTCGGCGCAACCGGACAGGGTACGGCGACGCGGGACGGCCGGAGCGGTCGTGTCCGAACGTCTGGACGCGCAGAGCGCGTGCACAAGCATGCCAGCGTCGTGCTCACCACGGGTGCTGGCACCTGGAGGCCACGCACGCCTGCGAAACTTTGTCGTGTGCGTCGACCTTAGGTCCCGTAGTCTCCCCATGCCACTAATTCGACCAGATTCACTCTGGGCTGAAGTGTAGCATCAGCAACAGTTTCTGGATAGAAACTAGAGAGAGATCCAGAAGAGAGATGAGTTGTGAATGGAGCCAATGGAGTTGTCTAGAGTGATCTAGGTTGGAAGGACTACACTCTGGCAAAATTTGAGAAACTTTGGCAAAGATTTGAACATGGTTCATGTGTAAACCATATTCTGACCCAGAAACTTGGTGAGGAAGATGCACTCACATGGTTGCTCTCCTGGAGTTGAAATTGGGTATTTGGGAGTTATTTGGTAGTGAGAATATGCCATAAATTTTTTAGGGCAAATGGACATCTCTAGATAGTAATTCCTTCACAATGGTTTGAAATGTCCAGAAGCTTGAAAGAATTTCTTTGCTGAAAAATTATACTAGGCTATGGAATGCTTTTGGATATTGTGGAAAGATATGACTCCTAGAATGTCTAGGATTAATTTGGGAATTATCCGAGTCATGAAAATATAGGTTGCTTTACAAAGGACCAATTCTGTCCAGAAGGTAAATGGAATATTCTGGGCAAAATTTTGAATTGGACGATGAAGTGTTTTTGAGTAATGTGGGAGTAGATGATGACAAGAAGGTGTGGTAATAATTTGGAATTTTTCTGATCAACAGAACTATAGGTTGCTTCATAACCCATAGGGAGAACAGACATGTCCAAAGGGAAAAAAGAATCATTTTGGAAGAATGAAAATTAGGGTTTAGGTCAGTGGGTGTGAGACAAGATTTTGGCAAGCTCATGAGGGTGTTGGATCATTTTTGAGAAGAATTCAAATAACCCTCAAGTCCAAAATCAATGAACCATCTTGAAAAAGGCAAATAAAACCATAAAAATTTTGAAAAGAAAAAGTGGCCAAAATCAGGGTGTCACAAACCTACCCCCCTTAGGATGAATCTCGTCCTCGAGATTTGGTTGCTCAGGGAACAAATACGGATATGCGTATCTTAGAAAATTCTCTCTTTCCCAGGTAGCCTCTTCTTCGGTATGGTGCTCCCACAATACCTTGTAAAACCTGATCACTTTACTCCTGGTAGTTCTTTCCATCTCATCCAAAATTCTGACAGGCTTTTCCTCATAGGTCAGATCCTTGGTTAACTCTAGTTCACTCATATCTGCCTGTTTGATTGGTGGTGCAATGCACTTTCTCAACTGGGATATGTGAAAAACATCGTGAACCTCGGATAATTCCGGTGGTAGCTCTAGTTGATAGGCTTCCCTGGCTCTTCTTGCAATCACCGGAAAGGGACCGATATACCTGGGTGCAAGATTTCCTCTAGTATGAAACCTTTTGATTCCTTTCATGGGGGTTACTCGGAGGTAAGCATACTCTCCGGGCTCAAAAGTTACTTCGCGATGTTTAGGGTCATAGTAGCTCTTTTAACGGGACTTGGCTGCTCGAAGACGCTCTTGAATTTCCTTGACTTTTTTCTCGGCCGCGAGCATCAAATATGTACCGAAGATACGGCTGTCTCCTGTTTGTGACCAATTTAAGGGTGTGCGGCATTTCCGCCCATACAATGCTTCAAATGGTGACATTTTGAGACTGGCCTGATAGCTGTTGTTGTAGGAAAATTCTGCATAGGGCAGACTATCCTCCCACTTGGGTCCATATGTGAGATCACAAGACCGGAGTATGTCCTCCAATATTTGGTTCACTCGTTCGGTCTGCCCGTCCGTCTGTGGGTGATATACCATGCTATGCTTTAACACGGTTCCCAAAGCTTGGTGCAAACGTAGCCAGAATGCTGACGTGAACAAGGATCCTCTATCTGACGTGATGGACTTGGGTACTCCATGAAGGTTGACAATCCAGGAGATATAGAGCTATGCAAGCTGATCAGCCCTAAAAGCAGTCTTTACCGGGATGAAGTGGGCCACTTTGGTAAGGATATCCACGATGACCCAGATGGCATCATGGCCTCTTGTTGACTTAGATAGTCCAACAATGAAGTCCATGCATATGTCATCCCATTTCCATTGGGGAACCTATAAGGATTGCAGCAATCCGGCTGGTTTCTGGTGCTCGGCCTTAACCTTATTGCACACATCGCAACATGCTACATAGTAGGCAATGTCTTTCCGCATTCCTGGCCACCAAAAAGTTTCCTTTAAGTCCTGGTACATCTTTGTTCCTCCCGGGTGGCCTCCCGGGTGGATGGAATATGCGGATTCATGTGCTTCTCGTAATATTTGCTGTCTCAAGTTTTCTTGATCAGGTACGCAGATTCGGTTATCAAACCACAATGTTCCCTGATCATCAATGCGAAAGGACTTAACCTTTCCTTGTTGTAAATTCTCGTTGATTTCCTGTATACTTTTGTCTGCTTTCTGAGCTTCTTTAATTTCCTCCACAAGGGTTGGAGTGATTTCCAATGTGTCCGGGTTAATTGGGCCGCAAAGTACCAAGTTGAGTTTGGCAAACTCCTCTTGTAATCTCGGATGGATGCCTTCAATTATTGCATTCACTGTGCCTGGTTTCCTACTGAGGGCATCTGCGACCATGTTAGCTTTTCCCGGATGATAATTGATCCCAAGGTCATAGTCCTTGACCAATTCAAGCCATCTTCTTTGCCTGAGGTTGACATCGGGTCGTGTGAAGATATACTTGAGACTCTTGTGGTCCGTGTATATTTCACATCGCTGCCCAATGAGATAATGCCTCCAAATTTTTAGGGCATGAACCACTGCTGCCAATTCCAAATCATGAGTGGGGTAGTTCTCTTCATGGGGTCGTAGCTGTCTAGATGCATAGGCTACAACCTTTCCTTTTTGCATTAATACACAGCCAATTCCACGCCTGGAAGCATCACAATATATATGAAAGCTCTTGTGGATATCCGAAAGAATTAAGACAGGGGCTGTTGTCGGTGTAAAAACTGGCAGACCTCGGGGTAGGGGGTCCCGAGCTGTGGATCTCGGATCGGTGGTAACAGAGACGATGGAGACGATGTTTACCCAGGTTCGGGCCCTCTTGATGGAGGTAAAACCCTACGTCCTGCTCTTGTTTATATTAATGGAGATGTATCGAGTACAAAGTTGATCTACCTCGAGATCGTAATGTATGTCTAACTTCTAGGGCTAGGTGTTCGATATTGCATTGTTGTTCCCTACGGGCTAAACCCTATGGCTTATATACATGCCAGGGAAGGTATCTAGGGTTACAAGGTCGGTATCTAGGAGTAAGGCGGCTGGAGAAATCTTGAAGTGTACTACAAGTCTTCGGTAGAGGCAGCCTTGATCACGTCTCCCATATGCAATCTCTGGAGTCCATCTTGATCACATACGGGGGCACATCGGCCCAACCGAGGAGACGGGTTGGCCCGGTTAGCACCCCCTAATCCAGGACACCGTCAGTAGCCCCCGAACTGGTCTTCTACGCCGAGGACGATGGTCGACAAACTTTACTTCGGATCCGGAGTCTTTGGCTTGACAGACGAGTTCCACTTTGCATCTCGGATTCTCTTAACAGAACGTCGACATCCGTGGTCCAACCAAGCTGATACCCTGCCCGAGGTGTGTAGGTATCTTAGCCTAGAAGGCTGGTCGTACAGGTGTGAATAATCCAATCCTACCTGACAACTTTATCGGAGAGGCTCGCCCCATGATGGGTCGAGCAGTTACTGCCTCATCCTCAAATTGCGGTTCGAGGCAGCCCGTTTATTGGCACGTCCCTTCGAAATAGAGATCATGCCCGCTTTCATAGGGATATCATCAAGATTTTGTTTCTCCCCATATGCTTCAATGGCATTTTTGATAGCGGCCGCGAATTTATCGGCGCAGCGGGGGGCTCTTGGCCTTTCATAGGCCTATAAGTGCAAAGGGAGACGAGCGCAACAGCGCACGCTCCCATTCCTCCCCTACTGCTGCATTGTCTAGCTCCAGCGCCCAGATCCAGCATGCCTTTCCCTTTCACAAGCTCAGCTGCCCATCCAGCCATGGCCGACACCCTCAAGGGACACTAGGGCGGCTCCGTCGTGACAGCGGCGACCATCACCGAGCTGCGCGACGCGGGGTATCTAGCCCCCGCCACCGCCGCCCGAGCTCCAGCGGCCAACGAGCTGGTACCCGCTCCCAACGCCGGGGAGCGGGTGGTCTTCGTCCCCCACCTTATCCGAGGCCTGGCGTTCCCGCTGCACCCTTTCGTGCGCGGGGTCATGTTTTACTACGGGTTAGACTTCCACCACATGGCCCCCAACTCTATTCTCCACCTCGCCGCTTTCATCACAGTCTGCGACTCTTTCCTCCGCTGGGAGCCACATTTCGGCTTGTGGCTGAAGCTCTTCGGGATCAAGCCGAAGTCCAGCGGCTAGGATCTCGCGGAGTGCGGGGGAGCCATGGTCAGCAAGAACCAGGGGGCTATCTGGTTCAAAGGAACCTTCATCGAGACGGTGAAGGAGTGGCAGAGGGAGTGGTTTTACATCACTGAACCTCTCGCCCCTGGTCAGACCGAGGTCCCGGCGTTCTCGGCCGGGCCTCCCAAGAAACTCAAGTCCTGGAAGGAGAAGGGCGTTGCTTGGGGGAATCCAGAAGAGGTGGAGGCCCTGGTCGACAGGATCCTGTGGTGGTCCACGGTGGGGAAGGTCGAGCTGGCCGACATCATCAACGTCATGCTCAACCGCCGGATACTCCCCCTCCAACTTCGGGCCACCCCGATGTGGGCTCAAAAGCCCGAGGACATGGACACCATAAACACCTTCTTCCGCTCCACCTTGGCAGCTATGTGGACCAGGCTCATGAAGCTAGCCAAGGACAAGATCCCTCCGGTGGGGGAGGACGGCGGCCTTGAACACGGCTACGAGGCCCCCCGAGTAAGTGTTGTCGCCCTTCATTCTTTGTTTTTTGCTCATTGTGCCGAGGAGCGAAGTTTTTACTTGAATCGTCGAGTTTTGATATTTTGCAGAAGTAGTTGGCTTGGGTAAAAGGGGTACGATGCCCAGCCCCACTGCCGGAGCAGCCCCCAACTCCCCTGCTCTCGGCGCTTCTGACCAAGGAGCCACACGTTGTGGCTTCCAAAGGGAAGAGGTCCCAGGCGGGGAGGTCCAGTTCTCAGACCCGGGGGACCTCGGTCACCCGGTCAGAAGAGACCCACACCTCCACCGCTCCAGACGGCGGCGCCGAGGAGGGTGAGGAGGAGGAGATTCCCCCTCCGAAGGGGAAGAGTTCGGCGTTAGAAGACGCCGACATGGAGATGCCGCCAAAGGGCTCGAAGAAGCCGAGGCGGCCAACAAGTCATCGGAGAGGGCCGAGCTCTGCGGAGACTCAGAGGAAGACCCCCTCGCAATGGGGAGGAAGAAACCGACACCTCGAGGGTAAGCCCTTGTCTCTATCTTCTTTCCTTAAGTTACTTTTTCAACAAGGGGAATCTTACAAAAGTAGTTTTTCGTATGCAGCCCACCGAGGGTAATCCCCAGCGGCTCTTCAAGCGGGCTGCCATCAACCAGCGGGACTCCAGAGCCCGCTGCCTCTCCCCCAAGGCCTGACGGTCTGGGGGAGGCGACATCCACCTTGGTCCCCGAAGTCAACTTGACGGGGGCCGGAGAGGTGGTGACCATGGCCGAGGACAACACCTCGGCCCGACAAGATCCGGGGACGGAACGCCCCGAGATCATCGAAGAAGGGCTGGGCCAGTCGTTGGCCCGGCCGGCATCTACCTTGGCTCCACCACACCAAGCGGAGGCAGCTCGGGTGGAGACACCTGAGGTCATCCCTCCACCTCAGCTAGCTGCCCAAGGACGGGCTGGCGCGGGGTGGACCGAGGAGACGGAGGACGCCCTAAAGGGCTCTTCCATCAAGGAGGAGCACCGTGCCCTGATTGGCACGGCGCTGCAAGGCTACCGGTCCGCAGAGGCCGGCCTGCATGAGGTTTTCAAGAACCTCATAGCAGGTTTCGAGGTATGCTTTCTGTGTATTTAAGTTATTTGTTATACAAATTCTGTCCGAGGACATAAAGGTACAGCCTGCCAAACGGCTTAATGAGTGAGTAGCCCCTGAGCCCGAAGTCGGTTTCAAAAAACCAGCATCAGGGTCGTTTGATGTGGTAGAAGCCGATGAGTGATCTTAATTATTCCCTTTATAATGAGAATCCGTTTTGTGCAGGTGTCGACCTCGGTTCCGGACTCTGTCTCCGAAGAGGTGGCGGAGATGACCCAGAAACTTGAGCTATCTCAAGGTAACCAAGTGTAAACTTGCCTTTGAATTTTGGGTAAAGAGGTGTAATGTATGTTAAAGAAAACAACTAAGGCCGAACTGTGTTAACAGCGGAGCTGGAGACGCTCAAGGCCGAGCTTGATAGAGCTCGGAAAGAAGTGCGGCAGCAGGAGGCTGCTGCCGCCGCGGCCGAGAAGGCGCGGGCTGCTGAGAAGGCAGCTGGAGAGAAGCACCAGGCATGGGTGCTGGAGGTCGAGGAGACCCTGAAGGGCATGTTCGAAGCACGTGAGAAACTTCAGGAGGAGGGGCAGCGGATGAAGGAGGAGCTCGAGAAGCTGCAGCATGCCCACTCCGAGCTCAAGACTTCGGCCCGAGCGGACCGCGAGGTGCTCCAGCAGGTGGAGTAAATCACCTCGGGTAAGAAATTTTTGCTGCAGTGTGCGTTTGGCAGCAAAGGGTGTGTCGAGCTCACCCAATTATGGCGTTCCGCAGAGGTCTTCGAGGATCTCCCGCAGAGTGCGGAGGATGCGGTGGCATACTTCGGCCAACTGGCAGGTCATGAAGTGGAGAAGGCCTTCTGGGGCCAATTCCCGGTGTCGCCGTCCGCGCAACTGCTAAATCATCGAGTGAAGCAGCTGGTCGAGCTATTCCGCATGACGAGGCCAGCACTCCAAGACCTCTGCATTGCTCTGTGGCCTGCCGAAGTCATGCTGAGGAGTCTCTTCGGCCTGTCGGCCCGTCTCCGAGATGCCGTGCCCTGCGTTGACCGCTGGAAGAGGTCCGCGTGCTTCGAAGGGGCGCAGAGGGCATACACTTGCGTGAAGACTCACTTCCACAAGGTTGACGTAGAGACATGTGCCGTGGGCCCTCCTGCCGACAAGCCGCGGACCGCTGAGCAGTTCTTCGCCGAGGTGGCGGTAGGAGCTCGGACCACCGAGGGCATGTGCCCTAAGGACACTCTGTATGTTTAGGTGACACTTCGGAATGCCGGAGTGTAGAATGTAAAAACTTTATCTTGTGTTTGAATGAAAATGGCTTGAGATTCCATATGTGTTCATTTTATAATTCGATTATTCCTCCCATGTGACTATTTAAAATGAGGGTGGCCAGTCGTCGGCTTCAGTCCCAGTGTAGGTTATACAGAGGGTGTTCCTTAAGGCATACGTGACCCTTGGCCGACGTCTCGGTACCCGTAGGCGGTCAATGACTTAGAGGAACTAGGCAATCGGACTATAGTGGCTTGACATCCTTCATTTAGTTGTAGGAGTTTGACTGTGGGGCAGATGACCAGCCCCCGGCATAAGAAGTGTGTGGCCAACGCGGCCGAGGTCTAGGCCGTAGCACACTTCGGCTAGAAAGAAAATCCCTTCGTTTGACACGGGTGATCTCTATCGTCACATCGCTTGACGTGGTCTACGGATGGCAGACCAGTTTACGCTTACCTAGATAGTTAGTTTTCGGCTTTCTCCACTGAGGCGCCATGCCAATTGACCTGGAGACGCAATCACAGTGGTTCTCCCGTTACACTCTTAGCCGAATACATCGGAAACGTAAGGGGTACACATAGGAGCCGGGCAACCCAACTATTGACCGAAATCTAGGTTCGAAACTGATGCATATAAGGCCAAAAATCCGGGACGCCGAATACATCGGACTTTCATATACAATTGCATCTTTTTAATGTACTTCATCATCCCGGAGCAATGCTGTTAAAGGGATACAATAAAGACCTTGAAAGGGCATAGTTTCTTTATTTCATAATATCCATCGTGTACATGCTCTGTTGTGACAGAAGTAATTGAAAGAGCACAATGCAAATGGAAAGGAAAGAAGAGGAAAAAACAGGTCGGATAATTGCTAACGGATTTTCAAAGATCCGGACTGAAGCCTGCCGCACGTCTGCGTTTCCAAACTGTTGACCAGATCGTCCCGATTGATGACAAAAAATTTACAAGGGTCGATGCCCGTCAGCCCTTTATACACTCTAAGTGTTTGATTGACCGAGTTCCTCAAAGGGAGGTGTTTGCCAAAGTCATTATGTGGTTAAGTCCACATAGACGTGGTTATGTTTGGCTATTTCTTTTACAAATGCCTGCCTGTGCTCGGGCTCTAAGCCTCGTCCTTGCGTGGTTAACCCGCGCCTGACATTTGGAAATTGTTTTGGCTCCTCGGCGTCCCAGGGAATCTTGAGTGCGAAGTTATGCACCCTAGGGACGTAGTGCCCGTAGAGAGGGCACCCGAGGAGCCCGCGTCCCTATTTCGGGTGCGGGGTTACCTGTCCGAGGTCGATTTGTGCAGCCGTGGCGTGCTTCAAGGAGCGGGCGATGCGTTTATTGCTGTGGGCTGCCTCCTCGGACGCTTGAACCTCGGCTGCGAAAGCCGCGGTCTGTTCCTCTGTATGGAGTGAACGTTCTGTGTTACCATTGATAGTGATGACACCATTGGGTCCCGGCATTTTGAGCTTGAGGTAGGCATAATGCGGGACTGCGTTGAAGCATGCAAAGGCCGTGCGCCCTAAGAGCGCATGGTAACCACTCCGGAAGGGTACGATGTCGAAGATTAACTCTTCGCTTCTGAAGTTCTCGGGCGAACCGAAGACTACCTCAAGGGTGACTGTCCCAGTACAACGGGCCTCGACGCCCGGAATGACCCCTTTAAAGGTGGTACAGCTCGGCTTGATCCGAGATGAGTCGATACCCATCTTCCGAATTGTGCCCTCATAAATGAGGTTAAGGCTGCTTCCCCCATCCATCAGGACATGTGTTAGATGATAACCATCAACAATGGGTTCCAGGACGAGCGCCGCCGATCCGCCATGCCTGATGCTGGACGGATGATCATGCTTGTCGAAAGTGATCGGGTAAGCCGACCATGGGTTATACTTCGGGGCAACTGGCTCCAGCGCGTATACGTCCCAAAGTACATGTTTCCGCTCCCTCTTAGGGATGTGGGTGACATAGATCATATTGACCTCTGTTACCTCATTAGGAAACTTCTTCTGCCCTCCATTATTGGGCTGCCGAGGTTCATCCTCGCCGTCGCTGCGGTGTTGGGTTTTATTTTGACCCTCTGCCGCTATCTTGCTGGCTTGTTTAAACACCCAGCAATTCCTGTTAGTGTGGGTTGCTAGTTTTTCCTGGGTACCGTGAATCCCACATGGGCGGTCCAGGAGTCTTTCAAGCTGGCTAGGTCCATCTTTGTTCCCTTTAAAGGGTTTTCTTTTCTGTCCGGATTTAGGTCCGGTGAATCCTGCGTTGACCGCGGCGTCTTCAGTGTCGCTTCCGCTATTTTTATGCATGCGCTTATTTTTATTGCGCTTTGGCTTTCCATTGGCGTCGCGCGTTTCCGAGGTTCCTGCCTCGCCGTTCTGAGTACTTCGGGCAAGCCAGTTATCTTCTCCCGTGCAAAAGCGGGTCATCAGTGAGGTCAGGGCTGCCATAGTCCTTGGTTTATCATGTCCGAGTTGTCGGGGGAACCATTCATCTCAGATATTATTTTTAAATGCGGCGATGGCCTCGGCTTCGGAACAGTCTATAATCTGGTTCTTCTTAGTGAGGAACCTGTTCCAGAATTTCTGGGTTGACTCGCCTGGCTGCTTGGTGACACGGCTGAGGTCATCAGCGTCCGGAGGTCGGACATATGTGACCTGGCAGTTTGCTCGAAAGGCGTCTTCTAGGGCCTCCCAACTGCCGATAGAATGAGGGGGGAGGCTGTTAAGCCAGTGCCTTGCCGGCCCCTTTAGCTTGAGCGGCAGATATTTAATGGCATGGAGATCATCTCCATTAGCCATGTGTATGTGTAGGAGGAAGTTCTCGATCCAAACTGCTGGGTCCATGGTGCCATCATATGATTCTATGTTGATGGGTTTAAACCCTTCCGGGAATTGGTGTTCCATCACCCTGTCTGTGAAGCAGATCGGGTGAGCTGAACCTCGGGACCGAGGAGGGTCTCGTCGGGCCTCGGGAGAGAGCCGTGAATAAGTTTGATCTCAGGCACGGCCGTTCCTGTCCATCCAGGCATCGTAGCCGTTGGGCCCAGCGGGCGCACGTCCCCTTGATCCGTAGATGGACCGAGGGGGAGCCCTGTTTTCTTCGATATGACATCTAGCGTCGCGAGGATCCAGGTAGTCCACAGGGTCTTTACCATGATGGCGTGGAGGTGGCCTTTCACCATGGTCTTCTCGTCTTGGCCTGTCCCGGCCTCTAGGGGGCCGATCGAGGTCGTCAGCGAGCTCTTCATCGAATTCTGGTAGCAGGTTCCTGTGTGGGTAGGACTTCGGCGCACTATGGCATCGGTTCTCCATATCTTGCTCGGCAGAGAACACATCAACCCACTTTTCGTTCAGCGCGTCGGTATTTTGCTGCAGCTGCTGCTGCTTGCGCTTTAAGCTCCGGGTCGTCGCCACAAGGCATCGTCGGAAGCGTTCTTGTTCGAAGGGATCCTCGGGGACGATGAAGTCCTCGGTACCGAGGCTCTCGTCCTCCTCGGATTCCGGCATGTAGTTGTCGTCGGCCCCTTCGAAGAGGTCATCGGGGTCTGTGTCCCCGAGGTGTCGGTCTGGCGTGCCGTTCCTTACTGGGGAGGCTTGAATTTCCTCTTCTTGGTTATCGGCGTCACCGTTATTCATGTCGCCGCCATTAGCTGTCGCATTATTGCCATTGGGCTCCCTGTTATTTCCTTTTCGGCGCCTTCGCCGATGTCTTGGAGGGGATTTGGGGGTGTCCACCATGTACACGTCGTAGGTGGACGTGGCGGCCCACCTGCCCGTGTTTACCGGGGGCAAGGTGGTGTCAATGGGGCTGTCAGCGTCTTCCTGCATGTCGGAAGGTTCGCCATAGTCCAGCACGTCGGTTGAATCATTGATCGTGGCGACTAGGTGGGTGGTGGGTGGGGTATAAATTTCCCTATTGTCGGCTTTAAGTCCGATCTGATTGTAAACTGAAGTCTTGCCGTCCGAGATGGACAGGCTCTGGATGCGGTCGAGCATCTCGTCGAGCTGACATAGCTCGTCGGGATCCATGGATGCGCCATAGGCAGGGCTGATTTGTAGTAGCCCCGGCGTGTAACCGGATGCGTTTCCGGTGTGAGGGGAATCCGAACATGGTTCCGATTTCTGCGCCGGGATCGATTCTGGCACCAGCGCAGTCTCCGAACTGGGTGCCGGATCTATCTCCGGGCTGATGATCGGGGAGAGACCGGCCGGGGTGGCGGTGTTAGGGGTCTCTAGAGACACCGTGGCAGAGTTCGGTTCCGGAGTCAAGTCTCCGGAGCCGGCCAAGCTTTCGATCCGGCCGGGGGTCCATCCTGATAGGATGATTTCACCACGGGGATCTGCAGTATACTCGAGGCCACCGAAAGTCACGATCCGACCCGGGGCATAGTTCTCGACGGAGGTAAGATGACCCGTCGAGTCGGCGCAAAACATCATGCTGCCGAAAACGAAGAGTTGGCCGGGGGCATAGACGTCCCCATAGCCATCGAAGCAGTTGATCTGCAGATGAGCCATCGATCCTTCTGGTGATCACGCAGCGGAACTCTCAATGAAAGCACCAGTGTCGGTGTAAAAACCAGCAGACCTCGGGGTAGGGGGTCCCGAGCTGTGGATCTGGGATCGGTGGTAACAGAGACGATGGAGATGATGTTTACCCAGGTTCGGGCCCTCTTGATGGAGGTAAAACCGTACGTCCTGCTCTTGTCTATGTTAATGGAGATGTATCGAGTACAGAGTTGATCTACCTCGAGATCGTAATGTATGTCTAACTTCTAGTGCTAGGTGTTCGATATTGCGTTGTTGTTCCCTACGGGCTAAACCCTATGGCTTATATACACGCCAGGGAGGGTATCTAGGGTTACAAGGTCGGTATCTAGGAGTAAGGCGGCTGGAGAAATCTTGAAGTGTATTACAAGTCTTCGGCAGAGGCAGCCTTGATCACGTCTCCCATATGCAATCTCCGGAGTCCATCTTGATCACATATGGGGGCACATCGGGCCAACCAAGGAGACGGGTCGGCCCAGTTAGCACCCCCTAATCCAGGACACCGTCAGCTATGGTCAGCCTTGTCTTTAGCTCCATAAAACTGCTATCACATTCCTCCGTCCAATCAAACTTGTGATTCTTCTTCAACAGTTCTGTCAGTGGCTTAGCTATCTTATAGAAGCCTTCAATGAAACGATGGTAGTAACCAGCCAATCCCAGGAAACTGCGGACTTCAGTTACCGTAGCTGGTGTCTTCCAGTTTAACACAGCAGTCACCTTGCTGGGGTCGACGGCCACACCTTGTTCTGACAGAATATGCCCCAGAAATCCCACCTCTCTTAGCCAAAATTCACACTTGGTGAACTTGGCATACAAGCTTTGGGTCCTTAATCTCTCCTGGACGGCACGAAGGTGTTGTTTATGCTCCTCTTCACTCTTGGAGTATATCAGGATATCATCAATGAATACTACCACAAACTTGTCCAGGAAGTCCATGAAGACTTTGTTAATCATGCTCATAAAGTAAGCTGGAGTATTGGTCAGCCCAAATGACATGACTGTAAACTCATACAGACCATATCGGGTGGTGAAGGCTGTCTTGGGGATATCCTCTTTTCTAATTTTCAACTAGTGATACCCTGTTCAAAGGTCAATCTTGGAAAATACCCGGGCCCCATTTAACTAGTCGAACAAATCATCAATGCAGGGAAGCGGATATTTGTTTTTAATGGTGACCTCATTCAGCGGGTGGTAGTCCACACACATTCGTATACTGCCATCTTTCTTCTTGACAAACAAAACGGGTGATCCCCATGGTGATATACTTGGGTGTATGTACCCTTTTTGTAACAATTCATCCAACTTGATGCGGAGCATCCCACCGTCATCCCCATGGACCTACCTACGTCTCCTCAAGTGCCAAGTGGACCTATGACACGAGCCCGTGCAAGAGCTATCGAAACCGAGGTGACATCTCTCCTTAGTGAACTTCCATTTGACTCGAGTGACACATGGCTACTACCTCAAGCCGAAGTGCTATGTGTGATCAGGTATGAAGAAGACCGCCTCGGGAATGCTCGGAACGAAGACCAAGTCGGCAAGTACCTAGACGAACGTGCGCGAGGAAGAAGACCGCTGAAAGTCTATAGCGGCCGGACATCCGGCCCCTGGCCCGGACATCCGGCCCCTGGGGATATGCACGGCAGCAGCAGCCCAGCCGTGAAGATGCTACAGGGCCCGGACATCCGGCCCGACCAGGCCGGATATCCGGCCCCTGCCCGGAAATCCGGCGCCCCATCACAGTAGCTGTGCCACTGAGCCGCCCGCAGGCCGGACATCCGGCACCAGGGCCGGACATCCGGCACCCGCATGAACCGCCAGACATCTGGCCCCTGCACAACGTGACTTGTCCATCCGGCCGTGTAATCTCGTCCACTCATCCCCCACTTCGTCCTAGACTATAAATAGACCTCCTCCTCATCCCCTCTATGGTTAGCAAAGTATTTGAGACATAGAGTAGAGCTTTGCTCCTTGTATCTCATTTTGGGGAATCAAGACCTCTCTAGGGAGAAGGATCCCCATCATAGGATCATCAAGACCTCCTAAGGGAGAAGGATCTCACCTAGATCACCAAGACCTCACCTCCTTTGGAGTGGGAAGAACTTTACCTTGTGCTTGTTTCCTTGGATTGTCCTTGTATGCTTGTGGATCTCATGTATGCTATCCTGGTGGATGTGTGATTTGGGTTTGTTCGAGTGATTTCCCTTGGTTGATTTTGTTGTTCCTCTCTTTTTCCCCACCAAGTGTGGAAAGATCGTCACATTAGGGTTCCACCCTACATCATCTTGGATCAGAGCCACGTTGATTCACACTTTGGAGTCTTTCCCCTTGTTTTGTAGCCTCAATTTTGTTTGATTTTGCCCAATTTCAAAAATTCCCCACAAAAATAGCCATACCAAAATTTTTGTGATTTGTTGGTTTGATGAAGTTTTGTTGATTTTGATCCATGGATTTGCTTGGTTTCGAGTGGATCTAGCTTTCCCCCACCTTCTCCATCATTTTCATCCACAAAATCGTCCGATTTTTGGCCCGAATTTTTCTCTTATCCACCTGTTCATCGAGTGCCTCCACCGATCCCGCAGCCCGGACATCCGGCACGAGCGCCCGGACATCCGGCGCCCCGGACATCCAGCCAAAAGGCCCGGACATCCGGCCCCTGAGCACCAGCACTTCCAACACTTCGCACTTTCTTCAATTTTTGCCTTTTTCCACCATTTCTTCCGCAACCCCTCGAGCCACTCCACCACCGATTTCCGCAACCACCACCTTGTGCCATTTGAGATTTTCAGCCGCGGATTTTTCGTTTCCTAACGTGTTTTGGCTACTTAGGAACAGTTCGTCATCGACATCACCGCCGCTCATCATCGCCATGGATTTCGACTTCGAGAACACCAACTCCACCATTGTGACACCCTAACAGTAAGCAAGGACGGTAACATCGACGACAACTTGTTCATATCCTTGCCATTGCATTGTGAAACCCCGAGACCATCTTTTGCGTAGCTTTCCTACGAGACTAGCCATTTGAGTATTGCCGGGCAACGCTACTTGTGCACTTTAGTGATACCGATCCGCATAGCTATCATAGCGTGCCTACATCCACATATCATCTCTTGTGCCAAAATTTTGTTCCCGCATATACATCATTGCTATCTTCATACAAGCATTTCGCATAACTGGCCAAAGGACACCATCACAAGAAAGAGAAGCTTCTAAGCAAAAGAGAAAGAGCAACAAGCTTGTAAGCAATAGCCATAGCATCGCCACATTACAGCATATTTGATCATCTTGGATCATTGTGACAAGTTCACCGGGAATCATACATACATAGCATAAGTGAGATAGAAAGCCATACGTTTTGTCTCTTATAGGTTGTGCACAAGTTCGTATCCGCCTATTGAGCAGCGTGCTAGTGTCTCTCTCGTGTTGTGCAACAAGAGCATTTTCCGTGGATTCCACATTTTGAGCTCATTCCTTGGTTGCACGACCCCATTTATCTATCCATGCATGTGTTTCCGTGTGCTAATTATTGCTATTGATCTACTCGTTACACTTGCGGACTTGTGAATCTTTTTCAACATTATTGATATCTTGCTTACAAATTGCAACTATTTTGTGCCACCATCCTAACCAAGCTACTCCATAAGCCTTTTGTGTAGGTGTGAGAAACAAACCCGGTACCAATTCTACTATCATAGCAATACATTGAGTGATACTCGATACATCAACAATCTTCGGAAAAGGTAACTTTGGTTTTGTTCTCTCACTTCCTACTCACCTCTACTTGATCATGATGGATAGGCCAGGCACATCATCGAATCCTCTCTTTGACGAGCACGAAGCACCGAACGACTATGTCTCCAAGAGCCATCTCTTTGGGGTACAACAAGCCTTGCATCAAGAAAATGAAGCTTTGGGCGATCGCATTGAGCAACTCGCCACCGACTTGCGTCACTCCAAAACGCGAACAAGGGACTACCTCGACGCCAAGCTTACGACACAAATGGACGAATTTCTTGCCATGATGATTGACTGTGCTTCCTCAACTTCGTCCTCAACAAGGAGAACACGGTCAAGACGCCATTCTTTGGACTCATCATCGGATGCAAGTCTTCCTCGAGCTTGTCTACATCCTCGGCAAGAACATCAAGCTCGCCAAAATCCATTACATGGCAATGGTTTGCAACAACGACTTCGAGAGCGCGAGCGTCAACGCCGTCAAGTTCAAGACGACACACACCAAGAGCAAGTTCCACGATGTCAACAACAAGACGACCAAGACGGCGACCCCCTTCGGCAAGAGCAAAAACGTCGTGAACAACAAGCCCTCGAAGCACAACGTGCCCTCCATGAAGCCACTCATGCACTCAACGAGCACAACCGTTGTGTGCGTGAAGACGAAGAGGCACGTCCCAAGAAGAAGTCGCACACCAAGAAGAGAATCAAGAAAGGAGGAACCGGGCAAGAGTACCTCATCCCCACCGTCAAGCCACTTGCGTGGAGCAAGAAGAGCACGGGGATGAAAACCCACCTCTACGACAAGAGCGATGACAACATCGGCATAATGATGACCAACGCTACGGCAAGCTCAAGTTCAACATGCCCAAGTTTTCCGGAAGCAATGACCCCGAAGACTACCTCTCATGGGCCTTAAAGGTGGACAAGATTTTCCGTCTACACAATTACGATGAAGAAGAGAAGGTAGCAATGGCATCGCTTGAGTTCCAAGACTATGTTCTCATTTGGTGGGAGCAAGTGGTCGAGAGATGCCAAGAGAAAGGCGAACCACCTATCACAACGTGGACTCAAATGAAGGATGTCATGAGAGCTCGCTTTGTGCCTACACACTATAGCCGCGACCTCTTCAAGAAACTTCAACTCCTCAAGCAAGGCACCAAGTCGGTTGAAGAATACTACAAAGAAATGGAGATTGCAATGATACGTGCCAACGTCAAGGAAGATGATGAACAAACGATGGTGCGATTCTTGAATAGTCTCAATCATCCAATCAAGAAAATTGTGGACTTTCAACCATACTCCAACCTCCTCGAGCTAGTGCACCAAGCCACCAAAGCGGAGCGTCAAGTGCAAGAAGATTACAAGTACTCCAAGTACCGTTCCAAGACCTACGGTTCGTACAATCAAGCGTCAACGACTACGACACCTTCTCCAACGACTCGTGCTACACCAAGTACCGGTGACAAGTCAAGCCACAAGAACCCTTCAACATCTTCAAATCGTCCTCCTACTACTACAAGCAACTCCAAGCCAAGAGCTTCGTCATCACCAAGTCCAACGGATGCCAACGACAAGACAAGTGATATCAAGTGCTTTACTTACAAGGGCCGAGGCCACAAATCCTTCGAATGCCCAACACGACGCACTATGATCATGAACGCTGACGGCACCTATGATTCCATGAGTGAAGATGAAATTGAAGCACTCGAGCATGTGCCCATGCACCGACAAGTGAATGAAGAAGAAGATGATCAAGTGTTTTGCGACAATGATTCGAGCCCCGCTCTTGTTGTCTCCAAGGTCTTGACACTTCAACAACATCAAGATGAAGACCAATGTTGCCACATCTTCCATACCAAAGCGGGTATCCAAGGACGTTCCGTCAAGGTCATCATCGACGGCGGCAGTTGCCACAACTTGGCAAGTGAAGAATTATGTTCCAAGCTCCAATTGGTCAAGAAGAAGCACCCTCACCAATACAAGGTCCAATGGCTTAGCGACTCCGGCACCATTCAAGTCGAGCACACCGTCCAGTGTCCTTCAAGATTGGCGCCTACGAAGATACATTGGAATGTGATGTGGTTCCCATGTCCGTATGCCATCTCCTCCTTGGAAGACCTTGGCAATTCGACCGCAGCGTCATCCACAACGGACAGACCAATCACTATAGCTTCAAGATGAAGGGCAAGGAATTCGTTCTTTGACCTATGACACCAAGTCAAGTCATCGCGGACAAGCAAGCATCTACCCATCGTGGAGAGAAAAGTGAGCGAGTGAACCACCAAAAAGAGAGTGAGTGCCACAAGCCAAAAATGAGCGACTCCACGATGAGCGACAAGAGAGACCTAGTTCTTTTAGCCACCAAAAGAGATTTGAGGGATGTGAGTGAGAGCCCATCAAGTGTTCTTCACTTTGTGCTTGTGTGCAAAGATGAAGTGGTGCAGACTAATACTTCACAACATCTTCCTTTGGTGTTGTCTCATTTATTGCAGGAATTCGCGGACGTGTTTCCCGATGAGCTACCTCCCGGACTTCCTCCACTACGTGGTATCGAACACCGTATCGACCTCATTCCCGGCGCACCTCTACCAAACAGGGCACCGTACCGCATCAACCCCGACGAGACCAAGGAGATCCAACGGCAAGTTCAACATCTCATGGAGAATGGGTATGTACGCAAGAGCTTCAGCCCATGTGCCGTTCCGGTAATTCTTGTGCCTAAGAAAGATGGTACTTATCGCATGTGTTCCGATTGCCGTCCTATAAATGCTATCACCATTAGATATCGCCACCCCATTCCACACCTAGATGACATGCTAGATGAACTTAGTCGAGCCACAATTTTCTCCAAAATTGATCTTAAAAGCGGCTACTATCAAATACGCATGCAAGAAGGTGATGAATGGAAAACGGCTTTCAAAACCAAATTTGGCTTGTATGAATGGTTAGTCATTCCTATGGGTTTATCACAAGCTCCTAGCACTTTTATGCGTGTCATGCACTATGTTCTTCGCAAATTAATTGGCATTTGTGTTGTGGTTTACTTTGATGACATCCTTGTGTTTAGTGAAACTCTTGAAGATCATGTCAAACACCTTCGAGACGTATTGCAAGTTCTTAGAGACGAGCGACTTTATGCTAATATGGAAAAATGCACTTTTGGTGTTGATAAGCTTGTTTTCTTGGGCTTTGTTGTCTCCTCTAAGGGTGTTCAAGTGGATGAAACTAAAATTGATGCTATTAAGAATTGGCCACAACCAACCAATTTGCTTCAAGTGCGTAGTTTCCTTGGCTTAGCCTGCTTTTATCGTCGCTTTGTGAAGGATTTTAGCACCATTGCATCACCATTGCACGCATTGAGAAAGAAGAATGCACCATTTGTTTGGGGTCCATCTCAAGATTCCGCATTTCATGAGCTTAAAACCTTGCTTACACATGCTCCATTACTTGCATTACCCAACTTTGATAAAACTTTTGAAGTGCATTGTGACGCTAGTGGTAATGGTATTCGTGGTGTGTTGATGCAAGAAAAGCGACCTATTGCATACTTTAGCGAAAAACTCTCCGGCGCGCAACTTAACTATCCTATCTATGACAAAGAGTTATATGCTTTAGTGAGAGTCTTGCATGTGTGGGAACATTATCTTCGTCCACGTGAATTTGTCATCCATACGGATCATGAAACGCTTAAGTACCTAAAGGGTCAAACGAAATTGAATAAGCGTCATGCTAAATGGAGTGAGTTCATTGAGTCATTTCCTTATGTTATCAAGTATATCAAAGTTAAGGAAAATGTTGTGGCGGACGCTCTCTCACGCAAATGCATGCTAGTTACTACACTTGAATTGAATGTCATAGGATTCGAGCACATTAAAGACTTGTATGCGCATGATGTTTCATTTGCGATTCCTTATGCCAAATGCTTATCACACACAACTTGGGAGCGATACTATTTGAAAGATGGTTACCTTATGAAAGCTAACAAACTTTGTATCCTCGAGTCTTCTCTTCGTTTGTTGCTTTTGCAAGAGGCTCACGGCAGAGGACTCATGGGACATTTCGGCCGCGACAAGACATTTGCTACGCTCTCTAAGAACTACTTTTGGCCCAAGATGTTTCGCGATGTGTCACGCTACAAAAACCAGTTCTCTACATGCCGCAAAGCTAAGTCCAAAGCTCAATCTCATGGTCTATATATGCCACTTCCTATTCCATATCATCCATGGGAAGATATTAGTATGTATTTCGTGCTTGGTTTGCCTAGAACTCAAAACGGCAAAGACTCGGTATTCGTTGTTGTGGACCGTTTCTCTAAGATGGCACATTTATTCCATGTAACAAGATAGACGATGCTTCACATGTTGCAAATCTCTTTTGTAGGGAAATCTTGTGATTGCATGGCGTGCCCAAGACGATCGTGTCATACCGAGACGTCAAGTTCCTTAGCTACTTTTGGAAGACACTATGCGCCAAGCACGGAATCAAGCTCCTCTTCTCATCGGCATATCACCCCAAAACCGACGGCCAAATGGAGGTCACGAACCGGACTCTATCCACACTACTCCGCGTGTTGATCAAGAAGAACATAAGGGAGTGGGAGGAATGTTTACCCATCGCCAAGTACGCCTACAATCGAGCATGACACTCTACTATCGGCAAGTCCCCCTTCGAGGTCGTCTAGGGCTTCAACCCGGTGTCCCCGTGTAGGGGAACGCAGCAGAAAACAAAAATTTCTGGTACTGCGAGCACGCCCATGATCACTATGGAGACTGCATACAAGGTTTGATCTTTTCGTTACCGACTCGTAGCGCAGCAGAAGTAGAGTCGATGACGATCGGCGGTGCAGATCCCCGCAGCTAGGATTTACAACCTCCCAACCGCGAGGATGTACTCCCTCAGACAGCACTCCGGGAGGCGGTCGGACAGTCCCTCGGATGGTGTCACGGACAGCCCTTCGGGAGGACCCTCGAAACTCGGATGGTCACTCGGACAGCCCTTCGGGAGGACCCTCGAAACTCGGGCGGTCACTCGGACAGCCCTTCGGGAGGCACTCTCGAACAGCCCCTCGGGCAAAAAAGAACGAACCTACGACCTCTCTACGGGGTTGCACACATACGGTGTCATCTATCCGGTAGGGCTTCGCCGTCCAGAACTAGTTCCTGCCGGAACCTAGACAACCTTTCGGCTCTACGAAACTATTTCGCTGGGAGGGAGAGAGAAGCCAAAAATGTCATGGCATGTGTATGTGAGAAAGAGTGAGTGTGGAGAGCAACTCTCCACCTCTATTTATAGGAAATACCAAGGGGTAGGGGTGCGACTTGAAATACCAAAATGCCCCCAAAATATGTCCTTCACGAGGGCATAAAAGAGAAGGCAAATGGGGCAAGTGGGGCTCCATGGAGGAGCCCTCCTTGGCCGGTCACCCCCCATGTGGACCCACCCAAGGGGGTTTCTTAGCCCCCAAGTCCTTCTAGAAGCCTTTTGGGAAAAGCCCTAAAAGGTGGCTTTCCAATAAAGTAACCATAAAGTAATTTTCACTATTCACGGAACCAATTTTCCATGACCGTTAAATCCGAAAATATTTCTATAGGTCTTAGAACATTTCCAGTACCCACTAAAATAATTTTGGACGCGTTCCGAAACAATTCCGGATTAGTGATTTTTCATCTGCGAAAAGCAACCAAAGCGGTTCCGGCAACTCCGGAACATTTCCAGTTTTTTCTTCCGGAAAAATCTCAGAAGTTCCCAGAACAATTCTGGCACCCTCCAAGAATTTCCAGGTGTGTGCCGAAACCATTTTGACTTAATGGTATACCCTGAAACAACTTTTCAGTTTTACCGAAACTATTCCGGTGTTCTCTCTCCGAAACTTTTTCGTTGTCTCCGAAACTTTTTCGGTGACTTTCTCTCAGACTCCCTGTCTAGTATTCAGCAGATAGATGACCCTTAAGCGTGTGACCCTATAGGTTCGGTGAAGTATAGACATGACCGGAACACTTTCCGATCAATGATCAACATCGGAGCCATGGACACCCATATTGACCCCTATACCCACACGAATAATTATTCAAGTGAACCTCCAGTTGCCGTGTGTTATTCCTGTTGCTTCGCGATATGTTACAAACACCCGAGGTGAGATTTATCTGCATCCCCATGGATCAACAACTTGTCCACTATGCAAGTTACCTCGTTACCGATTTTGTTCTCTTTTCTCGTTTCCGTGTTCCGGCATCCCTGTGATCAAATCACCCTGTGTCTGGCCAGACGATGATAGATACCGTAACACCGAGAGGGCCCGAGAATATCTCTTCATTGTCGGAGGAGCAAATCCCAATCTTGAGCTATCAAGTCCCTTGTCATACTTTCCCATGAACCCGTAAGCCGTCGTAATAGCCACCCAGTTACGGATGACGTTTTACAAACCCCAAAGTTCATGAATCAAGCATGAAGGAACTCGACACTCTCATGGTCTAAGGAATTATGCAAACGTTAACTTTCTCTGTGTTATTAACCATTAACTTGTGACGAATGTATCTCATAGCATAACATCAATTCGGGTCGATTCAACACAAGTGTTCTCCTAACAATGTGTCCTCAAAGTTGCCGGCATAGTCATGCCCATGATCAGGAAAACAGAACCATCATGCAACACTTGAGCTAGTCTTAGAGGCATGACTAGGAATACATTTTACCGTCTATTATTCCACACGTGCATATGAGTCTTCCTTCGAGCCTCGTGGTTATTGCAGACTCGAGAACCATAGCAGTTATAGCACGGAATATATACTTAATTATGAACATGGGGATAAATAATAACATTTATTATTGCCTCTAGGGCATATCTCCTACAGACTCCCACTTGCACTAGAGTCAATAATCTAGTCAATGCTAAAACACTTTACACCTATGGCATACCGGTGTAAAATATGCTTCGCTTCTGGTATAGCCTGATGTCCAACGGATCTGACAACTTCAGTTCCATGTGTATCTTTGCATCTCCTCGCGTTTTCACGCTTTCACAAAATTCATATTTTGTGTGGACTTGGCTTTGTATATATGTGAATCACAGGTCAAACCTTGATTCCTCAGACTGAGCTATGGAGCAACTATCTGCAATAGTGTCCCATTGACCAAAGCCTTCTTGGAACCATACTAAGTTCATGAATGAACTATATGATTCAACATCTTCTTTGTCGCTTCTAAAGCGTCAACATACTTAGCCTTTGTTATAGAATTCGCCACAGTATCCTGTTTGGAACAATTTCCAACTACCGTGCCACCATATCATGTATTACACAAAACCCTTAACTTAAATCGAAAATCGCATGGAGCATTGATGAAGACTGTATCGATGTAACCTTTTACAACGAATCTCTTCATAATATCTTCTTGCGAGAAAACATGTCATCAGTGCTACTCTAGTACTTAATGACATCTTTCACTGTTGTCCCATGATCAGTACTTTGATCACTTTGGTATCTATACTCGCAACTGCTTGGGAGTACCGGACATATCTGGTTGTGTCACATACCATGGAATACATGATTAATCCAAACACTAAAGTGTGTGGAATCTCCATCATGTATTTTGCTCATCAGTGTTTTGAGACACCGAGTCTTGAAAAAACTCTTTCCATGTGACTTCGGCGAGAATCACTCCTTGGCGTTCTAATGCTAAATGGTTTTAGCATCTTGTCAATATGTACTTTGGCTTTTAGCCCTATTAGGCAATTTTATCTCCGTAGATAATTATGCCTAATAACAAGGCTATTTAGCCTAAGCTCTTCATTGAAGAAACTATTTTTCAATGAAGTGCTAATTCGTGTCAAGAAATTTATTTCCAATTAACAATGTGTCAAGCACACAAGATTTTTAGAAATATTATTATGCTCCCACTTACTTTCTTGTAACCACAAGCATCTTCGTTATCCATTGATGAAATCAAACTCTTTTGACTATTTCATCAAACACGAAGATTATAACTCCATTTTGCTCTCTTCTGTCCGTCGATGGAACTCTGAAGTTTGCATACTCACTAGCATCCACTGGATAGACAAAATACTTTGGACTGTATCACATACAAGTCCCAATTTGTATTACCATTTCATGGAAATCCTTTTGTCATCCATGTTTCATATCTCGTGATTGAAATATGTATTAATTGCTAGTTTAACCCGAACCGACTTTAAGCATCGCTACGGTGAGACAACCTCATCGTAGTCAACTCCTTGAACTTGTTATTGCAACAAGTCGAGCTTTATGGATAAAACATTTTTATCCGTATCAGTTTATAGTTCCATTAATATTTGTTAGACTATAAGTCTTCCGAAAGGTTTATCAAGATCTAGTCTTGAATCATTTATGGAAACTATCTCGGATTGTATTGGTATTTAGCCAATTCTGGAGTAAGGGCCCATAACCGCTTCCTTGTGTATCGTAGGTATACTGTTGTTTAACAACAATATCTCGTCTACGCACCTGAGAGGTTTGCATGAGTTTTGCCTACGTGGTTCAGCTGCAAGTTCGACCGAAGTCCATACATCTCATGTAGAGGCTTCCGTATCAGTCGCAGTAGGAAACTCTGGAATCACTTCCAAGGTTTCTTTTCTTTGAACTGATGATGAAGATACTGTTATCTCATCGAGTTGCACTGTCCTCCCACTCACCTTTTTGCAAGAACCATTTTCTTCAAAAGCATACCGTTCTTTGTTACAAAACATTTTGCCTCGGTATAGTGGTAGGGAAATACCCAATTACTTGGGATAACCTACAAAGTAGCACTTGTCTGATTTGGAATAGGTTTGTAAACATTTTACACAAGCCCCATATTCCAAATGTTAAGAAAAGATAAAACATGGTTGGGCGTACCATACCATGGCGTCATTTCAACAGACCCGATGGAGGTCTTTTCAGTGTAAAAGCCGCAGTCTCTAAAGCATTACTTTTAAAAGGGATAATGGCAAATTTATTTATGTCATCTTTGATCTTAACATGTCATAAATGGTTTGATTACACTTTCATGGACATTCCACTCAAAGTGGTGTTCCGGGAGGTGCAAGTTATGAAATTCTTTTCACAACTCATCAGACATTCGCTAAACTTGTAACTCAAATATTCCTTTCAGAAATCAAATTGCAGAAACATAATTTTCTTGTCACAATAATTTCTACTTCATTTTGAAAAACTTTCGAATGATTTCAAAAGATCGAGACTTACGTCTCATCAAGCAAATATCCATATATCTACTTGATTCATTTTTGAAGATAGATAAATCCATTGCTTGCAACAACATTTATTGGACTACACACATCATAATGTATGATCACCAATAAGTTCGTTGCTCATTCCTTATGGCCTGTGAACGGTATTTTAGTTACTTCACTTCTCGGAGGAAAGTTGCAAGTGTCAGATGATTCACAATCAAACGACTTCAAAATCCATCATTATGGAATTTCTCCATGCGGGTTTCTCCAATGTGACCAAATGCAGTGCCACACATGTGTGGTATTCTTTTAGTCTTGCGACATTTAGCGTCAGTGTTATGGAAGTATCATATTACCATCAATATTCATAACATACATCCCATCCATGATGGAAGCATGGCACTTATGCTATTCACAATACTGAACAAAAATTGTTCCATTATGAACAACCCTATTGCAACAAACTTTATGCAATGGGCTAGAGTGTATAAAACTCTAAATGAATTATGAAAGTAAATACAGAGGTAATGTATTATTATCAATATTCATAACATACATCTCATTCTTAATGAAAGTATGGCCCTTATGTTGTTCATAACACTGAACATCAAAAGTTCTCTTATGAACAACCTTCTTGCAAGATACCTTATGCAATGGGCTAGAGTGTATAAAACTCTAAAAATGAATTATGAAAATAAATACATAGGGAATACACCGATGGAAGGTATAGTAACATTTACTATGTTCCCAGCGCGTATCTAAACCTCATTACCGGCAAGTCTTTTAGGCCGTAGTAGTTCTTGCATCGAGTCGCAACAGAATGCAACCGAGCGGGTATCTTTGTGATCAACTCACAATACCCAAGAATTAGTGATTAACATGTTTAATCATAATTCCCAAGAACTATTTCTTTGACCAGCCTTCCATACATCAATAACTTGTATGACTTTCATACACGAGCTGGACATTCCAGTCTTCTCTCTTATTGCCTTTATACTTCTAACAGTTTTACTTCCAGTATTTCTCCTACTCTCATCAGTCAAATGCCCAGTTTGCAAAACAAACATTGCTTTGGATATGTCATATCTTTTAGCCTTTGTTTGTGTCTGAAAAAATAATTTTCAGTTCCATGAATATCACATAACTATCCCAAACTTTCAAAGTTGGGGTCTCATGGAAGCAAACACATTGCACTTGACCGTAATGGAATTTTAGCTTTTGGATCGATGGACGAGAGTCACATCATCCATAGCATTAGCGGGAGAATACCAAAAGCATGCGATAGGACAAAGTCCTTCTCGGCACAATTGAGGACAATCCTCACATTACGTTACCAATCGTAAAGTTTTAACCAGATATTTAACAGCTATTCAATTTTAATAGGGAAGGTGGAAATGCGAGCCATTTGTTCTACAACTTTTATGCAAATTCCACTTTAGACAATGTCCATAATTAATTGCACTAAGAATTAAAAGAATTAATTCTAAAGTGCACTCCCACTCAAATCAATATCTCTCATAATTCATTGTGGGTGATACAAGACCCATATTACAATTCAACGCCAAGGATGCATCCATCTCAAGTGACGAGAATTGCAATCGGTAGGCCAACTTGCCAATCACATCTCTATGTGACTCTTGTTCATCTTTCGATGCGTGTGTTCTGAGCTCATGACTTCCATGCCCAAACGTCAAGACAACCAAGTGATCTCGCTGCGAGGTCTCAACTCACCCGCCTCACACTTCTCTAATCGTTCGTACCCATGCATCCATGTGATACCCCGAAGAGATAGGTGCCGTGACGATGCTACACTTGGGAGAACACTAACTACTTGATATTTTTGTGAGAGATCACCCTAATAAAAGCGACTACCGCGCAATCAAGAAGGGTGCATCAAGAGGGATAAACATCTCAGGCAATTCATAATAGCATGATATGGTATAGCCCCTTCTGACGGAGAAGGCAAGTATTTCTTCGTCTTCGGCATTCGCGTCGGTGTTCGCCTTTGCGAAGATTGCCACCACCTTGTCGATGCACCAGATAATATTGCTATCTCTATAGCTAATAAATATAGTGCATTACATAAGGTTGACACGCAGGTCATTAAAGTGACAATCATATGGCTCTAGCCATCATGCCGAATCATGACACGCAGGTCATGTTTAGTCAATTTACATCATATAGTCATCTCATACACAATCAAATTAATATGAGCACTGCTATACCACATCACATGCACATCTTATGTCATCCTGCAAAACCAAGTTAGACGCCTCTAATCGGTTTATGCAAAATTTTATTTTACGTGGCTTCTAAGGTTTTGAAACAAACCGCAGCTACCAACGTTTATCATCAAGCATGATTATTCTAGTCGGTAGATTAACTTTGCGGGGTGTATGAAACACGAGATAATAAAATCTCAAGCCCCATACTGAACTTCGTCATATGCATGACCCCCGTGCAGATCATATCTGCATTGCCCTTTCGTCTGCGAAATTTCATCTTTCTCTCTAACTATGGTGGAATTCAACGAATTGTTAGCACTTTGTTGATCAATCAGGATCGCGGATTGCCAGAACTTTGAAACTCCACCATACTGTTATCAAGATCAGAAATATGCAAATTCCAGGGAAGCAACAAGAACATCGGGTAACAGATTTCATCTGCTACCCACACAAATAATTTTCAGTATAAGAACTCATCTACTACAAATTATATTGTGCAATACCCATACATCTCTATGTATTCTAGATCGCAACCTGCATCTACGCATAGCACGGCTCATGATGCCACTGTAGGGGAATGTAGCAGAAAACAAAAATTTCTGGTACTGCGAGCACGCCCAGGATCACTATGGAGACTGCATACAAGGTTTGATCTTTTTGTTACCGACTCGTAGCGCAGCGGAAGTAGAGTCGATGACGATCGGCGGTGCAGATCCTTGCAGCTAGGATTTTACAACCTCCCAACCACGAGGATGTACTCCCTCGAACAGCCCTCCGGGAGGCGGTCGGACAGTTCCTCGGACAGTGTCACGGACAGCCCTTCGGGAGGACCGTCGAAACTCAGACGGTCACTCGGACAGCCCTTCGGGAGGACCCTCGAAACTCGGACGGTCACTCGGACAGCCCTTCGGGAGGCACTCTCGAACAGCCCCTCGGGCAAAAAAGATCGAACCTATGACCTCTCTATGGGGTTGCACACATACGGTGTCATCTATCCGGCAGGGCTTCGCCGTCCAGAACTAGTTCCTGCCGGAACCCAGACAGCCTTTTGGCTCTACGAAACTATTTCGCTGGGAGGGAGAGAGAAGCCAGAAATGTCATGGAATGTGTATGTGAGAAAGAGTGAGTGTGGAGCCTCTCCACCTCTATTTATAGGAAATCCCAAGGGGTAGGGGTGCCACTTGATATACCAAAATGCCCCCAAAATATGTCCTTCACAAGGGCATAAAAGAGAAGGCAAGTGGGGCACGTGGGGCTCCATGGAGGAGCCCTCCTTGGCCGGCCACCCCCCATGTGGACCCCCCAAGGGGGTTTCTTAGCCCCCAAGTCCTTCTAGAAGCCTTTTGGGAAAAGCCCTAAAAGGTGGCTTTCCAATAAAGTAACCATAAAGTGATTTTCACTATTCACGGAACCAATTTTCCGCGACCGTTAAATCCGAAAATATTTCTGTAGGTCTTAGAAGATTTCTAGTACCCACTAAAATAATTTTGGACGCATTCCGAAACAATTCCGGATTAGTGATTTTCATCTGCGAAAAGCAACCAAAGCGGTTCCGGCAGCTCCGGAACATTTCCGGTTTTTCCTTCCGAAAAAATCTCAGAAGTTCCCAGAACAATTCTGGCACCCTCCAAGAATTTCCAGGCGTGTGCTGAAACCATTTTGACTTAATGGTATACCCTGAAACAACTTTTCAGTTTTATCGAAACTATTCCGGTGTTCTCTCTCCGGAACTTTTCCGTTGTCTCCGAAACTTTTCCGGTGACTTTCTCTCAGACTCCCTGTCTAGTATTCAGCAGATAGATGACCCTTAAGCATGTGACCCTATAGGTTCGGTGAAGTATAGACATGACCGGAACACTTTCTGATCAATGATCAACATCGGAGCCGTGGACACCCATATTGACCCTTATACCCACACGAATAATTATTCGAGTGAACCTCCAGTTGCTGTGTGCTATTCCTGTTGCTTCGCGATATGTTACAAATGCCCGAGGTGAGATTTATCTGCATCCCCGTGGATCAACAACTTGTCCACTATGCAAGTTACCTCGTTACCGGTTTTGTTCTCTTTTCTCGTTTCCGCGTTCCATCATCCCGGTGATCAAATCACCCTGTGTATGGCCAGACGATGATGGATACTGTAACACCGAGAAGGCCCGAGAATATCTCTCCATCATCAGAGGAGCAAATCCCAATCTTAAGCTATCAAGTCCCTTGTCATACTTTCCCATGAACCCATAAGCCGCCGTAATAGCCACCCAGTTACGGATGACGTTTAACAAACCCCAAAGTTCATGAATCAAGCATGAAGGAACTCGACACTCTCATGGTCTAAGGAATTATGCAAATGTTAACTTTCTCTGTGTTATTAACCATTAACTTGTGACGAATGTATCTCATAGCATAACATCAATTCGGGTCGATTCAACACAAGTGTTCTCCTAACAATGTGTCCTCAAAGTTGCCAGCATAGTCATGCCCATGATCAGGAAAACAGAACCATCATGCAACACTTGAGCTAGTCTTAGAGGCATGACTAGGAATACATTTTACCGTCTATTATTCCACATGTGCATATGAGTCTTCCTTCGAGCCTCTTGGTTATTGCAGACTCGAGAACCATAGCAGTTATAGCACGGAATATAAACTTAATTACGAACATGGGGATAAATAATAACATTTATTATTACCTCTAGGGCATATCTCCTACACCCCATTGGACATACTACAGCTACCTCTACAAGAGCGCACTGACATGGACGCGAGTGCACGAGCGAGCTACCTCAAGAAGATGCACGAAGATACACGGCAAGCGATCGAGCGCCAAGTACAACGACTCGCGACCAAGGTCAACATCAACAAGCACCCCATGGTGTTCAGCCCCGGAGATCTTGTGTGGCTACACCTTTGCAAAGACTGCTTCCCCAACGAGCACAAGTCAAAACTACTACCCCGAGCCGATGGACCCTTCAAGGTGCTAGCACGCTACAACAACAATGCCTACAAGATCAACCTCCCTAGAGACAAGTACAATGTGAGCGACACTTTCAACGTCAAGGACTTATCCCCCTTCCATGGTGATGTGGATTCCGATCCGAGGAAGGATCTTTCTCAAGGGGGGGGGGAGATGATGCGGAGCATCCCACGGTCATCCCCATGGACCTACCTACGTCTCCTCAAGTGCCAAGTGGACCTATGACACGAGCCCGTGCAAGAGCTATCGAAACCGAGGTGACATCTCTCCTTAGGGAACTTCCATTTGACTCGAGTGAGACATGGCTACTATCTCAAGCTGAAGTGGTATGTGTGATCAGGTATGAAGAAGACCGCCTCGGGAATGCTCGGAACAAAGACCAAGTCGGCAAGTACCCGGACGAACGTGCGCGAGGAGGAAGACCACTGAAACTCTACAGCGGCCGGACATCCGGCCCCTGGCCCGGACATCCGGCCCCTGGGGATACGCACAGCAGCAGTAGCCCAGCCGTGAAGATGCTACAGGGCCCGGACATCCGGCCGGAGGCCCGGACATTTGGCCCGACCAGGCCGGATATCCGGCCACTGCCCGGAAATCCGGTGCCCCATCATAGTAGCTGTGCCACTGAGCCGCCCGCAGGCCGGACATCTGGTGCCAAGGCCGGACATCCGGCACCCGCATGAACCGCCGGACATCCGGCCCCTGCACAACGTGACTTGTCCATCCGGCCGTGTAATCTCGTCCACTCATCCCCCACTTCGTCCTAGACTATAAATAGACCTCCTCCTCATCCTCTCTAGGGTTAGCAAAGTATTTGAGACATAGAGTAGAGCTTTGCTCCTTGTATCTCCTTTTGGGGAATCAAGACCTCTCTAGGGAGAAGGATCCCCATCATAGGATCATCAAGACCTCCTAAGGGAGAAGGATCTCACCTAGATCACCAAGACCTCACCTCCTTTGGAGTGGGAAGAACTTTACCTTGTGCTTGTTTCCTTCGATTGTCCTTGTATGCTTGTGGATCTCATGTGTGCTATCCTAGTGGATGTGTGATTTGGGTTTGTTTGAGTGATTTCCCTTGGTTGATTTTGTTGTTCCTCTCTTTTTCCCCTCCAAGTGTGGAAAGATCGTCACATTAGGGTTCCACCCTACATCACAATTGTTTCTTTAGCTCCACTAACTCCGTGGATGGCATACGGTAGTACTTCTTGTATATTGGAGCGGTTCCGGGAATAACATCAATAGCAAACTCCAATTCCCGGTCAGGTGGCATTCCTGGTAGTTCCTCAGGGAACACATCCGGTTATTCACTGACTACTGGAATCAAATTCATATCCTTAACAGTGGTCTTGAATGCCATTCCTTTCTTTGGCAGCATCCTGCTAGCGGTAAACTGAACTGTTTGGCCTGCCGAGTTAACTAGTGTCACTGTCCTGGTTGCACAGTTGATGCAGACCTGGTGCGGTGTCAACCAATCCATCCCTAGTATGATGTCCAGTCCAGGGGATTCAATGGCGATAAGGGTGGCTGGAAACTTAACTCCATGTATCGAGATTTCCAGGTCCTTATATATGACATGTGTTCTGAGCATGGAGCCAGGGGATTGTACCACCATGATTTTGTCCAAAAGAGAAGGAGGAAATTTGTGTATGGTGGCAAAACTCCGCGAAATAAACGAATGGGAAGCCCCGGAATCAAATAAGATTATTGCAGGTATGTCGTTAATAGAGAACATACCGAGGACTATGTCTGGGGCTTCGCGGGCCTCCTCAGCGGAGATGTGATGGACTTGGCCGTGAAGGAAATTCTGATTAGGGCGGTGTCCAACATGGTTGACTTGTGGCTTGACGTCGGATGGTGACTTCCCGGCTCTTGTGGGGCACTGCTTAGAATAATGCCCGCATTGACCACAACTGAAGCAAGTGTTGTTGCGGCGGCAGTCCTCCAGCACTGGCTGCTTGCCAAAGGTCTTGTCCTGGTTATTTGTCTTGTTGTTATTATTGCCACTGTTCCAGGTAGGCTTGTACTCAGACGGACCTGGTTGCCAGATACGTGGCTTCTGCACAAACTGCTCGCGGGTGTCCTTCTTGGGTTCAAACTTACGCTTGCGATCATCATATCCTGACTTATGCTCCCGTTCAGCTATGAAAGCTTTGTTCACCAGGGTCTGGAAGTCAGGAAAATCCAGCATGCAGAGCTGACAACGGAGGGCATGGTTGAGGCCTCCAAGGAATCGATCTATCTTCCTTTCTTCCGTGGACACATCATGAGGGGAGTACCGTGCAAGATTAATGAATTTATTCAGGTACTCACCAACTGACATATTTCCTTGAGTAAGAGCGAGAAATTCCCTTTGCTTCACCTTCATTATGCCGGTGGGAATATGATACCTTCAGAATACCTCCTTGAATTTCTCCCAGGAAATGTCTTCCCCAGGAGGCCACACCATTTTTGCATTGTCCCACCAGATGGCTGCTGGCCCTTCCAGATAGTGAGTCACAAAAGGAACCTTGCCTGATTCATCACAGCGAGCTATTTCTAGCTTCTTTTCCATGGTCCTTAGCCAGTCATCGGTTTCCATTGGATCAATAGCTTGACCAAAACTGGGTGGCTTGGTACGCTGAAAATCGGATAGCTTGGAGTGCGTCCCATTATTCTGATTCTATCCAACCATGGTTTGCATACTCTTCAAGAACTCCATGAGCTCCTGATTTCTTTTCTCTTCAAACATTCTCATAATCTGATCAGTGGTTGGTGGTTGTGCTGGTGGAGGTGGCAGATATTCTGGTGGTTGACCTGCTTGTCTGGCGGATCGACGAACCGGGGTTCCATCGCCGCCTTGGCTACTACAGCTCTTCATCCTTATCCATTCACATTGTAGAATACCGAGTTAATGAGCAACATCCATAAGGGAAATACAGCGATGTAACACCAGGGGAAAAACAAATAAAAGGAAAAATAAAGCGAACAACATAATTATACAAGGCAACCCAACATCATACATGGCAAGCTAGTAGAGGGTATCATGGCTGGCACTGCTCACACGGCAGTTGACATATGCAAAGATGCTACGATGCATACTCATACTGAAACTCAAACATCCACTCTAGTAGCACGGGTGACACGGACACTGGTAGACTGAAGACTCCACGTCGTCTGACTCAGCCTCGGAATCGGAACTAATGAAGTGGATCACGTCCTCCAGAACAAAGGAGACACGGCGACGCTGACGGGAAGGTTCTCCCTCTGAAGGAGAAAAAGCACGACGCCTCAGCATCGGGGCAGCTGGAGTGGCTAGCAGTGAGGCCCACTCAGCTAGGGTCTCACGTCGGATACAAGACGAGAAGCCTGGCGGTCCGGACAAGCTAGAAGGAGTCTTAGGCACGTGTGAAGCTGAAATAGGTGGTGTATACATAGGTGAAAACACAGGAGAAGGAGGAGACTGTGCTGTAGTAGCAGCGGCAACTGCCTCTCGGGCACGAGACAGCTCCTCGGCCAGGGAGGTGATCATACAGTAACTGGCGTTCACGTAACGAGATAAAACACCAGTCGCACGATCACTCGCCGGATCAACAGGTGCAAAGAGAACTCGCCCTGTCGTAGGCGACAGGGTGGGGTAGTGAAAGAAACCTGGATGGGTCTGCATCTCGACCTCGTGGAAGCGCAAGTCAGTGAGAGCCTCCATAGCAGCAAACTGAATCGCCAGCTCGAGAGTAGAAGCAGTTCCACCCTTGGAAGAGCGGGAGTAGCTGCCAATCTCTGAACTCGTGGTAAGGAAGGCCTCAGAGTCGTACTCGTACACCGAGACTGCGAGCTGCTCATGGAACACCTGATACACTAGGTCTTCGCCATCAGGGTAGAGTCGAAGCCAGACACTGCGAAGCTGTACTGGAAAAGTGAACGGTGCCGGCTCATGGTGGTAGTGGTACGGAGCTGGTGCCATCTACACTCATAAGACCAGTGGTTAGCAAACAAATGAATCTATATGCATGCTATGCAATCAACCAAATGCAGCAAGCAAGGCACACACCGAGACTCTAAACTAATCGAGCTCTAGCACGGGATTAACTAGGGTGTCCTACAGTCAGCACAGCTGTGATACCAAGCGTTGTGGCACCCCGGCTCAAAGGACCGGTTTACCTGTGTTTCCAACCCAGAGATCATATCTTCTGGAAACACACACAACAACTTGGAACAGAACATAACTGATCTTTATTGATAGAGTACAAGTACAAGCTTGGATATTACACCGAGACTCTAAACTAATCGAGCTCTACTCGTGCTATGACGATATCTACATTATTTATGAAACATCTCAAGGGCCTCAGTACTACTGGGCGATTCTACGACGTAGCGGAACATCGGGTGGGACACTCCATCCCATAGGGACACTGCTGGGACACGACCTAGTTAGCGTAGCACAAACCATCGGGAGCTCCATCCTCGGCTTCTCCTGCATCTGGCATGATACGCCACGTGAGTACTTTGAATGTACTCGCAAGCTCACAGCAACCAAAACAGTGCAGCAAACAATAGTATGGCAATGATTATGTTAAATGCTTTAAGATGCTCACTTACTGTTACTGGTTACCAACTTACTCTCTTCTGGGTTCATATCATGACCCCCGGAACACTCGTGATTCACAGATCACATCTGAGCTTAAGACAAGTTCTTCCATCATTATTACGGTTGACCACACAGTGTGACCTAGTGCGTACTATGTCCAATACCGTGGACGCGGCTATTCGAATAGATTCTTACACTCTGCAGAGGTTGCGCACGTTACCCACACCATGGACATTCATCCAACGAAACATGTCTAACCCGTGACTCCTCTATCGTACCACCGACAATCACTCCCCCTCTCGGGTCATGCCCTGGGTGGCCCCTGTGTCACTCCTGACACCTGCCACCGTCGTGGCCAACTAAACTGTCCCAAACGGGCTCACAAGGTTATCGTCGTCTACCTGATCAGGGCAGCACGCATGCATAACCTTCCCTCTTTGGTGGTACCGGTAAAAGAGCACGCGGTCAGACCAAGTCAAGGCCGTCCCATTCCGGTAGATGTGGCTGCACGGGTAAGTCCGGGTCGGTGGCACTTGATCAACCATCAAGTTTAGTTATAACATGACAATTAAAGTTGTTTATCATGAATAAATTAACATGGCCATGGTCTATGCAAAATACCAAGCAATATAAATTATGGCATTTTTATCATCAATTAAATTAATGCAAAATAATTCAACATAAAGCCAAACTATTGTAATGCCTTATGCAATGGATGATGTGGCTTGCCTTACTCAGTTGGGTTGTCAACAAACTCCTGGTCTTCAAAACCAAAGCAATTTCCCTCTGAAAATATTTTCAAATGACAAAAGAAAATGTTACATAAAACATTTCTGTTAACCAGAAATTCTGTACACATTAGAAAAATACCAACTTTTGCCAGAAAATAGAGGGGCTCAAGACAAAACCACAGGAAAAAGAATCAATTGAATTGGACTTATGGTTTAAAAGTAATAGCTGGTTAAAGTTTGGTCAAATTTCTGAATTAAATTGAATTTAAACAGAAAACAGAAAAACTACAGCAGGCCACGTCGAAAGCGTAAAGTGGAGGGGCGCCTCCACTTATACCGCTTCGGCTGTGGGGCTGAGCCGCTGACGGGTGGGGTCGGGCTGTCAGTTTTAAAAGAAAAGAAAGAGGAATAGAAGGAGGGCGGCTCACTAACGGCGATTGCCGGCGATAGCGACGGCGGCGAGGTCGGGTGACTGCGGGGATGGAACGAGCACACGACAGCGGTCCTTCCCATACCCGCAGTTTCTCCGGAGGCGGCCTAACGGCGTCGCCCCCTTCATCTCCGGCGGCGGCTGCTTTCTGTGGTCGTCGGAGACGGCGACTCCGGTAGCACTTCGGTCGGGGAAGAGGTCAGGGAGGGTCAGGGGAGTGTGCTGGACTCAACGGTGGGCTTAGGCGAGGCTGGGGTGGAGTGGAGCATGCTGGAGGACGGAACTAGCTCCGCGGCAGAATGCCGGCGAGATGCGAGGCCAGAGGGCCTCCCAGCCTTGGCTCGGCGAGCTGGGGCGCGATTGGAGGTGGACGAGGTGCGGTGAGGAGCTAGGAGAGCTGGGCATCACCTTTTATAGGCGGGGCGGAGGGTGCCCAAGCCGCAAGCCGCCGTGGATGAGCTGGCACAGGGAGGAGGGCAGGTGAGTTAATGCACAAGGTGACGAGTCGCGGGGAAGAGGACAGCCAGCTCACCCCACTGTGGCCGCACGGGTGCAACATTGCGGTGCTCGGTGGCGGCTGACGATGGCAATTCCGGCAAGGGGAAGGCTCTAGAGGGGGATACGTGGGTGGCGGAGACGATGTCGGCACAACCGGACAGGGTACGGCGACGCGGGACGGCCGGAGCGGTCGTGTCCGAATGTCTGGATGCGCAAAGCGCGTGCACAGGCATGCCAGCGTCGTGCTCACCATGGGTGCTGGCACCTGGAGGCCACGCACGCCTGCGAAACTTTGTCCAGTGCATCGACCTTAGGTCCCGTAGTCTCCCCATGCCACTGATTCGACCAGATTCACTCTGAGCTAAAGTGTAGCATCGACGACAGTAGCCAGAAAAGAGGGACGGGCATTCCGCTGGTTGTCACCTGGAATTTTTGAATTACTTCCTGGGACTGCTGATAGAATAACTGATGGTTCTGCACTCCCCCTTACTAGTGGGTGTTGAGCAATGGCTCTCCTCGTACTGGAGAGTTCCCTGGCAACTTGGGTGAGCAGTGACTCTTGTGCCGCCACAAAATGCACCAAGTTTTTCAGGGCAGGGTTTTGCTCGTGCTCGGAGTTGGCAATATGCATCCCTCTATCATAGCTAGATCTGGATGGATAGTAGAAAAATGAGCGATTGCGAGTTCTTGAAACTTGGTGGTGAAGTTGGGCAATAGCTTCTCTAGCTGCATACTGGATGGCTTGATATTCACCAGCCATTACTCTTCCCGTGAATCGGTAAGAGTGTTCTTGTGCCAAGGCCCTTCCATTAATAGATACTGTGGCCCAATACTGGGTGAGGCCATTACGATCCCCTGCTTGGTACAGCACATATCGTGGTGATTCTTCCAAACCAAGGGCACGTCGGGTGACGTTAGAGAGTATATGGACGAAGCCATCAAGCTCCGGCGCGGTGGTCTCGTGGTGGATGATGGAACGAGGCATCTTGGTGGTTTCGATTAAAGTGAGAATGAAGGTTGTGCTGCGCTGAGTTGAGGCAAGGCTTCCTTTATAGTGTAGCCGAGCCTTCCATCGCACGCTTGTGGATGGGACAACTCAGGTGTCGGCCACAGGCACACGGCCCCGACTGTCAAAAGATGTCGGCTGGTCACTGTGTAGGCTTATCGGATGAGATGGACTTGGCTAAGGACAGAAAAGATTTGCATGGTGTGGAAACCTAGGGATAGTGACCAGGCTAAGATAGGATTAGCCAATGGTCAGCCTGGCTCTGATACCAAGGCTGTCGGGGCAGGATTTCCAGGACATTAAATCCCAGGAATAACCCCTCGTATCATCACCAGCCCCAGGATTACTGTTACTGGTGGACACGTCCTTGTTACAGATTACCAAGCAATTACAAGAATTGGGTACAAGACCATAAAGTTCTAATGATACAACAATGATTTCTAGTGACGGGTGACGGAAGCGACTCGTGGTTCTCCAACGCCGATGGGGCTCCATTCCCACAGGCACAGCTGACCCGGATAATTCCTATCCCGCATGGCTGCTATCCTAAGCTCCGCATGGACGTCATGGTAATACTCCTTGTTGAAAATCCCGACCTAGCCAATTAAATAGCCAGGGACAAGCCAGTGAGTACGTTTGAATGTACTCGCAAACATTATGAACAAAGATATACCAAATGCATATGTTCATGATGGGTCAAATTATATGCATATGTTGACCAAAATTTAATCATGGCATGATAAATATTAATACGGTGCTGAAGAATAAATATAAAATTTTAGTGACAAACAAAGAGAGTTAAAGGAGAATCGGGCGAGACAGGACCGCCCGAGAATCCAAAATATAAAAGTGGAGAATCAGGCGAGACAGGACCGCTTGAGAATCGAAAAGAAATGCCAAACGGGTGTCTAAAAGCGACGCCTTGAGAGGTCTTGAAAAGAAATGCCAAACGGGTGTCTGAAAGCGACGCCTCGAGAGGTCTTGAAAAGAAATGCCAAACGGGTGTCTGAAAGCGACGCCTCAAGAGGTCTTGAAAATAAATGAATATCTCGGGTACTCTAGCCATCCCAAGAGATATTCAGAAAGAAAATAAAACTGAGTATCCGGGTAGTCTAGCCAGCCCATGAGATACTCAGAAAAGAAAAGAAAATGAGTGTCCCAGGTAGTCTAGCCAGCCCATGAGACACTCAGAAAATAAAAGAAAATGACAGGGTTAGTCCACATTAATAATCATATCATCAATAATATTCATGATAATATCAGTAGTGGCAATAATCATCCTGCAAAATAATTCATGCTCAATTTAATTATTTCCTCCGGAGACTGACACTAAGACCGACACTTGACCAACCCAGATTGTAGTCCTTAACCGCGGACACGGCTATTCGAATAGATATAACTCTGCAGAGGGTGTACTCTTTCCCCACAAGTAAAGGATTTCTTTAGTCAGCACCGAGATGCTGACTAATTCCAATTATGGTCTTTGGGTTGAAAACACACCTGACCAGCACACACCAGATTAACTTTCCTGATGCCAGGAATCACCCAAGGCATCGTTCAAGATAAACTCTAAGACGGGGAGACTACAATCTCGAATAGCATGGGATCACTATTCATACGCACGGATTACAAGGGGTGCCCCCCTCTCGGCCCAGCCGAATACACCCATGCCCCCTGACTAGGTGACATGCCTACCAGAGGCCTTTGGTATCTTTCACCATGGCCTCTCTGTACGGTGTGTGCACGGAAAGGGGTTAACAACTTACTGAACCATACCCTACCTGTGGCAGGGACAAGTGGTAGCACGGATCAAGTATGGGGGTTACCGGAACAAGACTCGATCTACGTTCGACTCAAGAGGCTTATGTATTTTCTGCAGTGGTTAGCACAATAAAGTGTTCTTTCAACAGTAACACCAAAACAGGGCCACAGCCCCTTGCATGTCCCAACATGCATAACCAACAAGGCATGATCACGCTCCGACGTGATCACCCTTCTGCCGGTAACGGTATTTCTCTTATACCTGCTCCTGCAAGTTAGTCATGACAAGCATGCGTTGCACGACACGAGGGAACATGCCAACACTACATGCATGCAAATATTATTTGAAATCAACATATGCATGATTCAATTATTCTTGCAAACATTTAACCATGCAATCACCATATCAAGTGTTCAAGATGCTTGCCTTGAGTATCAAGAAGTGTTGGGTGCACTCCAAAAGTTTTGAAAATTCTCTTCCCTCCATTTTTCCTATTTTCAAAATATTGCAAATATCACCTAATTTGAAAACAGTAACAAAAAGTTGTTTGGAAAATTTTGAAATAAATACTAAAATAAACTAGAGGAAGAATAATGAATTTCAAAAAAAGAATCAAATGATTTGGAGATCAGAAGATTTTCCTAGGGAATTTCTAAGCTGGAATAATTAAAGAATTGGACTATTTAATTGATCCAGTAGAGACAAAGCTTAGTAAAAATGTTCACACTAGCTAAATTAATAGAGCATGATTTTAGGAGTGTGTAGAAATTTGAATCATCAGATTTGGATTTGAAAATATTGTTGTGGAAATAATTGAAGTTTACTGGAAAAAGAAAAAGAGGAAGGCAGAAGCACACCACTGGGCCTGGCCCAGTCGCACGACTGCGCGGGGGGCTGCCGACGTTGAAGACGTATTGCTGGAAATACATTTTCCCAGAGAAGAAGGCGTATCTAGAGGAATACGCCTTCACTTACAGCCGCGGGCCATGACGTCCAGTCACTGACGGTGGGCCCCGCCTGGCCCACCAGTCAGATTTGACCGTGGTCTACCCCGCCTTCCCCTCTGGCCGAACGAAGCGGAGGTCCGTCGACTCGTGCCGGTGAACGGCGGCGCCTCTCTCCGGGATGAAGACACAAGCGTGACCAGTGGACCAAGGCGAGCTTCCCGGTTTGTGGTATGACCCGGAGGGAGCCCTACCTCATCGGCAGCGAGGTCTCCCAAAGATCTCTGGCGGAGCTAGGGTGGGGCTTTTGCCCACAGCCGATCTTGAGCAAAATTAGGAGGTGTAACGGGTTCGTGGGATCAAGAGAGAGCTTCTGGTGAAGAAGGTTTTGGTGGGGAGGCTATGGTTGCGGCGGTTTTGACTGGAGTGTAGCGGTTGCCGTAGTTGCGGAGAGGAGGAAGGCGGCCCTGTCCGGTTGATTGAGTGCTCGGGGAGCTCACAGGAGGAGGAGGAGTGGGTGTGTATGTCCAGACGAGCTCGGGGATGGGTTTTATAGGCGGAGCAAGGCGGTTCCGCGGTCTCCAGAGAACGGACACGGCGGCGATCGCCATAACTGCGCCGGGAAGGTGGTTGTGGTGGTGGCCATGGTCGGTGGGGTGGATGCATTCATGCGGTTGGCGGTTGAGCTCTGGGGCGGCTGCGGCAACCTGGAAGTAAGCCACGCGTCCTGGCGGTGACGTGACAGAGAAGGCAGCGTCGGGTAGCGGTGATAGCGATGGCTGGCCGGCGCTAGAGGCCAGGGTGGGGTGTCGGCGAGGTGTAGGGATGACCTGGTGATCCAGGTGAAGATCAGGACCGGCTAGGAAAGGAGCTGGGGAGGGACAGAGGCTCGGGTGCTAGCGGCTGCAGTTCGAGTGCTCTGCTCGCGCACTGGACATGCACGCCAACTGTTCGATGAAGTGCCAAGGTGCTCTAGGGTGGCCCTATTGCTGTGGATTTTGGCAGGAGGATGCTACTATGGATGGTGGTGCTTGTGGACAAACTGGTTTGGCCAGGTGATCGGGTGTGCAGTGCAGGTTTGAGTTGTTGCAAATTTATGTCATGCACATAATGTGCTTGACAAAATGCTAAGGCAATCTAGGTATCTTTGTTGGGTGTGGAAATTGCCAGGATGGTGTCTCCTTAGATGATAGTGAGGATGGTGGAGTTGGTTTGTGAAAAGGGGAAACTTGCTAGTGCAAGTTTGGAAGAATTTCAGTTCTGGACAGCAATTTGAAGGATTTATTTGGAGAACTAAAAAGAGGTAATTGGAGCTGATCTTCTGGACTTAAGGGTTTCTTAGGAAGGACTATAAGGTGGAATAATTGCAGAATTTTTGGAGCAATAAAAATTGAGGTTGTAGTTAAATCTCAAGAATGGGGCACAATTGAAAAGAGGATGTTTCACTCAATTTTTTCAAAAGGCCAAGTTGGGTTTTTGCATAAAAGTGATCTATAGGCATCACATGAACCCTCATAATTTTTGTGGAATTTTTAAAGAATTAATTAAAATAGTTGTAGTGCAACAGAAGCCTTTCAAGTATTGAAAATGCTATTAAAAGAATTGTTTTTGGGCAAATTTTATTATGAAAATAATTCCTATTGTTATTAAAATATAAATGAAATGATTTAAGAAAATTACCAAAGCCCATAATATTTTTCCCAAAATTTCTATATGGAGGGAAGAATTTTGGAAAACAGAAAATACTCAAAAATTAATAAAAGACCTAATAGAATTCAAAATTTTATTTCTAGCCAAATTTTACTTAATAAAAATATGATTAAATTTTTGGGGTGTTACAGATTCGACGCCGTTGTCATCATCAACCATCCTCCATCACTAATTTCATGATGCTCACCACCGGGTGTGAGTAATTCCTTCGTAAGCTTGCTGGACGGTGATGGGTTGGATGAGATTTATCATGTAATTGAGTCAATTTGTTAGGGCTTTGATCCCTAGTTTCCACTATGTTCTGAGATTGATGTTTCTATGACTTTGCTATGCTTAATGCTTGTCACTAGGGCCCGAGTGCCATGATTTCAGATCTGAACCATTTATGTTTTCATGAATATATTTGTGTTCTTGATCCTATCTTGCAAGTTATATGCACCTATTACGTGTTATGATCCGCATACCCCAAGGTGACAATAATTGGGATTCTTTCCGGTGATTACCGTAGTTTGAGGAGTTTGTGTATTCACTATGTGTTAATGCTTTGTTCCGGTTCTCTATTAAAAGGAGGCCTTAATATCCCTTAGTTTCCCTATGGACCCCGCTGCCACGGGAGGGTAGGACAAAAGATGTCATGCAAATTCTTATTATAAGCACGTATGACTATATACGGAATACATGCCTACATTACATTGATGAATTGGAGCTATTGTGTATCGCCCTAGGTTGTGACTGTTATATGATGAATGTCATCCAACATAATTATCCATCACCGATCCAATGCCTACGACTTTCTCATATTGGTTTCTGCTAAGTTGCTTTGTTGCTACTGCTGTTACAATTGCTACAAAACTGGTACTGTTACTGCTACCGTTACTATTGTTACTATTGCTACTACTATCAAAACTATCATACTACTGCGCTACTAAATACTTTGCTGCAGATATTTTATCTCCAGGTGTGGTTGAATTGATAACTCAACTGCTAATACTCACAAATATTCTTTGGCCCCCCCTTGTGTTGAATCAATAAATATGGGTGAAATATTACCCACAAAAATTGTTGTGATCCCCTATACTTGTGGGTTATCACCAGGCGACTGCCTTTGAGGACGAGAAGAAGACGTTGAACGACCAGTTCACAAAGCTCCTGGAGAAGAAGGCCAAACTGGAGCAGTACATTCAAGAGTTTGGCGAGGAGATGGGAAAAAAGCTCGAAGGTAAGTGGTACTACCGAGTGAACTTCCTTCATTTCCGAATCTCTCATAAGCGCTGATCTTCAACTGTTTTCTTTGGCAGAATTCTGCTTTAATTTTGAATTGGAGATGGGCCAGTGCGAGAAGGATCTGGATCCCTCAAGGCAGCTTCTCAGGGACAGTGCAGCCATGGCTATTCTCCGTCTGGAGGAGCGCCTCAAGAGTGCCGTGGGGTACATCATTCGTCTGAGGTCTGCTCTATCCAAGATTGACCAAGAACTCCTCCCGGGTGAAGAGCTTTAGAGTGATGTGGAGTCCATGATGACTTGATTGAAGGATATCCCCAGCCGAGTGCAGGCTTGGAAGAAGCCCGCCACTTGTTGCGGTGCCGACATGGCCCTCGCACTCGTTTGCGTTCACTGCACGGACATGGACGAAGGGAAACTGAAGTCTCTGAAGGTCGCCAACACGAAGAAACTTAAGTTTGAGGATTTCATGGAGACGTTCATCGAGGCCGCCACTCGGATTGCAGACGGCATCGACCTGGACACCTTCATCGAACCAGCCAGTCCTCCCGCAGCGGAGTGAAAAACATTTAAGTCTTGATTTGCCTCGGAATGCCGAGTGGTTGTTGTAACCGTTAAACTTTAACGAGCCTCGGGCTCGCATACTTTGCCTTTGGTAGGAGTACTCGAACGGAACAAATTTACTTGGATATTTGCATCTTCACTCCGTTTGCCAACGTCGTTTTTTCTAACTTAGGTGAAATCTGGTTCACGGCTAAGCCCTCGAGTGTGAAGTGGGTCCGGACTCGGATAGTTTTCAACTTAGGCAAAATCTGGTTCGCGGCTAAGCCCCTGAGTGTGGAGCGGGTCCGCACTCAGATAGTTTTCAACTTAGGCGAAATCTGGTTCGCGGCTAAGCCCCCGAGTGTGGAGCGGGTCCGCATTCAGATAGTTTTTAACTTAGGCAAAATCTGGTTTGTGACTAAGCCCCCGAGTGTGGAGCGGGTCCGCACTCGGATACTTTTCAACTTAGGCGAAATCTGGTTCGCGGCTAAGCCCCCAAGTGTGCAGCGGGTCAGCACTCAGATAGTTTTTAACTTAGGTGAAATCTGGTTTGCGGCTAAGCCGATAAAACTTAGGCGAAATCTGGTTCGCGGCTAAGCCCCTGAGTGTGGTGCGGGTCCGCACTCGGATAGTTTTATACTTAGGCGAAATCTGGTTCGCGGCTAAGCCCCCGAGTGTGGAGCGGGTCCACACTCGGATAGTTTTTAACTTAGGCGAAATCTGGTTCGCGGCTAAGCCCCCGAGTGTGGAGCGGGTCTGCACTTGGATAGTTTTCAACTTAGGCAAAATCTGGTTCCCGGCTAAGCCCCCGAGTGTGGAGCGGGTCCGCACTCGGATAGTTTTCAACTTAGGCGAAATCTGGTTCCCGGCTAAGCCCCCGAGTGTGGAGCGGGTCCGCACTCGGATAGTTTTCAACTTAGGCGAAATCTGGTTCGTAGCTAAGCCGATACACCCACTGGGGTGTGTTGTTAATTTCCGAACGCTGTTAGTCACCAGAGTGAAAACATGGTACTAGCCCAAATTAGATGAAATACAGGAAAAGTAAGACGTTTATTCATCTAATTTCATTCGGAACATTATTACAATGGGTAGAAATTTATTCTAAGTGAAGAATTTGTGGAGCAGATCCGCGTTCCAAGCGCGGGGCTCTTCTTCATCCTTGGCGAAGTTGTAGAGCCGATAGGCTCCGTTGTTCAGTACCTTCGATATCACAAAAGGCCCTTGCCATGGAGGTGCCAGCTTGTGGGGCTTATGATGATCCAGTCGGAGGACCAGATCACCTTCCTGGAAAGCGCGCCCTCTGACGTCCCTATCGTGATAGCGACGCAGGTCTTGTTGATATGCAGTCGTCCTGATAAGGGCCAACTCGCGCTCTTCCTCCAGCAGGTTGAGGCCATCTTGACGTGCTTCCTCTACCTCCGCTTCCGAGTATAGATCCACTCGGGGGGAGTTGTGGAGCAGATCACTCGGCAGGACAGCCCGAGCCATATACCAGGAAGAATGGAGTGCTCTTTGTGGACCGATTAGGAGTCGTCCGTAAGCCCCAGAGGACCGACGGCAGCTTGGTGACCCATGCTCCCGCAGTGTGCTTCAGGTCGCGCACGAGATGTGGCTTGAGCCCTTGGAGTACCAATCCATTCGCCCGCTCTGCCTGTTGAAAGCACATTTGCTCCCTTGGTGGTTTTGGTAATTCATAACAACATATATCTCATTGAACTAATGTCCATTCATGTTAAAGATTTCAGGATGTTCAATGATTGGCATGGCATGGACTAGAGATGTGGACCCCTCAAAATGCTAAGGACAAGGATTGGCAAAAGATCAAGACTCTACATTTTTGGTTTAGTGATCCAAGATCACATTGAGTCCATAGGAAAGCCAATACTATTAAAAGGGGGGTGAGGTGTTGCTTAATGGTCCTTTTAATCAAGTGCTTAGTGATAGTACTCCTAAACACTCAACCACTCTCTCTACCCAAATATGTCCAAAACCCACATTCCAACTCGGCCCCACCAAAATTTCCTATCCGGAGCCACCGAGTTCATCTTGACTTAGCCACTGCCAAAACCCTAACAAATCGGATCCACCGATATGGATCTCGGTCCCACCGAGATGGCCTTGCCAACTCTCTGTAATCGTTTGCACTTACTTCGGTCCCACCGAGTTTTGCAAATTTGTCTCACCGAGATGGCTTGCCAACTCTCTGTTGCCTTATTGCTTCACTTCGGTCCTACCGAGTTGATGCAATCGGTGCCACCGAGATGAGGTTTGCCCTAGCCATTGCACTTTGGTCCATCCGAGTTGTTCCTATCGGTCCCACCGAGATTCCTAACATTCATATCTTTTACATAGTTCAGTGCTATCGAGATTATGGTTTCGGTGCCACCGAGTTGGGTCAAAAGTGTGTAACGGTTGGATTTTGTGTGGAGGCTATATATACCCCTCCACCACTTCCTTCTCAGTAAGGAGAGCCATCAGAACGTGCCTACACTTCCACCATACATTTTCTGAGAGAGAACCACCTACTCATGTGTTGAGATCAAGAGATTCCATTCCAACCATTTGAACCTTGATTTCTAGCCTTTCCCAAGTTGCTTTCTACTCAAATCCTTCTTCCAACATAGCCAAATCTGTGAGGAGTTGTTTGAGTGTTCGGAAGACTATCATTTGAAGCACAAGAGCAAGGAGTTCATCAACAACACACCATCTATTACCTTTTGGAGAGTGGTGTCTCCTAGATTGGTTAGGTGTCACTTGGGAGCCTATGACATGATGTGGAGTTGAACCAAGGAGTTTGTAAGGGAAAGGAGATCGCCTACTTCGTGAAGATCTACCCGAGTGAGGCTAGTCCTTCATGGACGTAAGCCATGGTGGAATAGACAAGGTTGCTTCTTCGTGGACCCTTTGTGGGTGGAGCCCTCCGTGGACTCGCGTAGCCGTTACCCTTCCTGGGTTGAAGTCTCCATCAACGTCGATGTACGATAGCACCACCTATCGAAACCACGCCAAAAACCACCGTGTCTTCATTGCATTTAAATCTCCGAGCCCCTCCTTTACTTACATATGCAATTGTTTACTTTCCGCTACTATACTCTTAGAATTGCATGTGTAGGGTGATGCTTGACGTGTATACTTGCTAAAATCTGCCTACAACTAAAATTGGGAAAAGGTTAGGTTTTTATTTGGTCAAGTAGTCTAATCACCCCCCCTCTAGACATACTTTCGATCCTACACCTGTCCATTCGACTGCGGGTGAGCCACTGATACGTCTCCAACGTATCTATAATTTTTGATTGTTCCATGCTATTATAGTATCAATCTTGGATGTTTTTATATGCAATTATATATCATTTTTTGGGACTAACCTATTAACCTAGTGCCCAGTGCCAGTTGTTGTTTTCTGCTTGTTTTTGGCTTTTCAGAGAAACAGTACCAAATGAAGTCCAAATGCCACGAAACTTTTTGGAGATTTTTTTCTAGACAAAAGAAACCTGGGAAGCTTCGGGAGGAGGCCAGAAGCCTCACGGAGGCTTCACAAGGCACCAGGGAGCGCCCAAGGGGGGCACGCCGTGCTGCCTTGTGGGGACCACATGACTTCGTTTGACCTAATTCCACTTCTATAAATTCACAAATATTGGGAAACCCTCAGAGAGCCAGAAGAAATAACCTTTACGCCGCCGCAAGCCTCTGTTCTTCCGCGATCCCATCTGGAGGCCTTTTCCGGTACTTTGCCGGAGGGGGAATCGATCACGGAGGGCTTCTACATCAATCTTGCTGCCCTTCCGATGATGTGTGAGTAGTTTACCACAGACCTATGGGTCCATAGCTAGTAGCTAGATGGCTTCTTCTCTCTCTTTGATCTTCAATACAAAGTTCTCCTTGATGTGTGAGTAGTTTACCACAGACCTATGGGTCCATAGCTAACCGATGTTCTTGGTGTGTTTGTTGGGATCCGATGAATTGTGAGTTTATGATCAAATTATTCATGAGAAATATTTGAGTCTTCTCTGAACTCTTTTATGCATGATTGTTATAGCTTCGTATTTCTCTCCGATCTATCGGTTTAGTTTGGCCTACTAGATTGATTTATCTTGCAATGGGATAGGTGCTTTGTGATGGGTTCAATCTTGCGGTGCTCAATCCCAGTGACAGAAAGGGACATGACACATATTTGTATTGTTGCCATTACGGATAAAAAGATGGGGTTTATTCATATTGCTTGAATTTGCTTCTCTACATCATGTCATCTTGCTCAAGGAGTTACTGTGTTTCATACTTAGTACCCTAGATGCATGCTGGATAGCGGTCGATGGGTGGAGTAATAGTAGTAGATGCAGGTAGGAGTCGGTCTACTTGTCTCGGACGTGATGCATATATATGTGATCATTGCCATGAATCCGTCATAATTATTTGCTATTCTGTCAATTGCCCAACAGTAATTTGTTTACCCACCGTATGTTTCTGCGCTCGAGAGAGAAGCCTCTAGTGAAAACTATGACCCCTGGGTCTATCTTTATCATATTAAAACCCAAAAATACCTTGCTGTAATTTATTTACTTTTATTTGTATTAGTATTTTAGTTTAGCAATTTATCTCTATAAGTTTTAATCCTTGCAAGTAACCGCTAAGGGGATTGTCAACCCTCTTATTTGCGTTGGGTGCAAGTGTTTGCTCTTGTGTGTGCAGGTGCGTTTCAAAGGAATTTTGCTTGGTTCTCCTACTGGATTGATAACCTTGGTTCTTAACTGAGGGAAATACTTATCTCTACTATACTGCATCATCCTCTCCTCTTCGCGGAAATACCAACGCAGACTACAAGTAGCAGGAAGAATTTCTGGCGCCGTTGCCGGGGAGACATCATAAAACTTACCAAGTACCTTCGCACAAATTATCATTCACTTGCATTTACTTTATTTACCTTTTATTTGCCTTTGCCTCTCGTTTTCATCTTTCCCACTTCTAATTTTTTTACAAAAACACAAAAACATTTTTATTTGCTTGTTTGGTAGTTTACTTGCTGTGACACCCCTGATCGACCGTGCACTAATCATACACGCAAATGCACATGATCGAGATCAGAGACTCACGGGAAGATATCACAACACAACTCTAAACACAAATAAAAGTCATACAAGCTTTATAATACAAGCCAGGGGCCTCGAGGGCTCGAATACATAAGCTCGCGATCAAGTGTCAGCAGAAACAACATAATATCTGAGTACAGACATAAAAGGGAAACAAGTTTGCCTTAAGAAGGCTAGCATAACAACGACATCTGATCGAAAAGGCGCAGGCCTCCTGCCTGGGAACCTCCGATTCTACTCCTGGTCATCGGGGATCTCCACGTCGTAGTAGGCTCCATCGGAAGTGTAGTAGCTGTCGTCGGCGGTAGCAGCTGGCTCCAGGGCTCCATCATCTGGTCGCAACAATCGGGTATGGGGGAAAAGAGTAGCAAAGCAACCGTGAGTACTCATCCAAAGTACTCGCAAGACTGACATCAGAACTATACTAAGTATACATCGGTATCAGAGGAATGGGGCTATATCTTTGGACTAAACTGCAGAAATGCTGGATCAGAGGGGGGAAAACCTAGCCTATCGAAGACTAGCATCTTCAGCGTCTTGCAGCATTAGAAGAGTGCAGATTAGCATATTATAAAATTAACAAGCATGTTGAAGCAAAGCCCAGAGATCCTTACTCGACTCCCTGCGAGAAAGCGATCCCGGAGCTTACAATTAATTAACATGTATCTAGTTCAAGTAGTAGTAGATCGGGATACAACACTGAGCGTCCTGTTACCATGGACACGGCTATTCGAATAGATAACTTCCCTGCAGGGGTGCACTACTGTTACCCAACACGCTCGATTATATCTGGCCGGACACACTTGCTGGGTAATGCCTGGTCTCGGGTAATCGACACGACGCAGTCCTACCTAGAGCTCAGCAGAGAGGTCCCCACCGGTCTACATCCTAAGCGCTCCGGGGTCTTGGGTCCATCGCCCTTTGCACTCCGGGTCGTTATGCGATGAGCCGGGACGAGCACCACCTCATCCTGGATGGCACTGGCCCGACAGGCCCACAATGCTGCACTGGACATCTGACAGAGCTTTTGGCTGATACATACGACGTACAGGGACCCATTAAACCATTATCCCACGTGGTGGTAGTGCGTATAGGCCAGTGGCCAACTCAGATCAATACCCAAATCTGTTAGTGCATCATTAGGAGCTCGTGGTGACGATCAGTACTCCTGTCGCCCCGTCTCGAGGAAGTGCAACAAGGGCCAGGCCCATCCCTCTCTAGGGCGGTCTCTGCCTGCCCGGCCGCGCCTCGTAATTATCTCGCGGGTACCATCCTGGTCAACCCGACTACACGAGTCTCGCGGGTACCCCTCGGGGTCGACCCGACTTTACCCGGGGACTATAGTAAAAGTAGGGTATCTGTGTGTTCATCACATCAAAGGGGAATCCGAGGAATCACCCTCGATGGATTCCTACTCGATGTAATCCGTCAAGGAGAACCAGGAGGAATCACCCTCGGTGGTTCCCACTTGAGGGGTTGCACGACAGAGTCATCATCGGGAAGGGAAGAGCGAGGAATCACCCTCTGAATCACCACCGATGTTTTATACTACAGAGATATCATCGGGAGTGCAGTACGAGGTATCACCGTCAGCACTCGATAGTAGCCCTGCAGAGTCGTACAACTAAGGGGGTGTGCGGTGCTGTGTCGGTCTCGGCACATCGATCACAGAGATCGAGGCACTAGTAATATAGCGGGGCAACAGGGACAAGGGTGAGGGGTCACTGATGGATCACTAATCAACCTATTCTAAGCAGTTTAGGATGACAGGTAAAGTAGCAACAGTAGGTTACAAAAGCAGGCTATGCAACAGAATAGGAGCAACCAATTATAGTAGCAAAATCTAACGCAAGCATGAGGGAGAAGGAATAGGCGATATAGGGATGATCAAGGGGGGTTTGCTTGCCTGGAAGCTCTGCTGAAAAAGAAGCAGGGTCGTCGGTGACGTAGTCGATCACAGGGGCAGCGTCGGTCTCGGGGTCTACCGGAGAGAAGTAGGGGGAAGAAACAATAAATACAAGCAACAAATGCAATCACAGACGCATGGCATGGCAGCACGCTATTCGAGGAGTGCCCTAATGCAGTACTACGCAAGTTAGTCGGAGCGGGAAACATCTGGAGCTGTTTTACCAGCTCTGGGCAATTAGCGGACAGATGAATCGGAGGGGAAAGTTCCATGTTCATCATGTTAGAGGGGTGTGGCAGGTATGGGAGTGGCATATTCGGAATCTTCATATTTTTCTGATCACTTTTCATATATAAATTATTTTCATCCGAGTTACGGTTTATTTTATATGATTTTTCAAAGTTTTACTGAATTTCTGGAATTATTTTAATTATTAATTTTGAATTACCAAAAACAGTAGTTGATGACATCATCGTGACGTCAGTATGACGTCAGCGGGTCAAACCCGGCTGACCAGAGTCAACCTGACCAGTGGGTCCCACTAGTCAATGACACAGTAGATAATTAGGGTAATTTAAACTAATACAGATTAATTAGGCAGCGGGCCCCATCTGTCAGTGGCTATTTAGTAATTAGATTAATTTTAATTATAAATTAGATTAATTAGCGGTGGGGCCCGCCTGTCATACACAGTAAGGTTAATCAGTGTTTTATTCCTAAACAGGGATTATTTAATGGGTGGGACCCACCTGTCATAGGGTCAGTTAATTAAAATAGTGGCTTAAACATTTAGTTAGCAGCTAATTAGTATTAACCTAAACGCTACAGTACCCGGACCCACTAGTCAGTGGCATTAGCGGCGGGGGTTAGTGCCAGGGGGTTGACACGTGTCACCCACCGGCGTTTAAAACGCCCGCGCGCCGGCGGCGACCTTTTGGACGGCGGCGCGGCTCGGCCTCGGCCGGAAATCGGCCACAGGGGTCCGTTTGGACCGCCGCGGGCATCTACGGGATCAGGGCGACGGCGCGCGTCGATCTAGAGCATCAGCGGGTGCGGGGCTGGCCGGAGCCGAGCTGGGCGTCGACGGCGGCGGCGCCGGGGTTCGGTAATTGCACGGGCGGCCTGCTCCGGCGACCATTTGTCGCAGGGTTTGGTTCTACGGGGTCGGCGCACTGCCGCGCATCCAGTGGCGCAAGCAACCGAAGCCGAAGATGACCGGAACGACGGCAACGACTGAGACAGGCGGCGGCCGGAGCACGGCCTCTGCGGGAACGGCCTACGGTGCACGTGTAGGAACGGGAGGAGGTCGAGGAGGACCGCGAGCTCACAGAGAGGGCGACGGCGAGGTCAGTTGGCTCGGGGAGGTCCGGACAGCGCAGATCGGAGCGGTGGCGTCACGGTGGCTATGGCGGGGAGGTTCGATGCGGGCGACGCGGCGGCGGCTCCCTAGCTTCGATCCACGGGCGATGAAGACGAAATCGTCCACGCCGGAGCCTCTGGACTTGTCGGAGCGGCGAATGGCGGCTGCTGGCTACGCGATTCACGGCGGCGCAGCCATGGCTGCGTGCGGGAGAGAGAGGAGAGAGCGACTGAGAGAGAGGGAGAGGGTTAGGGTTTGCCAGAGGAGTGCGCGGGGCCTCCTTATCCGCGAGAGGGAGCCGCGGATGCTCGACAGCGCGCATCCGGCGTCGTGGACGGCCAGGGCGAGCTCGGCCTCTCATGGCGCGGCGGGAGGTTAGGGAAAGGCCGACCCAAATGGGCCGGGCCATACTGTTGGGTCGAGTGGGCCAAGTGCACAGTGCACTTTTCCCATTTTCCTTTTCTTTTTCTTCAGCTTTATTCTTTTCTCTCCTTTGAAAATGTTTAGCCACCACGTGACTTTTCTAAAATATATGAATTGGCCCAATAATTACTATGCAATATTTACCACTGCCAGAAAAAGGTTTGGGGTCTAATTGATTTCATTTGATTTTTGGATTAAATAAAAGGGATTAAACATTGCTGTTTTTGTACTGTTTTAGGATGTTAGAGTCATTTAAATAATTTAATTAATGTTGATTTTATTTTTATACTTGCCTTGGGAATATTTGCAACATTATGAACTATTTTGTTCTCAAATTTGAACAACTTTTATTTTTACTTTAAATTGAATTCTCAACTTGAATTGGAATTTGAAATGAGATATGATGCAAATGATGATCAAGCACTGTTTAGCATGGTGACTTGGCATGACTAAGAGGTGATCATTGTGCTTAATACATGGGGATGTTACAATTCTCCTCCTCTAAAAGAAATTCTCGTCCCGAGAATTCAGGAGGTAGAAGGAAGACGGTCGGGGTATTCATACCAAGGATGCTTGGCATGGGCCCGCGGGAGAATTTCGCATTAACGGATTGTGCAACGATTCACATCTAATGTCATGCGCGAATGCAAAGGATTTTAGCATAAATTGAATGCGATGCTCCTGAATCAATTAAAGCAGGAGGTGGTATTGAGTGAACAAGGATAGTACCGTTCACAGTAGCAAGCTGATCTTGTGCTTCATTCAGATCAACATGGTAAGCTTGACCACGACCATATGAAGGCCTGGCATTGCTGTTGTGGGGCTGGTTGTTGCCACGGCCAATAGAGGGAAGTGCAATCTGATTCTGATTCTGAGGGCATTCTCTGGAACGGTGACCTGGACGGCCACACTTGAAGTAGAGCCCATTATTAGGACAGGGAGTAGGAGCTCGAAACAGTGGAGCCTGAGTTCTTGGTTGTCCCGGCGGTGGAGGAGGTGCAGTTGGATGGTACTTGCTGTGAGGAATACAGATACGGCACTTCTGCGATGACGAGCCCGAAGATGAGCCATCGTCCTGGTGGTGCTTGATGGCTTTCTTGTGTTCTATCTGAGCGGTCTCAACCTGGATGGCCTTGTTCACCAGGGTGGCGAAGTCGGTGAAGTCATTAACAGCAAGTGCAAGCTTGAGGTCTGGGTGGAGTCCATTATGGAATTTCTCCTGTCTACGAGCATCAGTGGCAATGTCTTCTTCAGCATAGCGGGATAATTCAAGGAATTCCTGCTGATAAGCTTCGACAGTTTTATTGCCCTGAGTGAGGTTGCGAAACTCTGTTTTCTTCCGGTCCATGATTCCCTGAGGAATGTAACGGGCACGGAAAGCAGTCTGAAACTCGATCCAGGTAACGACTGTCCCAGCAGGTAGTGTACGTTTGTGGGTGGACCACCATTGAGCAGCGGGGCCCTTCAAGAAGTAGGACGCGAAGGTGACAAGGTTGTCAGGGGCGACATTGGCAGATTCCATCTCAAAGGCGATGTCGCAAAGCCAGTCATCAGCATCCAGTGGCTGTTCAGAGTTGCAAAAAATAGTCGGGCTGAGCCACACAAACTCCTGCAGAGTTATTGGAGCAGGTTGCTGATTCTGAGCATTCTGGTTTGGGAACTGAGCCATGATTCCAGTCATGAACTGACGTTTCAGCTCGAATTGCTGCATCATAGCTGCCATATAGTCTAGCGGGGGTGGAGGGTTGGCACCACGGCCACGACCACGACCACCTGGTCTAACCATCCTGCTAAAGATTTAACAAGGTGTAGTTTAGTAAAAACATCTGCAAGTGTTTACAGACAAGCATGATGTAGCACGACAATGAACAAGTAGTGCGATAGATTCATAACAGTAGTCAATTAAGACATACAGATCCATACACAAAGTCGGGTACATGCGGACAGCACAAGTCCGGAAATTCAAACATCTAGACATACTAGGCGGCACGCAGGCACGCGGTGAGGAATACACAACGAGACATAGCAAAGGCTACATCAACGTCGGGGAAAACCACTGAAACTAGGTAATTGCAGGTGCGGACAATGAGTGTCCACGGCAGAAAGGTCCTGCGCTCCATGATTACTCTGATGCAGAACACGATCTCGTACTAGGAGGAGGGGTCCACGTGTGGGTGTGCGACCTCCAACAGCAGGCCAATCGATACTCGTAGGAATCTGAGTCCTGCGCGGGTAAAGGATGTACTCTGGATGTATCCCTGCATGAACAGCTGGTAGCAATTGTGTCATAGCCTCGTAGAGACGTGCACGAGTGGCAAACAACTCGACGGCAAGAGCCCGGGCAGTGCGATCCAGAGCCTGAGTGCACTGAATCAAAAGCTGGGGGTCGTATCGACGTCGCTCGTAAGGGGCACAGACAACTGTGTATATCCAGTAGCATCTCCAGCAGGGGCATACGGAATGTATCTAAACTCGGAGTCATCCAAGTGACTATACTCGCCACGAAGACATGCGACAGCAGAATGGGCAGCATCATGGACTGCCATATCAATCGTCATGCCGATACCGTGAAAAGTGTGCAACTCAGTGTTGGAGTCGTCCCACTGATCAAAGATATGAACATCAGCATGGTACTGCTCCTGGTTGAACTCGCGAAAATCCTCGTAAACCATGTACTCGGGGTACCAGCGGTAGCCCAATCTGGTCAGGAGGGCGATCAGGATAGCTGGAAAACCAGTCGCATCACGAGGCCAAGTGCGAAGCACAAGCTGCGTCGCAGGGCGCGGCGGAAACAAGCGATCCATCTGAAACAGGGGAAATTTCAAGTTTGTCAAATGACAGTGTGAGAAGCATATAATAACTTGGAGAGAAAGGTTAAACAGGCCAATGGAAAAGAAAATGTGGCTATCAGACTAATCAGATTAATGGGAAGGAATAAGTGCAGATAATCCAGCTCTCCGGGTAGACGTGATTACGAGAACCTAATGTCGGACTTAGCAAAATCATTTAACCCGAAAAGAAGAGATGTCAGAGTCCCAGAGTAAGGAAGAGGAATAAAAGATCCTAATACCACCCATTTGGCGACGTGGGCCCGTAAGCCACACAGCCATGTTAGTAAAACGGTTTTTGAAAGTCTAGACTCAACTTCAGCCAAGGAGTTGGAAAGGGGGCTTCCTACAGGCAGTCGGCTCTGATACCAACTTGTGACGCCCCTGCTCGACCGTGCACTAATCATACACGTAAATGCACACGATCGAGATCAGAGACTCACGGGAAGATATCACAACACAACACTAAACACAAATAAAAGTCATACAAGCTTTATAATACAAGCCAGGGGCCTCAAGGGCTCGAATACATAAGCTCGCGATCAAGCGTCAGCAGAAACAACATAATATCTGAGTACAGACATAAAAGGGAAACAAGTTTTCCTTAAGAACGCTAGCATAACAACGACATCTGATCGAAAAGGCGCAGGCCTCCTGCCTGGGAACCTCCGAATCTACTCCTAGTCGTCGGGGATCTCCACGTCATAGTAGGCTCCATTGGAAGTGTAGTAGCTGTCGTCGGCGGTAGCAGCTGGCTCCTGGGCTCCATCATCTGGTCGCAACAATCGGGTATGGGGGAAAAGAGTAGCAAAGCAACCGTGAGTACTCATCCAAAGTACTCGCAAGACTGACATCGGAACTATACTAAGTATGCATCGGTATCAAAGGAATGGGGCTATATCTTTGGACTAAACTGCAGAAATGCTGGATCAGAGGGGGAAAAACCTAGCCTATCGAAGACTAGCTTCTTCAGCGTCTTGCAGCATTAGAAGAGGGCAGATTAGCATATTATAAAATTAACAAGCATGTTGAAGCAAAGCCCAGAGATCCTTACTCGACTCCCTGCGAGAAAGCGATCCCGGAGCTTACAATTAATTAACATGTATCCAGTTCAAGTAGTAGTAGATCGGGATACAACACTGAGCGTCCTGTTACCATGGACACGGCTATTCGAATAGATAACTTCCCTGCAGGGGTGCACTACTGCTACCCAACACGCTCGATTATATCTGGCCGGACACACTTGCTGGGTAATGCCTGGTCTCGGGTAATCGACACGACGCAGTCCTACCTAGAGCTCAGCAGACAGGTCCCCGCCGGTCTACATCCTAAGCGCTCCGGGGTCTTGGGTCCATCGCCCTTTGCACTCCGGGTCGTTATGCGACGAGCCGGGACGAGCACCACCTCATCCTAGATGGCACTGGGCCGACAGGCCCACAATGCTGCACTGGACATCTGACAGAGCTTTTGGCTGATACATACGACGTAGAGGGCCCCATTAAACCATTATCCCATGTGGTGGTAGTGCGTATAGGCCAGTGGCCAACTCAGATCAATACCCAAATCCGTTAGTGCATCATTAGGAGCTCGCGGTGACGATCAGTACTCCTGTCGCCCCGTCTCGAGGAAGTGCAACAAGGGCCAGGCCCATCCCTCTCTAGGGCGGTCTCTGCCTACCCGGCCGCGCCTCGTAATTATCTCGCGGGTACCATCCTGGTCAACCCGACTACACGAGTCTCACGGGTACCCCTCGGGGTCGACCCGACTTTACCCGGGGACTATAGTAAAAGTAGGGTATCCGTGTGTTCATCACATCAAAGGGGAATCCAAGGAATCACCCTTGATGGATTCCTACTCGATGTAATCCGTCAAGGAGAACCAGGAGGAATCACCCTCGGTGGTTCCCACTTGAGGGGTTGCACGACAGAGTCATCATCGGGAAGGGAAGAGCGAGGAATCACCCTCTGAATCACCACCAATGTTTTATACTACAGAGATATCATCGGGAGTGCAGTACGAGGTATCACCGTCGGCACTCGATAGTAGCCCTGCAGAGTCATACAACTAAGGGGGTGTGCGGTGCTGTGTCGGTCTCGGCACATCGATCCCAGAGATCGAGGCACTAGTAATATAGCGGGGCAACAGGGACAAGGGTGAGGGGTCACTGATGGATCACTAATCAACCTATTCTAAGTAGTTTAGAATGATAGGTAAAGTAGCAACAGTAGGTTACAAAAGCAGGCTATGCATCAGAATAGGAGCAAGCAATTACAGTAGCAAAATCTAATGCAAGCATGAGGGAGAAGGAATAGGCGATATAGGGATGATCAAGGGGGGTTTGCTTGCCTGGAAGCTCTGCTGAAAAAGAAGCAGGGTCGTCGGTGACGTAGTCGATCACAGGGGAAACGTCGGTCTCGGGGTCTACCGGAGAGAAGAGGGGGGAAGAAACAATAAATACAAGCAACAAATGCAATCACAGACGCATGGCATGGCAGCACGCTATTCGAGGAGTGCCCTAATGCAGTACTACGCAAGTTAGTCGGAGCGAGAAACATCTGGAGGTGTTTTACCAGCTCCGGGCAATTAGCGGACAGATGAATCGGAGGGGAAAGCTCCATGTTCATCATGTTAGAGGGGCGTGGAAGGTATGGGAGTGGCATATTTGGATTCTTCATATTTTTCTGATCATTTTTCATATATAAATTATTTTCATCCGAGTCACGGTTTATTTTATATGATTTTTCAAAGTTTTACTGAATTTCTGGAATTATTTTAATTATTAATTTTGAATTATCCAAAACAGTAGTTGATGACATCATCATGACATCAGTATGACGTCAGCGGGTCAAACCCGGCTGACCAGAGTCAACCTGACCAGTGGGTCCCACTGGTCAGTGACACAGTAGATAATTAGGGTAATTTAAACTAATACAGATTAATTAGGCAGCGGGCCCCATCTGTCAGTGGCTATTTAGTAATTAGATTAATTTTAATTATAAATTAGATTAATTAGCGGTGGGGCCCGCCTATCATACACAGTAAGGTTAATCAGTGTTTTATTCCTAAACAAGGATTATTTAATGGGTGGGACCCACCTGTCATAGGGTCAGTTAATTAAAACAGTGGCTTAAACATTTAGTTAGCAGCTAATTAGTATTAACCTAAACGCTACAGTACCCGTACCCACTAGTCAGTGGCATTAGCGGCGGGGGTTAGTGCCAGGGGGTTGACACGTGTCACCCACCGGCGTTTAAAACGCCCGCGCGCCGGCGGCGACCTTTTGGACGGCGGCGCGGCTCGGCCTCGGCCGGAAATCGGCCACAGGGGTCCGTTTGGACCGCCGCGAGCATCTACAGGATCAGTGCGACGGCGCGCGTCGATCTAGAGCATCAGCGGGTGCGGGGCTGGCGGGAGCCGAGCTGGGCGTCGACGGCGGCGGCGCCGGGGTTCGGTGATTGCACGGGCGGCCTGCTCCGGCGACCATTTGTCGCAGGGTTTGGTTCTACGGGGTCGGCGCACTGCCGCGCATCCAGTGGCGCAAGCAACCAAAGTCGGAGATGACCGGAACGATGGCAATGACTGAGACAGGCGGCGGCCGGAGCACGGCCTCTGCGGGAACGACCTACGGTGCACGGGGAGGAACGGGAGGAGGTCGAGGAGGAGCGCGAGCTCACAGAGAGGGCGACGGCGAGGTCAGTTGGCTCGGGGAGGTCCAGACGGCGCAGATCAGAGCGGTGGCATCGCTGTGGCCGTGGCGGGGAGGTTCGATGCGGGCGACGCGGCGGCGGCTCCCTAGCTTCGATCCACAGGCGATGAACACGAAGTCGTCCACGCCGGAGCCTCTGGACTTGTCGGAGAGGCAAATGGCGGCTGCTGGCTATGTGATTCATGGCGGCGCAGCCATGGCTGCGTGCGGGAGAGAGAGGAGAGAGCGACAGAGAGAGAGGGAGAGGGTTAGGGTTTGCCAGAGGAGTGCGCGGGGCCTCCTTATCCGCGAGAGGGAGCCGCGGATGCTCGACAGCGCGCATCCGGCATCGTGGACGGCCAGGGCACGCTCGGCCTCTCATGGCGCGGCGGGAGGTTAGGGAAAGGCCGGCCCAAATGGGCTGGGCCATACTGTTGGGTCGAGTGGGCCAAGTGCACACTGCACTTTTCCCATTTTCCTTTTCTTTTTCTTCTGCTTTATTCTTTTCTCTCCTTTGAAAATGTTTAGCCACCACGTGACTTTTACAAAATATATGAATTGGCCCAATAATTACTATGCAATATTTACCACTGCCAGAAAAAGGTTTGGGTCTAATTGATTTCATTTGATTTTTGGATTAAATAAAAGGGATTAAACATTGTTGTTTTTATACTGTTTTAGGATGTTAGAGTCATTTAAATAATTTAATTAATGTTGATTTTATTTTTATACTTGCCTTGGGAATATTTGCAACATTATGAACTATTTTGTTCTCAAATTTGAACAACTTTTATTTTTACTTTAAATTGAAATCTCAACTTGAATTGGAATTTGAAATGAGATATGATGCAAATGATGATCAAGCACTGTTTAGCATGGTGACTTGGCATGACTAAGAGGTTATCACTGTGCTTAATACATGGGATGTTACAATTGCTTTGTCGCAATGTCTCAAGAGAATACAAAATTGTGTGACTTTTCTAATACTAATAATAATGATTTTATTAGTACTCCTATTGCTCCTCCCGCCACTAGTGCGGAGTCATGTCATATTAATGCTACCTTGCTTAATCTTGTTATGAAATAACAATTTTCTGGTAGTCCTAATGAAGATGCTGCATCCCATCTAAATACTTTCGTTGAACTTTGTGATATGCAAAAGAAGAAAGATGTGGATAATGATATTGTCAAATTAAAATTATTTCCGTTCTCACTACGAGATCGCGCTAAAACTTGGTTTTCATCCTTGCCTAGAAATAGCATTGATTCATGGGATAAGTGTAAGGGTGCTTTTATTACCAAGTATTTTCCTCCCGCTAAGATTATTTCTTTAAGAAATCAAATTATGAACTTTAAGCAACTTGAGCATGAACATGTTGCACAATCTTGGGAGAGAATGAAATTGATGATAAGAAATTGCCCAACTCATGGCTTGAATTTATGGACGATCATACAAAAAATTTATGCGGGACTAAACTTTGTATCTAGAAATTTGCTAGACTCTGCTGCAGGTGGTACTTTTATGGAAATTACATTGGGAGAAGTTACAAAACTTCTTGACAATATTATGGCAAATTATTCCCAATGGCACACCGAACGAACTCCAACTGGTAAGAAGGTAAATTCTGTTGAAGAAATTAATACTTTGAGTGATAAGATGGATGCTTTATTGAAATTGGTTGCTAGTAAAAATGCTCATATTGATCCTAATGATGTGCCATTGTCTACTTTGATTGAGCAACATAATGATGCTATTGATGTGAATTTTGTCTCTAGAAATAATTTCAACAAAATGCTTATAGGGGTAATTTCAATGCTAGACCGTTTCCTGGAAATTCCTCTAATAATTATGGCAATCCTTATGGTAATTCTTATAATAATAATAATAATAATAATAGGATGCCCTCTCATCTTGAAAGTAATATTAAAGAATTTATTAGTTCGCAAAAAAAATTTAATGCTATGATAGAAGAAAAATTAAATAGAGTTGATGAATTGGCTAGGAACATGGATAGAATTGCTCATGATATGGAAAATCTTAAAACTAAAAAATTGCCATCTACACATGATATAAATGAGTCTATTACAGCTATCTATGTCTCCATTAATGAAAGTAAGGAAAGGACCACTAGGTTGAGAGCTAAGGGAGAATTTCTAGAAAAAGCGATTCCACCCGGTTTCTATCGTAGTAATGATGAAGATATTAAAATGATTGGTGTCACTCCTATTGAATCATTATTTAGTAACATAAAACTTGATGAAAAAGGGACTCGAGAGGATTCAACTTTAGATAGAAGGAGTCCCACTTGCTTGGAGGGTGATAATCTTGATCGAAAAAATGAAAAAAGTGGGTTTGGAGAGGTTAAAACTTTAAATAGTAATACACCCACTACTTAGGATTACAAGGACTTTAATTATTATAGTTGTTCTTTAATTGAGTGTATTTCCTTGTTGCAATCCATGATTAATTCACCAAGTGCATATGAACAGAATAAAGCTTTCACTAAACATATTGTAGAAGCCATGATGAAAGCACATGAAGAAAAACTTGAGTTGGAACTATCAATTCCTAGAAAATTACAAGATGAATGGGAACCAACTATTAAAGTAAAAATTAAAGACTATGAATGTAATGCTCTTTGTGATCTTGGTGCTAGCGTTTCCACTATACCAAAGTCTTTGTGTGATGTGCTAGGTCTCACCGACAAGGATCCTTGCTCCCTTAAGTTGAATCTTGCGGATTCTACTATTAAAAAGCCATTGGGTAGAATAAATGATGTTCTTATTATTGCAAATAGAAATTATGTGCCCGTGGACTTTATTGTTCTTGACATTGAATGCAATCCTTCTTGCCCCATAGTACCTGGTAGGCCTTTTCTTCAAACTATTGGTACTATTATTGATATGAAAGAAGGTAATATAAGATTTCAATTTCCATTAAAGAAAGGGATGGAACACTTCCCTTGAAGGAGAATTAAAGCACCTTATGAACCCATTATGAGGGCCACTTATGGAATTAACTTGAAGGATGACAACACTTGAAACTATGCATTATGCCTAGCTAGGGGCATAAAACGATAGCGCTTGTTGGGAGGCAACCCAATGAATAAAATAATTTTTTGCTTTTACCTTCTGTTTTTGTGAGTTTGCATGATTATAGCCTCTGTTATGATTGTGTTTTTATGTTTTAATTAGTGTTTGTGCCAAGTAATGCCTTTGGGATGATGTTGATGGTAGTATAATTGATGTTGTTTGGAAAACAGAAAGTTTTGCGTCCAGTACTGGAATTTTGGTTCTGTACTAGTGCGTCAGAAAAATCTGAAATTTTTACACAGTACTGGTATATGATGTTTTTACGTTTTCCTAATTTTTCAGAATGTTTGGAGTTATAGAAGTATGGATTTTAAATAGATCTTTACAGACTGTTCTCTTTTAGACAGATTCTGTTTCTGTTGCATAGTTTGCTTATTTTGATGAATCTATGGATCGTATCGGGGGGTATGAGACATGGAGAAGTTGGTGTACAGTAGCATTATGCCAATATTAAATATGAATCAATTTACTACAGTACCTAAAGTTTAAGATTTGTTTGTTATACTAATGGATCTCATGAGGTTTCTGTTGAGTTTTGTGTGCTGAAGTTTTCAAGTTTTGGGTGAGACTACGATGGATAAAGGAATAAGGAGCGGCAAGAGCCTAAGGTTGGGGATGCCCAAGGCACCCCAAGGTAATATTCAAGGCAGACTCAAGCGTCTAAGCTTGGGGATGCCCCGAAAGGCATCCCCGGAAGGCATCCCCTCTTTCGTCTACAATCTATCGGTAACTCACTTGGAGCTATATTTTTATTCATCACATGATATGTGTTTTACTTGGAGAATCTTGTGAAATAGTTTGTTTCTTTTGTTTGCTTATTATTTTGTCACAATCATCTTTGCTGAACACACCTTTTTAAGAGGGACACACATTATTCGTGATTTGTTAGAATACTCTATGTGCTTCACTTATATCTTTTGAGCTAGGCAGTTGCTCTAGTGCTTCACTTATATCTTTTAGAGCACGGCGGTGGTTATATTTTAAAGAAATAGTTGCACTCTCATGCTTCACTTATATATTTTTGAGAGTCTCATGATAGCAATGGTAATATGCACTGGTTATGAATTTGGTCCTGATATGATAGGTATTCAAGAGGGATATAATAAAAACTTTCATGTAGATCACTGAATATGATAAATTTGATTCCTTGCAATAGTTTTGCGATATTAAGATGGTAATATGTGGGAGGTAATTAGTAGATAATTGTGGTTTAGTAAGAATAATTGTGTTAAGGTTTGTGATTCCCGAAGCATGGACGTATGATCTGTCGTTATGCAAGGAAGTTGGAGCATGATTTATTATTGATTGTCTTCCTTTGCATGGCTGTCGGGGGCGCGCGATGGTTAACTCCTACCAACCTCCCCCCTAGGAGCATGTGTAGTTGTACTTTGCTTCGAGGGCTAATAAAGTTTCACAATAAGTATGTGAGGTCTTTATGACTAATGTGATTCCATGGATTATATGCACTCTCACCCTTCCGCAATTTGCTAGCCTCTTCGGTACCGTGCATTGCCCTTTCTTACATCGAGAGTTGGTGCAAACTTCGCCGGTGCATCCAAACCCGTGATATGATAAGCTCTATCACACGTAAGCCTCCTTATATCTTCCTCAAAACAGCCACCATACCTACCTATCATGGCATTTCCATAGCCATTCCGAGATATATTGCCATGCAACTTCCACCGTTCCGTTTTTATGACATACATCATCATTGTCATATTGCTTTGCATGATCATATAGCTGACATAGTATTCATGGCTCAGCCACCATTCATCATTTTTAGACATGTTTGATGACCCACAAGAATAGGGGATCAATCATAGTCCTTTCGATATGTAAGAGTGTCGAACCCAACGAGGAGCAGAAGGAAATGACAAGCGGTTTTCAGCAAGGTGTTTTCTACAAGCACTGAAATTATCGGTAACGAGTAGTTTGATAGCAAGATAATTTGTAACAAGTGACAAGTAGCAATAGTAACAAAGAGTGCAGCAAGGTGGCCCAATCCTTTTTATAGCAGAGGACAAGCCGGAACAATCTCTTATAGTAAGCAAAGCGTTCTCGAGGACACATGGGACTTTCATCTAGTCACTTTCATCATGTTGGTTTGATTCGCGTTCGCTACTTTGATAATTTGATATGTGGGTGGACCGGTGTTTGGGTGATGTTCTTACTTGAACAAGTCTCCCACTTATGATTAACCCCCTTCGCAAGCATCCGCAACTACGAAAGAAGAATTAAGATAAATCTAACCATAGTATTAAACATATGGATCCAAATCAGCCCCTTACGGAATAGCGCATAAACTAGGGTTTAAGCTTCTGTCACTCTAGCAACCCATCATCTAATTACTACTCCACAATGCATTCCCTTAGGCCCAAAGATGGTGAAGTGTCATGTAGTCGACGTTCAAGATGAAGGATGGTGAAGGAGTCGCTGAGATGTACTCTAGGCTTGCTCTCATCACAAATGAGATTGCCGGCTTAGGAAGTGAAGAGATAACCGACAAATTCATCATCAAGATGATACTTAGAGCTTTGGATGGAAAATATGATACCGTTTGCACATTGATCCAAATGATGCCAAATTACAAAAATCTCAAGCCCACGGAAGTCATTGGAAGGATTGTTGCTCATGAAATGTCACTCAAGGACAAAGAGGAGCTACATAACAAATCAAGTGGTGCTTACAAAGCCTCAACCGATGCTCCAACAACTCCAAGTGACAAGCTAGTATCCAATGAAGAGATAAGCCTATTGGTGAAAAGATTCAACAAGTTCTACAAGAACAAAGGGAAAGAAAGAAGCTCTAGCTCAAGACACTATGAGAGAAGATCATCAAGTCGTGACCATAATTGCTACAATTGTGGAAAGCCCGGACACTATTCCAATGAGTGTACGGCTCCCTATAAGAAAAGAGACAAATCACCAAGAGGAAGACATAGAAGAGATGAATCACCTCATAAGGAGAGAAGGAGTAGAGATGATCGTTATGAACAAAGACACTCTCGAAGAAGCAAGGATTCGGAGAGGAAGGACAAGTCATCCAAGAGCTATACAAGAAGAAGACATCAAGCTCATGTTGGTGAATGGGTTTCCGGCTCCGACTCCGACAACCACTCGAAGAGAAGTTATCACTCCGACTATAGTCAAGATGAAGGTGTTGCCAGACTTGCTCTTGTGTCATCCAACTCCCATGATCTATTTGACTCACCAAATGAAGGAATTGGAAGATGCTTCATGGCAAAAGGCCCCAAGGTATCACACCCCGAGTATCTTGATTTCAATAGTGATGAAGATGATTTGCTTGGTGATGATGATTTACTCGTTGATAAGGCTAGTGATGTGAGCTATAATGAAAATGCTAGTAATTATGATAGTCTAGAGGAAACGAGTGACAATGCTATGAAGGAGATTGAGCGTCTAACTAAAGAACTAAATGCTCTTAAGTTAGCTCATGAAACAAATCAAGAGGATCATAGAGAACTTCTAAGAACTCATGAGAAGCTACGCTTCGAGAAGCTAAATTTAGAGCAAGAGCATGAGTTTCTTAAAGCTATCAATGACGATCTTCGAAAGAAGAGTTCTTCATATCTTGCCAAACGTGTACTCTTGTCTACCTTTATGCCACAAGTTAAACCTAAGCAAACTAGCAACAAGGGTAAAAATGGTTCTACCTCTAGTTGTAACAATGACAATGCTAAATCCAATGTTGTTGCTTCTAGTAGTTCTATTGATTCCACTAATGATTCTCTTAGCCAAGTTACACTTGAGCAAGAAAATATGCTATTGAAAGGAATTATAGAAAAAGGTGTCTACAAGATTCTTGCCGGGATTAAACAATTTGAGGAAATTGTACGCAAGCAAGGAAGGCACCGGAAGAACCAAGGTGTTGGTTTTGAACGAAAGTTCAATGCCAATGGAGTTGAGTGGGAAGAAGATCAATACCCCAAGATGAAGTTTGTTCCTCAACAAGAGAAGTATGATCCTACTTCCTTCAAGGGAACACAAGCTCAAGAAGATCTTCCACCAGAAGACCACAAGCTAAAAGGCAAGGACAAGCTTCAAGAAGAGATTGATTCATTTGAAGAAGCTCCTCAAGCCTTGGTCAAGTGGGTTCCCAAGACTTCATCAAGTTCTACTTCATCAAGTGCTACTACAACTCCAAGGATTCCCATCAAGTTGATGTGGGTCCAAAAGAAGAAGAACTAGACAGTTCTTGAGGGTGACTCCGCCAACAAACTTCACTCATATTCATTATGGCAAGAACTTGTGCAACCAACTTCCACATTTTGCACTAGTTCATGGAGTCACAAACCCTCTTGTTGGTAAGGCAAGGGACAAGGTAATCAATGCATTCATGGACATCATCATATGTGTATTTCACTCTATGTCTATGGATATCCTTGTATGTTCCTTATGTGGGACTAACCCATGTAGGTATTGAAAGCACAAAACTCCAAAGGATTGCTCCCAGCTCTTGATGGTCTACATCAACTTTGAGCATCCACATCTTCAACATCTACATGAAGTCATCATCGACAAAGCCCAAGGTTAGTTCATCCCTCTTAGGGGGGATATCACATCTAGGGGGAGCTTTGCTCTAAACAATTGAGCTAAAGCAACTCTAATGGTGTGAACACATCAATGCTTTATGTAAAAGTGGTAACCCCACTTGTGCTTAAACGATGAGTATGACCTATGATCAAATGTTCTCATTTGACTCCTAAGTCAATATACTCATATATAGATGACCTAGTCATCGCCATTGCTTGATAGATGCTAGAATTGGTTGTGCATGTTTGACACATATTTCATTTGCTATCTTATTGAGTGAGCATGTTGGTTTGCATGTTTTCATCATTCAAGGACATCCATTTGTTGTTTTGATTGTCTTGGTTTTTCTGGCCAAGTGGATGTACAAGAATGCCTAAGTACCTTCTCTAGCTATCTATGCTTTCTTGCCTCAAATTCTATTCTTGCTGCATCACAAAAATTGAACAAGTCATTTTCGGACCCTCCGGGTGAGGAGCACTCGGAGCCACCGATCTGAAAGGGCTGAACCTCCAAAACCTTCTATCTGATTTCAGCCGAACCAATTCACTCAAACTCGGTCCAACCGAAATCATTTAGATTGATCCAGGTTTCCATCTCAGTGCCACTGAGTTGAACCACTTCGGAGCCACCGATGTGCTAATCTGCGTGCAGTTACACATATCGGTGCCACCGAGTTGTCCAACTCGGAGCCACCGACAGCGTACGGGTATATATATCTCGCGAGCTCGAACGGTTGAAATTTCTCGACTCTTTCGCTCCCGCACCCCGTTGCTACCGTCGCCCTCATCTCCGGACTTTGCCGTCGTCTCCAGCGCGCCTTCGCCACCGGATTCCGCCGTCGTCAATGGCAATCTCCTCCGCCGTTGCCGCCGTAGAGGATCTCCCCCGAGTTAGGGTGAGATTCGATCCCTCTCGTGCTCCATTTTCTGATTCAATGCACGATTGGATAGCCATTATTCTTGCCACAGAATGCAATGCTTATTCCACCAGTAAAAATCCGTAGATTAGATTCGAGCGAAATTTTTAGGTTTAAGTTTCCACCGAACGCATCTTGGACCAACCGATTGGAAATTTTCGGTGCCACCGAGTTATACGAATCAGTGAGACCGAAAGTAAAATCTCAGTGAAACCCTAGCAACTCGGAGTCACCGAACCCCATCTCGGTCTGACCGAAATGGCGTGTAAGGTTTCTGTAGAGTGCTTCGGTATCACCGAGATGATCAACTCGGTCCATCCGAAATGCCTTCTGTGAAAACTTGAAACTAAGAGTTGAACTCAATTTTTATGAAAAACTTCTGCTTTTTGTGATGACTCATCTACTCTGCCCATACCCATCTATTCATAGAGTCAGCTCAGCAAGATGTCAGATGACAGCGACAGCCAAAACAGGTCAGAGCAGCATGCAGAACTTAGTGAAGGATCAAGTCCTGAGGAGAGTTTTTATGAGGGAGAGAGGAGCTCTCCAGATCTTCCTAAGGCTTCCACTAGAACAAGGAAGAAGAGAACCTCAGACAGTGAGGATGAAGATTTTGTTGCTAGTGAAGCAGCAACAAAGAAAGAAAGAGTCGTGCTTGCTAAGGAGTATAGCACCAAGCCCACTTCTGCCAAAGAAAGAACTGCTGTGAGGAAAGTTCCAAAGCAAACAATGCAATTCACACTTGAAGAGCCAAGTGACACAGAATAGCCTGCAGCAGCAAAGAAGAAGAGAGATAGGAAGACTACAACTCAGGTGCTTGGAAGACCCTCCATGAGGAATGATTCAGAGGAGGAGGAAGAGCCAGCTGCTGATGCACCTCCAGCCAAGTCACAAAAGCTTATGTCAGATGCTATGAGGACTGCTGCCCCCAAGTACAAACCAAAAGCTCCAGCACCCAAGAGGTCTACAAGGAATATTTCTGCTGCTGAGAAGAACAAGGCCCCAGTGCCTGAGGCAAATGTTGATGAAGAGCCACTAGTGCTCAGGAAATTGAAGCCAAAGATTATAGACCAAGATGATGCACACCCAGTTGCAGAGAACATGATGCTGAGGAAGGACAAAGGACTGCGTCAGTGGAGACTGTCAGATCCTTATGCTGCAAGGAGGAAAATAGCTTGTGACTATCGCTTTCACACTCGAGAACAGCAAGACTTTTATGAAACCGTTCTGTTGGATAAGAAGCCCATTGTTAGTGACATGAGATGGGTGGATTGGGAATACATTGATGAAAATGAGGATTATTTTCCCCATGTCCATGAGAGCTTCAGGATTGCAGGTGTTGATGATTTTGTCGGACAGAAGTTGACTAAGTGGAATGATGAAATGGTCATGCAATTCTACTCCACAGCTCATTTCTATCCAGATGGCCGGATTGTGTGGATGACAGAGGGTATCAGATACCAGACAACCATCTCTGAGTGAGCAGGTCTTCTTGGTGCTCCCAAGGAAGAGGATGATGACATTGATATCTATGCTAAGCTCAAGATGGATCACAACTCCATGGCCAACATGTACACTGCAATTCCTCAGAAGGACATAGAGACACATAAGCTTGGATCAGTGCATCATCTGCTGCCAGGATTGGCCACCACTAACACTATCTTGCTGTACACCTTGTTGCCCAAGTCAGGAGATGATAAGATGATTCGTGGCCACTCCATCAACTTGCTGCATTTGTTTGATACACCATAGAAATTTAAGGTGATGAGCTTGATTGTTGAAACTATCAAGAGGACTGCAGCTGCTCAGAAGAGATCATGCGGATATGCTCCACACATCCAGATGCTGATCAATTCCAAGGTTGGAACGAGCACATATCTTCTTGATCGTGAGCATCTGCCATTGCATCCAGAGTTTGAGGACAATGTTATTGTGATGGATCTTTCGCATCCCACCTCTGCACAAGCCCAACAGAAGATTCGAGAAGCCAAAGAAGCAAAAGCAGCCAAGGAGGCATCAGCTCCCAATGCTCCAATTGCAAATCTCAAGTCTAAGTATGACCAAATGACTTATCTGCTAGAAGCCACCCTGAGGATTGAGCGAAGTCTGGCCAACCTCACCCAGAACCAGGCTAGCTTAGAGAAGATAATTGAGACAAAGTTTCATGATCTAGATGTCAAGGTCACTGAGATCCAGACTACAGTGGAGAAGCTGAAGAGCGATGTTGATGCTGTCAGGACAGCCCCATCAGATGACAGTGGAAATGACAGACCTACCACCGAGAGATTTCAGACAGTGCCTAGAGCAGCCAGATCTGCTGCAGTGCCAGTTGTGGATCCGAGGATCACAGTCTCTGCACCTGCTGCTGCTGCCACAGTGCCACCTCCGGTCTCCACTCCACTAGCCCAGCAAACATCTGCAGAAGCCTTCACGGATGCTCTTCTTTCGACGCCGTCTACGCACACCAGAGCTGCCAGCAGGAGATCGCTTTCAGGAGCTTTCGAGGATCGTGCTTAGAGTGGCGCAGTAGTCCTATACATATTCGATCTTTTTGGTACTTGTTGCCAAAGGGGGAGAATTTGTATAGATCTTAGCTTCGAGAGAGAGAGAGTTTGGCTTTGCTTTGCCCGTTGGATTTCTCTCGAGTTCTTTTGCTACAATTTGCTTGTTGGTACTTTATTTCGATGTGTGTGCTTGATACTATGTATGTGAGTACCTTGATCATTTATGCTTGTGAGATACTATGCTTCATGTGATTGATAATACTATGCTTCTTGTGATGATCAATGCTTATCTTTATCATTATCTTGTATGATCACTTACTTATGTTGGTGATGCGTGCTTACCATTCCACTCATATCATTTTGCGCGCACCACCAAGATGTATGTGACATGGAAGAGTGACCCATGAGCCTAATCGATTGTGCATTTGCATTCAAACGCAAATTTTTAATAATGCACAAATTTAGGGGGAGCTCTTGCTTATCACATACTTCTCAAAGCGACGACGTATTCCATTCATTTAATCATTTGTCAAAGCTTTGATCTATATGTTGTCATCAATTACCAAAAAGGTGGAGATTGAACGCACATTTGCTCCCTTGGTGGTTTTGGTAATTCATAACAACATATATCTCATTGAACTAATGTCCATTCAAGTTAAAGATTTCAGGATGTCCAATGATTGGCATGGCATGGACTAGAGATGTGGACCCCTCAAAATGCTAAGGACAAGGATTGGCAAAAGATCAAGACTCTACATTTTTGGTTTAGTGATCCAAGATCACATTGAGTCCATAGGAAAGCCAATACTATTAAAAGGGGATGAGGTGTTGCTTAATGGTCCTTTGCTCAAGTGCTTAGTGACAGTACTCCTAAACCCTCAACCACTCTCTCTACCCAAATATGTCCAAAACCCACATTCCAACTCGGACCCACCGAAATTTCCTATCCGGAGCCACCGAGTTCATCTAGACTTAGCCACTGCCAAAACCCTAACAAATCGGATCCACCGATATGGATCTCGGTCCCACCGAGATGGCCTTGCCAACTCTCTATAATCGTTTGCACTTACTTTGGTCCCACCGAGTTTTGCAAATCGGTCTCACCGAGATGGCTTGCCAACTCTCTGTTGCCTTATTGCTTCACTTCGGTCCTACCGAGTTGATGCAATCGGTGCCACCGAGATGAGGTTTGCCCTAGCCATTGCACTTCGGTCCATCCGAGTTGTTCCTATCGGTCCCACCGAGATTCCTAACGTTCATATCTTTTACACAGTTCGGTGCTACCGAGATTATGGTTTCGGTGGCACCGAGTTGGGTCAAAAGTGTGTAACGGTTGGATTTTGTGTGGAGGCTATATATACCCCTCCATCTCTTCCTTCTCAGTAAGGAGAGCCATCAGAACATGCCTACACTTCCACCATACATTTTCTGAGAGAGAACCACCTACTCATGTGTTGAGATCAAGAGATTCCATTCCAACCATTTGAACCTTGATTTCTAGCCTTTCCCAAGTTGCTTTCTACTCAAATCCTTCTTCCACCATAGCCAAATCTGTGAGGAGTTGTTTGAGTGTTGGGAAGACTAGCATTTGAAGCACAAGAGCATGGAGTTCATCAACAACACACCATCTATTACCTTTTGGAGAGTGGTGTCTCCTAGATTGGTTAGGTGTCACTTGGGAGCCTCCGACATGATGTGGAGTTGAACCAAGGAGTTTGTAAGGGCAAGGAGATCGCCTACTTCATGAAGATCTACCTGAGTGAGGCTAGTCCTTCATGGACGTAAGCCATGGTGGAATAGACAAGGTTGCTTCTTCGTGGACCCTTTGTGGGTGGAGCCCTCCGTGGACTCACGGAGCCGTTACCCTTCATGGGTTGAAGTCTCCATCAACGTGGACATACGATAGCACCACCTATCAGAACCACGCCATATGCAATTGTTTACTTTCCGCTACTATACTCTTAGAATTGCATGTGTAGGGTGATGCTTGACGTGTATACTTGCTAAAATCTGCCTACAACTAAAATTGGGAAAAGGTTAGGTTTTTATTTGGTCAAGTAGTCTAATCACCCCCCCTCTAGACATACTTTCGATCCTACACCTGTCCATTCGACTGCGGGTGAGCCACTGATACATCTCCAACGTATCTATAATTTTTTATTGTTCCATGCTATTATAGTATCAATCTTGGATGTTTTTATATGCAATTATATATCATTTTTTGGGACTAACCTATTAACCTAGTGCCCAGTGCCAGTTGTTGTTTTCTGCTTGTTTTTGGCTTTTCAGAGAAACAGTTCCGAATGAAGTCCAAATGCCACGAAACTTTTTGGAGATTTTTTTCTGGACAAAAGAAACCTGGGAAGCTTTGGGAGGAGGCCAGGAGCCTCACTGAGGCTTCACAAGGCACCAGGGCGCGCCCCAGGGGGGGGCACGCCATGCTGCCTTATGGGGCCCACGTGACTCCGTTTGACCTAATTCCACTTCTATAAATTCACAAATATTGGGAAACCCTCAGAGAGCCAGAAGAAATAACTTTTACGCCGCCGCAAGCCTCTGTTCTTCCGCGATCCCATCTGGAGGCCTTTTTCGGTACTCTGCCGGAGGGGGAATCGATCACGGAGGGCTTCTACATCAACCTTGCTGCCCTTCCGATGATGTGTGAGTAGTTTACCACAGACCTATGGGTCCATAGCTAGTAGCTAGATGGCTTCTTCTCTCTCTTTGATCTTCAATACAAAGTTCTCCTTGATGTTCTTGGAGTTCTATCCGATGTAATCTTCTTTTGCGGTGTGTTTGTTGGGATCTGATGAATTGTGAATTTATGATCAGATTATTCCTGAGAAATATTTGAGTCTTCTCTGAACTCTTTTATGCATGATTGTTATAGCTTCATATTTCTCTCCGATCTATCGGTTTAGTTTGGCCGACTAGATTGATTTATCTTGCAATGGGAGAGGTGCTTTGTGATGGGTTCAATCTTGCGGTGCTCAATCCCAGTGACAGAAAGGGACATGACACGTATTTGTATTGTTGCCATTAAGGATAAAAAGATGGGGTTTATTCATATTGCTTGAATTTGCTTCTCTACATCATGTCATCTTGCTTAAGGTGTTACTCTGTTTCATACTTAGTACCCTAGATGCATGCTGGATAGCGGTCGATGGGTGGAGTAATAGTAGTAGATGCAGGTAGGAGTCGGTCTACTTGTCTCGAACGTGATGCATATATACGTGATCATTGCCATGAATCCATCATAATTATTTGCTATTCTGTCAATTGCCCAACAGTAATTTGTTTACCCACCGTATGTTTCTGCGCTTGAGAGAGAAGCCTCTAGTGAAAACTTTGACCCCTGGGTCTATCTTTATCATATTAAAACCCAAAAATACCTTGCTGCAATTTATTTACTTTTATTTTTATTAGTATTTTAGTTTAGCAATTTATATCTATAAGTTTTAATCCTTGCAAGTAACCGCTAAGGGGATTGACAACCCTCTTATTTGCGTTGGGTGCAAGTGTTTGCTCTTGTGTGTGCAGGTGCGTTTCAAAGGAATTTTGCTTGGTTCTCCTACTGGATTGATAACCTTGGTTCTTAACTGAGGGAAATACTTATCTCTACTATACTGCATCATCCTCTCCTCTTCGGGGAAATACCAACGCAGACTACAAGTAGCAGGAAGAATTTCTGGCGCCGTTGCCGGGGAGACATCATCAAAATTACCAAGTACCTTCGCACAAATTATCATTCACTTGCATTTACTTTATTTACCTTTTATTTGCCTTTGCCTCTCGTTTTCATCTTCCCCACTTCTAATTTTTTTACAAAAACACAAAAATATTTTTATTTGCTTGTTTGCCAGTTTGCTTGCTTTGTCGCAATGTCTCAAGAGAATACAAAATTGTGTGACTTTTCTAATACTAATAATAATGATTTTATTAGTACTCCTATTGCTCCTCCCGCCACTAGTGCAGAGTCATGTGATATTAGTGCTGCCTTGCTTAATCTTGTTATGAAATAACAATTTTCTGGTAGTCCTAATGAAGATGTTGCATCCCATCTAAATACTTTTGTTGAACTTTGTGATATGCAAAAGAAGAAAGATGTGGATAATGATATTGTCAAATTAAAATTATTTCCGTTCTCACTACGAGATCGCGCTAAAACTTGGTTTTCATCCTTGCCTAGAAATAGCATTGATTCATGGGATAAGTGTAAGGGTGCTTTTACTGCCAAGTATTTTCCTCCCGCTAAGATTATTTCTTTAAGAAATCAAATTATGAACTTTAAGCAACTTGAGCATGAACATGTTGCACAATCTTGGGAGAGAATGAAATTGATGATAAGAAATTGCCCAACTCATGGCTTGAATTTATGGATGATCATACAAAAAATTTATGCGGGACTAAACTTTGTATCTAGAAATTTGCTAGACTCTGTCGTAGGTGGTACTTTTATGGAAATTACATTGGGAGAAGCTACAAAACTTCTTGACAATATTATGGCAAATTATTTTCAGTGGCACACCGACGAACTCCAACTGGTAAGAAGGTAAATTTTGTTGAAGAAATTAATACTTTGAGTGATAAGATGGATGCTTTATTGAAATTGGTTGCTAGTAAAAATGCTCATATTGATCCTAATGATGTGCCATTGTCTACTTTGATTGAGCAACATAATGATTCTATTGATGTGAATTTTGTCTCTAGAAATAATTTCAACAACAATGCTTATAGGGGTAATTTCAATGCTAGACCGTTTCCTAGAAATTCCTCTAATAATTATGGCAATCCATATGGTAATTATTATAATAATAATAATAGGATGCCCTCTGATCTTGAAAGTAATATTAAAGAATTTATTAGTTCGCAAAAGAATTTTAATGCTATGATAGAAGAAAAATTAAATAGAGTTGATGAATTGGCTAGGAACACGGATATAATTGCTCATGATGTGGAAAATCTTAAAATTAAAATATTGCCATCTACACATGATATAAATGAGTCTATTAAAGCTATCTATGTCTCCATTAATGAAAGTAAGGAAAAGACCACTAGGTTGAGAGCTAAGCGAGAATTTCTAGGAAAAGCGATTCCACCCGGTTTCTATCGTAGTAATGATGAAGATATTAAAATGATTGGTGTCACTCCTATTGAATCATTATTTAGTAACATAAAACTTGATGAAAAAGGGACTGGAGAGGAGTCAACTTTAGATAGAAGGAGTCCCACTTGCTTGGAGGGTGATAATCTTGATCGAAAAAATGAAAAAAGTGGGTTTGGAGAGGTTAAAACTTTAAATAGTAATACACCCACTACTTTGGATTACAAGAACTTTAATTATGATAGTTGTTCTTTAATTGAGTGTATTTCCTTGTTGCAATCCATGATTAATTCACCAAGTGCATATGAACAGAATAAAGCTTTCACTAAACATATTGTAGAAGCCATGATGAAAGCACATGAAGAAAAACTTGAGTTGGAAGTATCAATTCCTAGAAAATTACAAGATGAATGGGAACCAACTATTAAAGTAAAAATTAAAGACTATGAATGTAATGCTCTTTGTGATCTTGGTGCTAGCGTTTCCACTATACCAAAGTCTTTGTGTGATGTGCTAGGTCTCACCGACATGGATCCTTGTTCCCTTAATTTGCATCTTGCGGATTCTACTATTAAAAAGCCATTGGGTAGAATAAATGATGTTCTTTTTCTTGCAAATAGAAATTATGTGCCCGTGGACTTTATTGTTCTTGACATTGAATGCAATCCTTCTTGCCCCATAGTACCTGGTAGGCCTTTTCTTCAAACTATTGGTGGTATTATTGATATGAAAGAAGGTAATATAAGATTTCAATTTCCATTAAAGAAAGGGATGGAACACTTCCCTAGAAGGAGAATTAAAGCACCTTATGAATCCATTATGAGGGCCACTTATGGAATTAACTTGAAGGATGACAACACTTGAAACTATGCATTATGCCTAGCTAGGGGCATAAAACGAAAGCGCTTGTGGGGAGGCAACCCAATAAATAAAATAATTTTTTTCTTTTACCTTCTGTTTTTGTGAGTTTGCATGATTATAGCCTCTGTTATGATTGTGTTTTTATGTTTTAATTAGTGTTTGTACCAAGTAATGCCTTTGGGATGATGTTGATGGTAGTATAATTGATGCTGTTTGGAAAACAGAAAGTTTTGCGTCCAGTGCTCGAATTTTGGTTCTGTACTGGTGTGTCAGAAAAATCAGAAAAATCCTAATTTTTCAGAATTTTTGGAGTTACAGAAGTATGTCTTTTAAATAGATCTTTACAGACTGTTCTCTTTTAGAGAGATTCTGTTTCTGTTGCATAGTTTGCTTATTTTGATGAATCTATTGATCGTATCGGGGGGTATGAGACATGGATAAGTTGGAGTACAGTAGAATTATGCCAATATTAAATATGAATCAATTTACTACAGTACCTAAAGTTTAAGATTTGTTTGTTATACTAATGGATCTCACGAGGTTTCTGTTGAGTTTTGTGTGCTGAAGTTTTCAAGTTTTGGGTGAGACTACGATGGATAAAGGAATAAGGAGCGGCAAGAGCCTAAGCTTGGGGATGCCCAAGGCACCCCAAGGTAATATTCAAGGAAGACTCAAGCGTCTAAGCTTGGGGATGACCCGGAAGGCATCCCCTCTTTCGTCTACAATCTATCGGTAACTCACTTGGAGCTATATTTTTATTCATCACATGATATGTGTTTTACTTGGAGCGTCTTGTGAAATAGTTTGTTTGCTTTTGTTTGGTTTTTAGTTTGTCACAATCATCTTTGCTGAACACACCTTTTTGACAGGGACACACATTATTCGTGATTTGTTAGAATACTCTATGTGCTTCACTTATATCTTTTGAGCTAGGCAGTTGCTCTAGTGCTTCACTTATATCTTTTAGAGCACGGCGGTGGTTATATTTAAACAAAATAGTTGCACTCTCATGCTTCACTTATATATTTTTGAGAGTCTCATGATAGCAATGGTAATATGCATGGGTTATGAATTTGGTCCTGATAGGATAGGTATTCAAGAGGGATATAATAAAAACTTTCATGAGATCACTGAATATGATAAATTTGATTCCTTGCAAAAGTTTTGCGATATTAAGATGGTAATATGTGGGAGGTATTTGTAGATAATTGTGGTTTAGTAAGAATAATTGTGTTAAGGTTTGTGATTCCCGAAGCATGCATGTATGATCTGTCGTTATGCAAGGAAGTTGGAGCATGATTTCGTATTGATTGTCTTCCTTTGCATGGCGGTCGGGGGCGCGCGATGGTTAACTCCTACCAACCTCCCCCCTAGGAGCATGCATAGTTGTACTTTGCTTCGAGGGCTAATAAAGTTTCGCAATAAGTATGTGAGTTCTTTATGACTAATGTGAGTTCTTTATGACTAATGTGAGTCCATGGATTAAACGCACTCTCACCCTTCCGCAATTTGCTAGCCTCTTCGGTACCGTGCATTGCCCTTTCTCACATCGAGAGTTGGTGCAAACTTCGCCGGTGCATCCAAACCCGTGATATGATAAGCTCTATCACACGTAAGCCTCCTTATATCTTCCTCAAAACAGCCACCATACCTACCTATCATGGCATTTCCATAGCCATTCCAAGATATATTGCCATGTAACTTCCACTGTTCTGTTTTTATGACATACATCATCATTGTCATATTGCTTTGCATGATCATATAGCTGACATAGTATTCATGGCTCAGCCACCGTTCATCATTTTTATACATGTTTGATGACCCACAAGAATAGGGGATCAATCGCAGTCCTTTCGATAAGCAAGAGTGTCGAACCCAACGAGGAGCAGAAGGAAATGACAAGTGGTTTTCAGCAAGGTGTTTTCTACAAGCACTGAAATTGTCGTTAACGAGTAGTTCGATAGCAAGATAATTTGTAACAAGTGACAAGTAGCAATAGTAACAAAGAGTGCAGCAAAGTGGCCCAATCCTTTTTGTAGCAAAGGACAAGCTGGAACGATCTCTTATAGTAAGTAAAGCGTTCTCGAGGACACATGGGAATTTCATCTAGTCACTTTCATCATGTTGGTTTGATTCGCGTTCGCTACTTTGATAATTTGATATGTGGGTGGACCGGTGCTTGGGTGCTGTTCTTACTTGAACAAGCCTCCCTCTTATGATTACCCCTCTCACAAGCATCCGCAACTACGAAAGAAGAATTAAGATAAATCTAACCATAGCATTAAACATATGGATCCAAATCAGCCCCTTACGGAATAGCGCATAAACTAGGGTTTAAGCTTCTGTCACTCTAGCAACCCATCATCTAATTACTACTCCACAATGCATTCCCTTAGGCCCAAAGATGGTGAAGTGTCATGTAGTCAGCGTTGATATAACACCACTAAGAGAATCAACAACATACATATCATAGTCCTTTCGATAAGTAAGAGTGTCGAACCCAACGAGGAGCAGAAGGAAATGACAAGCAGTTTTCAGCAAGGTATTTTCTGCAAGCACTGAAATTGTCGTTAACGAGTAGTTCGATAGCAAGATAATTTGTAACAAGTGACAAGTAGCAATAGTAACAAAGAGTGCAGCAAAGTGGCCCAATCCTTTTTGTAGCAAAGGACAAGCCGGAACGATCTCTTATAGTAAGTAAAGCGTTATCGAGGACACATGGGAATTTCATCTAGTCACTTTCATCATGTTTGTTCGATTCGCATTCGCTACATTGATAATTTGATATGTGGGTGGACCGGTGCTTGGGTGCTGTTCTTACTTGAACAAGCCTCCGACTTATGATTACCCCCTCTCGCAAGCAACCGCAACTACGAAAGAAGAATTAAGATTTCTCTAACCATAGCATTAAACATATGGATCCAAATCAGCCCCTTATGGATTAACGCATAAACTAGGGTTTAAGCTTCTGTCACACTAGCAACCCATCATCTAATTACTACTACACAATGCATTCCCTTAGACCAAAGATGGTGAAGTATCATGTAGTCGACATTCACACGACACCACTAAGGGAATCAACAACATACATATCATCAAAATATCGAACGAATACCAAATTCACATGATTACTTATGACAAGGCTTCTCCCATGTCCTCAAGAACAAAAGTAACTACTCACAAATCATGTTCACGTTCAAGATCAGAGAGGTGTTGAATAGCATAATAGATCTGAACATATAATCTTCCACCAAATAAACCAACTAGCATCAACTACAAGATGTAATCAACACTACTAGCAACCCACAGGTACCAATCTGAGGTTTTGAGACAAAGATTGAATACAAGAGATGGACTAGGGTTTGAGATGAGATGGTGTTGGTGAAGATGTTGATGAAGATGAGTCCTCCCACGATGAGAGGATCGCTGGTGATGTCGATGGCGATGATTTCCCCCTCCCGGAGGGAAGTATCCCCGGCAGAATCTCTCCGCCGGAGAGCAAAAGTGCTCCTGCCCAAGTTCCGCCTCGAGACGGCGGCGCACGGTCCCGAAAGTCTTCTCTATATTTTTTCTAGGTCAAATGCACTTATATACCACAAATGGGGGCCAGAGGCTGGCCAGGGGCCCCACGAGGTACCAGGGCGCGCCTGGGGGGGGGGGGGACGTGGCGCGCCCTGGTGCCTCGTGGGCACTTGGGTGGCCCCCTCTGGTACTTCTTGATTCCAGTATTTTTTATTTATTCCAAAATAATTCTCCGTGAAATTTCAGCTCATTTGGATATGTGCAGAATAGGTATCTCTGACATCGCTTTTTCAGGTCCAGAATTCCAGCTGCCGGCAATCTTCCTCTTTGTGTGAATCTTGCATATTAAGAGAGAAAAGGCATTAGAATTGCTCCACAAAGTGTTATATTGATTAAAAACACTATAAATAACAGTAGTAAAACATGATGCAAAATGGACGTATCAACTCCCCCAAGCTTAGACCTCGCTTATCCTCAAGCGAAAGCCGATATCGATAATCATGTCCACATGTTTAGAGAGAGAGGTGTCGATAAAAACAAAATACGGACATAGTAGCATCATGATCATTATTATAACAGCAATACTTATTATCATAAACTTATCATGTGCAAGTAACAATTCATCACAACAATGGAGTATAAGGCATAAACTTTCTTCAAAACTAACAAACTATGTTCTCAGTCAACAATGCAATTGCAATTCATCATAGTTTCAGGAAGGGTCTCATGTAGGAGTTATTTAGCAAGTCCACATACTCAACCATCATTTAGTCTTCTTTGATTGCTTACACTCATCACATATATATGGAGCAAAAAGTTTCAGCCAGACACACAGAAAGATAGGGGCCTGTGATTTCGCCTCCCAACTCATTCACCTCAAGGGTGATGTCAACAATAATAACTCATGATCACTCATATCCAACTGGGTATATGTGCCTAGATCTTTCCCCACCACATGATGCTTACAAAAGAGAAAAATAAAAAAAGGAAGTAGAGGGGAACACTATTGACTCTTGCATAAAAAGTAAATACATAAAAGTAAAGGATAGGCCCTTCGCAGAGGGAAGCAGAGGTTGTCATGCGCTTTTTGTTGTTGGATGCAAGAGCTCTTAATGCGAAGGAACATCACTTTATATTGCCCCTTGTGATAGCAACCTTTATTATGCAGTCTATCGCTTTTATTTCTTTACCATCACAAGTTCGTACAAAGCTTATTTACCTTACAATAAAAGTTCAGACATATTTAGAGGCAATTTTTATTGCTTTTGGCACCGATGACAACTTACTTGAAGGATCTTATTCAATCCATAGGTAGATATAGTGGACTCTCATGACATGAAACTGGGTTTAAGGGTTTTGGATGCACAAGTAGTATCTCTACTTGGTGCGGATTTTTGGCTAGCAAAGATATTGGGCAAGCACCACATGTTGGAGGATCTATAACAATATAACTTCTATGTGAATACGAACAAACATAATTCATTACATTGTCTTCCTTGTCCAACGTCAACAATTTGACATAAAATACTTAATGGGGGCTCACAATCATAAAAGATGTCCAAGATAGTATATTTGCATGTGAATCTTCTCTTCCCTTATTAACTTTTTCATGAATTGCATCATTGACTAATGCTATGTTTGTTAACTTCCAATAAATTTTACCACTTATACTTTTCTTTATGTAATGTCATTACTTTCCATAAGATTAGCATACGATCTTTTTCATTATTTTCATTGCTAGAATTGAAACATGAAAGTAAAGAAGCAAAAACTCAAACTACTCTTTATTATATAACTCTCAACTCGATTACATAGATAGATAGATCACGAAGCTAAAACTTGAAAATAGATCATACTAAACTTTTATTCAACTAGATCACGAAATAACCAAGGATCGAACTAAAAATAGGTAAAGATAATAAAAGTGATGGTGATACGATACCGGGGCACCTCCCCCAAGCTTGGCACAAGCCAAGGGGAGTGCCCATACCCATGTACTCAAGTCTCCTTCTTCGGTGATGGTGGTGATGAAGAAGTGGTGAGCTTGTACTCCGGCTTCCATGGCATAGGTTCCCCATCATAGAAAGATGAACGAGTCTCCGGAGTCCTAAAATTTGCAGCTAAACTCATACCTTTGAATCTTGCCTCATACTCAAAGTTTTGGTTTTGAAGATCATAGATTTGGCCTTGGAGATAATCGATTCATTCATTGAGCTTGAAGATGATGTCTCCCATCGATTGGCCCTCCACCTTGTGATTATGGGTAAATTTTGTGATCATGGAGTGGTTGGCGCTGAGTCCACGTTCCACCATCCCTTGGCACTTGAAGATCTCCTGCTCCACCGCTTCGAGCCTGGATTCCATGCTCCCGGTCTTCTTGGGTCCTTGAACATCCCGGATGTAAAGCACCCCCTCACGCATCTCAATGGCTTGAGGGTGTTTCATCACCTCCGGGAGGTAGGGATTGATGACCTTCTCGTAGAACTTGTCCTTGGAAGAGCTTGGTGGAGCCATAGAGATCTAGATCTGTCAGAAAAATAGCACGGAACAAAAACAGAGGAGATTTCTGCGATACGGTGGTCAAAATGTCTGGGAGTATATATAAAGAATTTTTATCTTGCAAAACAAGTAATCCAGAAGAAAAACGGAGTCGGGAAGGCTCACGTGGGGCCCATGAGGTACCAGGGCGCGCCTGGGGGGTGGCGCGCCCTAGTGCCTCGTGGGCACCAGGTGGGTCCCCCAGCTGTTTCTTATTTTTGTATTTTTCTAAATATTCCAAAACTGACAGAAAATATTTTTATGGAATTTTTGAAGTCGGTTTACTTACCGTATCACATACCTCTTCCTTTTCAGCGTTCTGGAGTGTTCCGGAAGGTCTCTCTTATGTATTCCTCCGGTGTAATTGTTTCAATAATATTAGTTTCAATATTAATTGGGGTACCTGAAATATAGTGCTTAATTCTTTGCCCATTCACCACTCTCGGATTAGTGCCTTCGGAGCTGTTTATTTTGATGGCTCCGGAGCGATAGTCTTCTTGGATGATACACGGTCCATCCCATTTAGAGAGGAGTTTTCCTGCAAAGAATCCCAAACGAGAATTGTACAATAGAACTTGCTCACCTACTTTAAATTCCCATTTTTGAATTCTTCTATCATGCCATCTTTTAACTTTTTCTTTAAACAATTTGGCATTTTCATAAGCTTGGGTTCTCCATTCATCTAATGAGCTAATATCAAATAACCTCTTTTCACCGGCAAGTTTAAAATCATAATTTAGTTCTTTAATTGCCCAATATGCTTTATGTTCTAACTCAAGAGGTAAATGACATGCTTTTCCATAAACCATTTTGTAAGGAGACATACCCATAGGATTTTTATAAGCAGTTCTATAAGCCCACAATGCATCGTCAAGTTTCTTAGACCAATTCTTTCTAGATCTATTGACGGTTTTCTGCAAAATTAATTTTATTTCTCTATTGCTCAATTCAACTTGACCACTAGTTTGAGGATGATAGGGAGATGCAATTCTATGGTTGACATCATATTTAGCAAGCAATTTACGGAATGCACCATGAATAAAATGTGAACCACCATCCGTTATTAAATATCTAGGGACTCCGAACCTTGGGAAAGTAACTTCTTTAAGCATTTTAATAGAAGTGTTATGATCAGCACTACTAGTTGGAATAGCTTCTACCCACTTAGTAACGTAATCAACAACAACTAAAATATGAGTGTACCCATTGGATTTAGGAAAAGGTCCCATATAATCAAATCCCCAAATATCAAATGGTTCAACAGCAAGTGAATAATTCATAGGCATTTCCTGACGTCTACTGCTACTTGTAGCTTGCGTTGGTATTTCCCCGAAGAGGGAGGGATGATGCAGCACAGTAGAGATAAGTATTTCCCTCGATTATGAAACCAAGGTTATCGAACCAGTAGGAGAATCACGCAACACCTCATTAGCAGTACCTGCACACAAACAACAAATCCTTGCACCCAACGCAAACAAGGGGTTGTCAATCCCTTGGCGGTAAGATTGCAAGATTAAATTGTATATGATAGATTGAAATAAAGATGGCAGCAATATTTTTAGGGTTTTAGTAATATGAGATTGATAGACCCGGGGGCCATAGGTTTCACTAGAGGCTTCTCTCGAGAAAATAGCATACGGTGGGCAGACAAATTACTGTTGGGCAATTGATAGAAAACCAAATAATCATGACGATATCCAAGGCAATGATCATGTATATAGGCATCACGTCCAAGATTAGTAGACCGACTCCTGCCTGCATCTACTAATATTACTCCACACATCGACCGCTATCCAGCATGCATCTAGTGTATTAAGTCCATAAGAATGGAGTAATGCCTTAAGAACGATGACATGATGTAGACAAGCCAAACTCATGAATTAATAAACCCAATGAATAGATCCCATCTTGTTACCCTTAGTAGCAATGATACATACGTGTCATGTCCCTTTCTGTCACTGGGATTGAGCACCGCAAGATCGAACCCACTACAAAGCACCTCTTCCCATTGCAAGATAAATCAACTTAGTTGGCCAAACCAAATCAATAGATCGGAGAAGAAATACGAGGCTATAATAATCATGCATAAAAGAGTGCAGCAAAGACTCAAATAATTTCATGGATAATCTGATCTTAAACTCACAATTCATCGGATCCCAACAAACACACCGCAAAAAGAGATTACATCAGATAGATCTCCAAGAACATCAAGGAGAACATTGTATTGAAGATCAAAAAGAGAGAAGAAGCCATCTAGCTACTGCCTATGGACCCGTAGGTCTGTGGTAAACTACTCATGCATCATCGGAAGGGCAGCAAGGTTGATGTAGAGCCCCTCCGTGATCGATTCCCCCTCCGGCAGATTACCGGAAAAGGACCCCAGATGGGATCTCTCTGGAACAGAAACTTGCGGTGGCGGAAAAAGTATTTCGTGGACTCCCCTGAGGGTTTCTGATTTTTTCTGAATTTATAGTGGAGGAATTAGGTCAAATGGAGCTAGGTGGGCCCCACGAGGTACCAGGGCGCGCCTGCCCCCCCCCAGGCGCGCCCTGGTGCCTCGTGGGCCACTCCTTCATCTTCTGGCCCTCTCCCAAAGCTTCCAGTACTTTTTATGTCCAATAAAAAATCTCCAAAAAGTTTCGTGGCATTTGGACTTCGTTTGATATTGATTTTCTGTAAAACAAAAACAGGGCAGAAAACAGCAACTGGCACTAGGCACTAGGTTAATAGGTTAGTCTCCAAAAATGATAGATAATTGCTGTAAATGATTGTAAAAACATCCAAGATTGATATTATAACAGCATGGAACAATCAAAAATTATAGATACGTTGGAGACGTATCAGCATCCCCAAGCTTAATTCCTACTCGTCCTCGAGTAGGTAAATGATAAAAACAGAATTTTTGATGTGGAATGCTGCCTAACATATTCATCACATATTATTTTCTCTTGTAGCATGGACATTGGACTTGTATGATTCAAAGCAATAGTCTATAGTTTGGCATGAAAACATAAATACTCAAGCATGCTAACAAGCAACCATGTCTTTCAAAATATCAATGCTAAAGAAAGTTATCCCTAGCCCATTATGCTCAATCATTGATCCATTCATGAAACACACTCAAATATTAGCTACATCCAATGCACAAGTATGACAATAGTGCTCTCTAGTTGGTGCTTTTGTAAGAGAAGATGGAGACTCAAATAAAATAAAAATTGCATAAAAGTAAATAGATAGGCCCTTCGTAGAGGGAAGCAGAGATTTGTCAAATGTGCCAGTGCTCAAAGCTGAAATTAAAGAGATAAAAATATTTTGGGAGGCATGCTTTTCCTGTCAACGAAAACGAACGAGAATTTCCAATATCTTCCATGCTAAACACATTATAGGCGGTTCCCAAACAGAAAATAAAGTTTATTCCTTTTCCACCATTTCTTTCACAATCCATGGCTAGCCGTATCCACGGGTGCCCTCCATACCATCACTTTCCAAGGAATTTATTATTGTGATCACATAAGATTTTTCATTTCATTTCATTTCACAATTCGGGACTGGGCATCCCTATTACCGGCCATACTCTCGTGCAATGACAAGTGAATAAACACTCATCATGAGAATAATCCACTTAGCATGGAAGATATTGGCTACCCCCTTCCGCCTCATGAGCGGTACGGGCACACAAAATAGAAAAATTATTTTGAAATTTAGAGTTGGCACACGCAAATTTACTTGGAACGGCATTGAAATACCGCATATAGGTAGATATAGTGGACTCATATGACAAAACTGGGTTTAAGGATTTTGGATGCACAAGCAGTATTTCCGCTTAGTACAAATGAAGGCTAGCAAAAAATTGAGAAGCAACCAACCAAAAAACGAAAACGGTCAAAAACATGCATTGAACATAACTAACACCGAATAATGCACCATAAGTAGGATATAACTTCAATGCATAACTATTGACTTAACGTGCTTGCATAGGGAATCACAAACCTTAACACGAATATTTTTACTAAAGCACAATTACTCACTAACATGACTCACATATTATCATCTTCATATCGCAAAACTATTGCTAGGAATCACACTTATCATATCCAATGATCTATATGAAAGTTTTTATCTATATCCCTCTTGAATATTCATCACTTTGGGACCAATTGCATAACATGTGCAAATTACCATTACTATCATCATCTCTCAAAAAGATTTAAGTGAAGCATGAGAGTGCAAATATTTCTTCAAAATTTCATTCAAGTCAATTCTCAAAATGATATAAGTGAAGCATGAGAATTCATTTCTTCAAAATTTCAATCAAGTCAATTCTCAAAATGATATAAGTGAAGCATGAGAATTCATTTCTTCAAAATTTTAATCAACTCTCAAAATAATATAAGTGAAGCATGAGAGTTCATTTCTTCAAAATTTTAATCAACTCTCAAAATAATTTAAGTGAAGCATGAGAGTTTATTTCTTCAAAATTTTAATCAACTCTCAAAATAATATAAGTGAGGCATGAGAGTTTATTTTTTCAAAATATAGCCACCACCGTGCTCAAAAAGATTTAAGTGAAGCACTAGAGCAACTGCCTAGCTCAAAAAATTTAAGTGAAGCACATAGAGTATTCTACAAATTATGATGATAACGTGTTGCTCTTCTCAAGATAGGTGTGCAGCAAAGATGATTGTGACAAACTAAAAAGCAAACAAAGCAAAGACTCATATCATACAAGATGCTCCAAGCAAAACACATATCATGTGACGAATAAAAATATAGCTCCAAGTAAAATTACCGATGGTTGGTAGAATAAAGAGGGGATGCCTTCCGGGGCATCCCCAAGCTTAGATGCTTGACTCTTCCTTGAATATTACCTTGGGGTGCCTCGGGCATCCCCAAGCTTAGGCTCTTACTACTCCGTATTCCTTCATCCATCGTGATCTCACCCAAAACTTGAAAACTTCAATCACACAAAACTTTAACAAAACCTTCGTGAGATCCGTTAGTATAACAAAATAAATCACTACTATAAGTACTGTTGCAAACCCAGTCATATTTTATTTTTGCATTAAACCTACAGTACTCTAACTTCACCATGGCTTATACCCCCCGATACAATCCATAGATTCATCAAAACAAGTAAGTAGTGCATCAAAAACAGAATCTGTCAAAAACAGAACAGTCTGTAGAGATCTGAATTATGGTCATACTTCTGTAACTCTAAAAATTCTAAAAAATACGGACAACGTGGAAAATTCATATACCAATAATGTGAAAAAAATTCAGAAGGTTCCGACGTTACAGTACAGAAACAAAATTCCAGCACTGGACGCAAAACTTTCTGTTTTCAAACAGCATCAATTATATTATCTCCCAAATCATCCCAAAGGCTTTACTTGGCACAAACACTAATTAAAAACACAAAAACACCATCATACAAGTAGCATGACAGTAAAAACACACCATAACAGAAACTTTTAACAAAAATTTATTTTATTCATTGGGTTGCCTCCCAACAAGCGCTATTGTTTTATGCCCCTAGCTAGGCATAATGCATAATCTTAAGTGTTGTCATCTTTGGTTTCCAATTCCTCAATCACACATCCATTTTTTCCAATAGATTTAACATAGGTGTTTCTCACCATCACACTTCTAGGCACAAAATCAAGAATTTTACTTTTGTGAATAGGTTCCTTGATCATAACAATGAAATTGGGATGCACACTAATCATTTTAAGATCCTCATTTACCTTACTGGAAGTAGCACCATTGGTTTTAGGAACATATACGAACTTGCAATTTTTATTGGGAGGAGTTTTATCAATATTCTTAACGGAGGAAAAAGCCGATCCCAAATTGATAATAATTTCTTCTACCTTATCGATTCTAGCGGGACTTTGTTCTATTCTTTCATTAACTACCGGTTCCTTTTCTTTCAAGGTTTTCAATGCGTTCCCTACCTTAGAACCAAATTGAGTGATATGATTGTGAATTTTTTTATCCAAATTCTCAAGGTGTTCAATAGTAGACATCTTACTATCAATAGCCTCTAGCCTTTGCATAACATGTTCCAAAGTCAAAGTTGTTTCATTAATAGTGATAGGTGGTGATCCCACTAAATTTCACATAGCATTAAAAGCATCCGTAGAGGGACACATCAAGAAATTCCCTCCAGTAATAGTATCAAGCACAAATCTATACCAAGTAGTAATTCCCACATAAAAATTGCGAAGAAGAATAGTGGAGGATTGCTTACGAGTTGATCTATTATGAGCATCGCAAATCCTATACCAAGCATCTTTTAAATTCTCTCCTCCCCTTTATTTAAAATTAAGTACTTCATTTTCAGGGGTAATAGTAATGAGCGACGAACTAGCCATAACGGTAAAGCGAGCAAACAATCAAGCAAACGAGCAAATGAGGAAAAGGCAAACGAAAAATATTTTTGTATTTTTGTAAAAATGTTTTAGAAGTGGGGGAGATGAAAACGAGAGGAAAATGCAAATAAAATAAGTAAAGTAAATGCAAGGAGATGAGAGTTTGTGCAAAGGTACTTGATAGATGTTGATGATGTCTCCCCGGCAACGGCACCAGAAATTCTTCCTGCTACTTGTATCTTGCGTTGGTATTTCCCCGAAGAGGAAGGGATGATGCAGCACAGTAGAGATAAGTATTTCCCTCGATTATGAAACCAAGGTTATCGAACCAGTAGGAGAATCACGCAACATCTCATTAGCAGTACCTACACACAAACAACAAATCCTTGCACCCAACGCAAACAAGGGGTTGTCAATCCCTTGGCGGTAAGATTGCAAGATTAAATTGTATATGATAGATTGAAATAAAAGTACAAAATAAAATAAATAAAATAAAGATGGCAGCAATATTTTTAGGGTTTTAGTAATATGAGATTGATAGACCCGGGGGCCATAGGTTTCACTAGAGGCTTCTCTCGAGAAAATAGCATACGGTGGGCAGACAAATTACTGTTGGGCAATTGATAGAAAACCAAATAATCATGACGATATCCAAGGCAATGATCATGTATATAGGCATCACGTCCAAGATTAGTAGACCGACTCCTGCCTGCATCTACTAATATTACTCCACACATCGACCGCTATCCAGCATGCATCTAGTGTATTAAGTCCATAAGAATGGAGTAATGCCTTAAGAACGATGACATGATGTAGACAAGCCAAACTCATGAATTAATAAACCCAATGAATAGATCCCATCTTGTTACCCTTAGTAGCAATGATACATACGTGTCATGTCCCTTTCTGTCACTGGGATTGAGCTCCGCAAGATCGAACCCACTACAAAGCACCTCTTCCCATTGCAAGATAAATCAACTTAGTTGGCCAAACCAAATCAATAGATCGGAGAATAAATACGAGGCTATAATAATCATGCATAAAAGAGTGCAGCAAAGACTCAAATAATTTCATGGATAATCTGATCATAAACTCACAATTCATCGGATCCCAACAAACACACCGCAAAAAGAGATTACATCAGATAGATCTCCAAGAACATCAAGGAGAACATTGTATTGAAGATCAAAAAGAGAGAAGAAGCCATCTAGCTACTACATATGGACCCGTAGGTCTGTGGTAAACTACTCACGCATCATCCGAAGGGCAGCAAGGTTGATGTAGAGCCCCTCCGTGATCGATTCCCCCTCCGGCAGATTACCGGAGAAGGACCCCAGATGGGATCTCTCTGGAACAGAAACTTGCGGCGGCGAAAAAAGTATTTCGTGGACTCCCCTGAGGGTTTCTGATTTTTTCTGAATTTATAGTGGAGAAATTAGGTCAAACGGAGCTGGGTGGGCCCCACGAGGTACCAGGGCGCGCCTGCCCCCCCCAGGCGCGCCCTGGTGCCTCGTGGGCCACTCCTTCATCTTCTGGCCCTCTCCCGAAGCTTCCAGTACTTTTTATGTCCAATAAAAAATCTCCAAAAAGTTTCGTGGCATTTGGACTTCGTTTGATATTGATTTTCTGTAAAACAAAAACAGGGCAGAAAACAGCAACTGGCACTGGGCACTAGGTTAATAGGTTAGTCTCCAAAAATGATAGATAATTGTTGTAAATGATTGTAAAAACATCCAAGATTAATATTATAACAGCATGGAACAATCAAAAATTATAGATACGTTGGAGACATATCATCTACCAACATTACCAATTCTTTGACATTCATCACAAGATAGAACAAACTTACGAGCATCCTTGAAAAGAGTAGGACAATAAAAACCAGATTGTAATACCTTGTGTGCAGTTCTATCTCCCGCATGGTGTCCTCCGTAAGCTTCGGAATGACACTTCCGTAGGATTTGTTCCTATTCATGCTCAGGTATACAACGTCTAATAATACCATCTACTCCCTCTTTATAAAGATGTGGGTCATCCCAGAAGTATTGTCTTAAATCAAAGAAGAACTTTTTCTTTTGTTGGTATGTGAAACTAGGTGGTATGTATTTAGCAACAATGTAATTAGCATAGTCTGCATACCAAGGAGTATTACGAGAAGCATTTATGACAGCTAATTGTTCATCAGGAAAATCATCATTAATAGGTAGTGGGTCATCAAGAACATTTTCCATTCTAGACAAATTATCTGCTACAGGATTCTCAGCTCCCTTTCTATCAATAATATGCAAGTCAAATTCTTGTAGCAATAAAACCCACCTAATGAGTCTAGGTTTAGCATCTTTCTTTTCCATAAGATATTTAATAGCAGCATGATCGGTGTGAACAGTTACTTTAGAATCAACTATGTAAGATCTGAATTTATCACATGCAAACACAACTGCTAGAAATTCTTTTTCAGTAGTAGCATAATTTATTTGGGCACTGTCTAGAGTTTTACTAGCATAATGAATAACATTTAATTTCTTATCAACTCTCTGTCCTAGAACAGCACCAACAGCATAATCACTAGCATCACACATAATTTCAAAAGGCAAGTTCCAATCAGGTGGTTGAACAATAGGTGCAGTTGTTAAGGCTTTCTTAAGTGTTTCAAAGGCTTCTAGGCAATCATCGTCAAAAACAAATGGAACATCTTTTTGCAAAAGATTGGTAAGAGGCTTAGAAATTTTAGAGAAGTCTTTAATAAATCTCCTATAGACTTCAACATAATCACTAGCATCACTTAGAAATTAGTAGGGTATTTGATTTTGCCACACAAGACTTCAACATCTCTAACAATCTTAAGTGGTGTAATAGTATCTCTATTCGCTAGCTTAATCGTAACATCAATATCTTCAATCTCAACAGGTGCAATCATGCATTACTTCTTGATATAAAGAAAATGGAATAACACTCACACTAGCACCCATATCACACAAACCATGATAGCAATGATCTCCAATCTTAACAAAAATAACAGGCATGCCAACTACGGGTTTGTTCTTGTCAAACTTATCTCATTCATTTCTAATAGGTTTAGCAATTCTAGCAGCCTCCTCACAAAAGTAAATAACATGCCCATCTATATTACCGACTAAGAAATCTTTAACCATAGCAACATCAGGTTCAACTCTAATTTGTTCAGAAGGTCTAGGTGCTCTAATATTACTTTTGTTAACCATAGTTGAAGCTTTAGCATGTTCCTTAATCCTAACAGGAAAAGGTGGTTTCTCAATATAAGCAGTAGGCACAACTGGATCAACATGGTAAACAATTGTTTCTTCTTTAACACTAACAGGTTCGTCAATCTTTTCTTTAACAGGGGGATGATATTTAAACCACTTCTCCTTAGGGAGATCAACATGAGTAGCAAATGATTCACAAAAGGAAGCTACTATCTCAGAGTCAAGTCCATATTTAGTGCTAAACTTATGAAAAGCATCGGTGGCCATAAAAGATTTAACACAATCAAACTCAAGTGTTATACCTGACTCATTACCTTTGTCGAGTTCCCAATCTTTAGAGTTGCATTTAATTCTTTACAGAAGATCCCATCTGAATTCAATAGTTTTCTTCATAAAGGAGCCAGTCGAAGAAGAATCGAGAATATTTTGATTATCATGAGAAAGCCGAGCATAAAATTTTTGTAAGATAATTTCTTTTGAGAGCTCATGATTGGGGCATGTGTACATCATGTACTTAAGCCTCCCCCAAGCTTGAGTGATGCTTTCTCCTTCACGAGGCCAAAAATTATATATATAATTCCGATCACGATGAACCAAATGCATAGGATAATTTTTTTGATGGAATTCTAGTTTCAATCGGTTCCTGTCCAATGTATCAGTATCATCACATAGCCTATACCACATTAATGCCTTTCCCTCCAAAGATAAAGGGAATACTTTCTTCTTAACTCCATCTCCAGATAAACCTGCAAGCTTAAACAATCCACAAATTTCATCCACATAGATCAAGTGCATATCAGGATGTACCGTTCCATCTCCTGCATAAGGATTAGCTAGCAGTTTCTCTATCATACCCAGAGGAATCTCATAATAAATATTTTCAGTAGGTGCAATAGGTTGAGGAGCAACTATTTGTGTTTCCGGTCGAGGTGAAGATACCCCGAACAAATCCCTCAAAGGATTACTTTCCATAGTGACAAGTGACAGTAAATTTTACCACGTAATATAAATGTTTCCTTACCAAATTCCACTCACCAAAGGCGCTTCTCTCCCCGGCAACAGTGCCAGAAAAGAGTCTTGATGACCCACAAGTATAGGGGATCAATCGTAGTCCTTTCGATAAGTAAGAGTGTCGAACCCAACGAGGAGCAGAAGGAAATGACAAGCGGTTTTCAGCAAGGTATTTTCTGCAAGCACTGAAATTGTCGGTAACGAGTAGTTCGATAGCAAGATAATTTGTAACAAGTGACAAGTAGCAATAGTAACAAAGAGTAGCAAAGTGTCCCAATCCTTTTTGTAGCAAAGGACAAGCCAGAACGATCTCTTATAGTAAGTAAAGCGTTCTCGAGGACACATGGGAATTTCATCTAGTCACTTTCATCATGTTTGTTTGATTCGCGTTCGCTACTTTGATAATTTGATATGTGGGTGGACCGGTGCTTGGGTGCTGTTCTTACTTGAACAAGCCTCCCACTTATGATTACCCCCTCTCACAAGCATCCGCAACTACGAAAGAAGAATTAAGATTTCTCTAACCATAGCATTAAACATATGGATCCAAATCAGCCCCTTACGGAATAGCGCATAAACTAGTGTTTAAGCTTCTGTCACTCTAGCAACCCATCATCTAATTACTACTTCACAATGCATTCCCTTAGGCCCAAAGATGGTGAAGTATCATGTAGTGGACGTTCACACGACACCACTAAGGGAATCAACAACATACATATCATCAAAATATCGAACGAATACCAAATTCACATGATTACTTATGACAAGACTTCTCCCATGTCATCAAGAACAAAAGTAACTACTCACAAATCATGTTCATGTTCAAGATTAGAGAGGTGTTGAATAGCATAATAGATCTGAACATATAATCTTCCACCAAATAAACCAACTAGCATCAACTACAAGATGTAATCAACACTACTAGCAACCCACAGGTACCAATATGAGGTTTTGAGACAAAGATTGAATACAAGAGATGAACTAGGGTTTGAGATGAGATAGTGCTGGTGAAGATGTTGATGAAGATTAGTCCTCCCATGATGAGAGGATCGCTGGTGATGTTGATGGCGACGATTTCCCCCTCCCGGAGGGAAGTATCCCCGGCAGAATCTGTCCGCCGGAGAGCAAAAGTGCTCCTGCCCAAGTTCCGCCTCGAGATGGCGGTGCACCGTCCCAAAAGTCTTCTCTATATTTTTTCTAGGGCAAATGCACTTATATACCAGAAAATGGGGGCCAGAGGCTGGCCAGGGGCCCCACGAGGTACAAGGGCGCGCCTGGGGGGGTGACGCGCCCTGGTGCCTCGTGGGCACCTAGGTGGCCCCCTCTAGTACTTCTTGATTCCAGTATTTTTTATTTATTCCAAAATAATTCTCCATGAAATTTCAGCTCATTTGTAGATCTGCAGAATAGGTATCTCTGACATAGCTTTTTCAGGTCCAGAATTCCAGCTGCCGGCAATCTCCCTCTTTTTGTGAATCTTGCATATTAAGAGAGAAAATGCATTAGAATTGCTCCACAAAGTGTTATATTGATTAAAAACACTATATATAATAGTAGTAAAACATGATTCAAAATGGACGTATCAGGTGGCCCCCTCTGGTACTTCTTTGCTCCAGTATTTTTTATTTATTCCAAAATAAATCTCCGTAAAATTTCAACGCATTTGGAGATGTGCAGAATAGGTATCTCTGACATAGCTTTTTCAGGTCCAGAATTCCAGCTGCCGGCAATCTCCCTCCTTGTGTAAATCTTGCATATTAAGAGAGAAAAGGCATTAGAATTGCTCCACAAAGTGTTATATTGATTAAAAACACTATAAATAAAAGTAGTAAAACATGATGCAAAATGGACGTATCAACTCCCCCAAGCTTAGACCTTGCTTGTCCTCAAGCGAAAGCCGATGTCGATAATCATGTCCACTAGTTTAGAGAGAGAGAGAGAGAGGTGTCGATAAAAACAAAATACGGACATAGTAGCATCATGATCATTATTATAACAGTAGTATTTATTATCATAGAACTTCTCATGAGCAAGTAACAATTCATCACAACAATGAAGTATAAGGCATAAACTTTCTTGAAAACTAACAAACTATGTTCTCAGTCAACAATGCAATTGCAATTCATCATATTTTCAGGAAGGGTCACATGTAGGAGCTTTTTAGCAAGTCCACATACTCAACCATCATTTAGTCTTCTATGATTGCTAACACTCACGACATATATATGGAGCAAAAAGTTTCAACCAGACACACAGAAAGGTAGGGGCTTATAATTTCGCCTCCCAACTTATTCACCTCAAGGGTGATGTCAACTCATGATCACTCACATCCAACGGGATATATATGCCTAGATCTCTCCACCACATGATGCTTGCAAAAGAGAAAAATAAAAAGGAATAGAGGAGAATACTATTGACTCTTGCATAAAAAGTAAATACATAAAAGTAAAAGATAGGCCCTTCGCAGAGGGAAGCAGAGGTTGTCATGCGCTTTTTATTGTTGGATGCACAATCTCTTAATGCAAAGGAACATCACTTTATATTGCCCCTTGTGATAGCAACCTTTATTATGCAGTCCGTCGCTTTTATTTCTTTACCATCACAAGTTTGTACAAAGCTTATTTTCCCTAACAATTAAAGTTCATACATATTTAGAGGCAATTTTTATTGCTTTTTGCACCGATGACAACTTACTTGAAGGATCTTATTCAATCCATAGGTAGATATAGTGGACTCTCATAACATGAAACTAGGTTTAAGGGTTTTGGATGCACAAGTAGTATCTCTACTTGGTGCGGATTTTCGGCTAGCAAAGATATTGGGCAAGCACCACATGTTGGAGTATCTATAACAATATAACTTCTATGTGAATATAAGAAAACATAATTCATTACGTTGTCTTCCTTGTCCAACGTCAACAATTTGACATAAAATATTTAATGGGGGCTCACAATCATAAAAGATGTCCATGATAGTATATTTGCATGTGAATCTTCTCTTCCCTTATTAATTCTTTCATGAATTGCATCATTGACTAATGCTATGCTTGTTAACTTTCAATAAATTTTACCACTTATACTTTTCTTTATGTAATGTCATTACTTTCCATAAGATTAGCATATGATCATTTTCATTATTTTCATTGCTAAGATTGAAACATAAAAGTAAAGAAGCAAAAACTCAAACTACTCCTTATTATATAAATCTCAACTCGATTACATAGATAGATAGATCACACAACTGGCACTCGAAAATAGATTATACTAAACTTTTACTCAACTAGATCACGAAATAACTAAGGATCGAACTAAAAATAGATAAAGATAATAAAAGTGATGGTGATACGATACCGGGGCACCTCCCCCAAGCTTGGCACAAGCCAAGGGGAGTGCCCATACCCATGTGCTCAAGTTTCCTTCTTCGGAGATGATAGTGGTGATGAAGTGAAGGGCTTATCCTTCATGATATTAATTAGGATCTCCTTTAGGCTCTGGATTTCCCGGAACACATGTTGTATCATCTCTATATTCTTTTGGACTTCGGCCATAATATGCTTATTCTCTGGTCCCCAAGCATTCTTTCCTGCATCACTTTCACTTGGACAAGAGATGTCCCAATTGGAGGGTATGTGCATACAAGGAGTATTTTCAACCCCATAATTGTGAACCAAATTATGAAAATTGTTCCGATGTAACCTGTGCAAGGGTCTCCTAGAAGGAAGCCCTTCTTGTACTTCTAGACTCCCATGGCTTGTAATACTTCTCACAGCTTGATGAGGATTTGGAATTGTGGAGATGCCGGCAAGGGTGCCCCTCTTGGAAGTCGGAGGGTGGACCTCAAGCGAATCTTCATCATCTTCTTCCATGGTAACTTCTCCTTCTCCTTCCCTTCCGAGCTCCATCTGCAGCAGCCAAGCATCGTCTCCCACGTTGTTGGAGGAGGAGGAAGACATGATGCCTGACCTCAGAATCTGACAGAAAACAGCACCAAACGAGAACAAAGGAGAATCTTGCGATACGGTGGTCAAAACGTCCAGGAGTATATATAAAGAATTTTTATCTTGCAAAACAAGTAATCCTGGAGAAAACAGAGTCAGGAAGGCTCACGTTGGGCCCACGAGCCACCAGGGCGTGCCTGGGGGGTGGCGCGCCCTGGTGCCTCGTGGGCACCAGGTGGGTCCCCTCGGCTGTTTCTTATTTTTCTATTTTTTCTAATATTCCAAAACTGACAGAAAATATTTTTATGGAATTTTTGGAGTCGGTTTACTTACCGTATCACATACCTACCCCTTTTCAGGTTTCTGGAGTGTTCTGGAAGGTCTCTCTTATGTATTCCTCCGGTGTAATTGTTTCAATAATATTAGTTTCAACATTAATAAGGGTACCTGAAATATAGTGCTTAATTCTTTACCCATTCACCACTCTCGGATGATTGCCTTCGGAGTTGTTTATTTTGATAGCTCCGGAGCGATAAACTTCTTCGATGATATACGGTCCTTTCCACTTAGAGAGAAGTTTACCTGCAAAGAATCTCAAACGAGAATTGTATAATAGAACATGATCACCTACTTTGAATTCCCATTTTTGAATTCTTTTGTCATGCCATCGTTTAACTTTTTCTTTAAACAATTTGGCATTATCATAGGCTTGGGTTCTCCATTCATCAAGCGAGCTAATATCAAATAACCTCTTTTCACCGGCAAGTTTAAAATCATAATTAAGTTCTTTAATTCCCCAATAAGCTTTATGTTCTAATTCAAGAGGTAAATGAAATGCTTTTCCATAAACCATTTTATAAGGAGACATACCCATAGGATTTTTATATGCAGTTCTGTAAGCCCATAATGCATCATCAAGTTTCTTAGACCAATTCTTTCTAGATCTATTGACTGTCTTTTGCAAAATCAACTTTATTTCTCTATTGCTCAATTCAACTTGACCACTAGATTGAGGGTGATAAGGAGATGCAATAATATGGTTGACATCATATTTAGCAAGCAATTTATGGAATGCACCATGAATAAAATGTGAACCACCATCAGTCATTAAATATCCAGGGACTCCGAACCTTGGAAAAATAACTTCTTAAAGCATTTTAATAGAAGTGTTATGATCAGCACTACTAGTTGGAATAGCTTCTACCCACTTAGTAACGTAATCAACAACAACTAAAATATGTGTATACCCATTGGATTTAGGAAAGCGTCCCATGTAATCAAATCCCCAAACATCAAATGGTTCAATAACAAGTGAATAATTCATAGGCATTTCCTGAACATTACCAATTCTTTGACATTCTCATCACAAGATAAGACAAACTTACGAGCATCCTTGAAAAGAGTAGGCCAATAAAAACCAGATTGTAATACCTTATGTGCAGTTCTGTCTCCCGCATGGTGTCCTCCGTCGCAATGGCCAGGGACGAGGCATCCCAGGCACGGGGGCGGCAACATGAGTGCACGAAGATGTACTGCGCCCTTGCGCACCGTGCCCGCGCCGCCCTCTTCAGCTTCGCCGTCAAAAGGCTCGCGGACCCCCTCGAAGATGACGATGCCAGCTACCTGGACTTCTTCACCAAGCTCGTGGAGAGGGTGGAGGATGGAGCCAAGCGGATGGACGGCATCATCGAAGAGGAGTGCCACGATCTCCTGAGCCAAGCGGCGACACAGGTCTTCAGCAACCTGTTCCGTGCCGATGCTGCCTTCGACTTTGACAGGGTGATGGCCCTGTTCCTCCGGAGCTTCGCGATGGGCTTGAGAGAGAGGTGCGGGAGCACGTGGAGGCCCTGGTCTAGAAGTTCTCCCACGGCAGCGAGAGCTCCGGCGAGGCTCGCGACGGTGATGACACCGGCGATGGCGACGATGACGGTGGCGACGGTGCCTCATCCTCTTAGGCTTTTTCTTTTCTTTTATCCTGTATCACAACAGATGTAGCCCTGTGGGGGCGTGAAGACATGACTTTTGTGAACAAGTTAAGTACTTAGCGTTTTGCTGTAATTTATGTTCCTCGTGAGGCATCTTCGTGAGGCCCGTCTTTTTCCTTTTTGCTCGCTTTCATGCTCTACGTCGCTAGGAACCATCCCCCGAGTGTGCTATGACCATCGCTGGTATGTTAGGACACGTGCCTAGACAAGGCCAGAGGGTGTAGGGCTCCTGAGGCATGATGCTCAGGAAGCCCCACTTTGACACGCATGCAGCTTGCGCAAAGGAGAAAACACCAGCACCCAGCGAGGTTGCAAGGTGTAACACCCCAAAAATCGGGTTATCGATTTTTGTGCTGTTATTCCTTCCTAGCTTTCCTCTCCCAAATTTTTCCTCTGGAATCTGGTAAGTGACCAGGTGAATCCAAACAATCCTCAGCCTCTCAGTGCCTTTCCCATGCTCTTGTGCCAGCCAAGCTCCCGTTAGTAAACCCTGAACTCCATTCAAACCCTGTTTCCAAAATATTGGAACTGGAAATCCTGCCTTTGTGTTTACAAATAGGACGGGCTTGCCGCTGCTGCTTCTTCGCCATCAGTTTCCCTCTGTGCCACTAGTGCATCACTGACCACTTGATTTGTTGCCGCTAGATATAGCAGCAACGGCTCTTGTGGTTTAGGCGCAACTAGTGTTGGTGCAGAAGAGAGGTATCTTTTCAAATCCTGCAGCGCAGCTTCTGCTTCCGGAGTCCATTTCATTGGACCTGCCTTTTTCAAGATCTTGAAAAATGGCAGGGCGCGCTCAGCAGATTTTGAAATGAACCTACTTAAGGCAGCAACGCAGCCGGCAAGACGCCGCACATCCGTGACGCTTTTTGGTGCTTGAATCTGCTCGATTGCCTTGATCTTGTCGGGATTGGCTTCAATTCCGCGTTGAGATACAAAGAACCGGAGCTATCTTTTTCCTTGATCTGTTGACTTCCAAACATTACCTAGTGACTCTCCTACATCCATAAACCCTGGATATGCAAAGATATTGCCAAGTTCTTTGCAATATTTCTCATTTAAAATTAATTCTTTTCTCTGCCCTAAGAAGGAATTAAATCCAGGAAAATAATTGCCCATCTCCAAAGCTCATGAAAACTTGTGGAGATATTCATTGTGATCATATTGAGCTCTCACAAAAATATTGGCCACAATTAAATAAGGGAAATTGCATTTTCCTATTTAAAGCCAATATTTCAATTTGGGGCCTTTCCAAAGGAACTACCATTTTGGTAGCTAGGAAAAATCCCAAATAATTTGTGGAGCTTATCCTATCCATATATTCACCATTTCCATCAAAATCTCAAGTTCCACAATTCAAATTTTGAGCACAACATCCATTTGCCAATTCTGTCAAGATTTCCAGTTTGCAAAGGAAGTGCTTGCACCCTTGATCTTTTCGGGCTGAAATTTTTCAGGGTGGTTAACAATGATAAATCACCCCTGGATACCAAAAACCAGCCCATTTTATCTAGCCAATTTCCTCAGTAAATTATCTAAGTTTCTGGCCAGATTGCATCTCTGTGAAGGAAGTACCCTCATAGATGATCAATTGAGCTTAAATTTTTCCAGCTTGATCTCATAACTATATCATCACCCTACACCAAAAATCAGCCAAATCCATCTAGCCATTTCTCCCCAACATCATCATTTCCATTTCTGGTCAGTGAGCAAGGTTACAAAGAAGGTGCTATCTAGAGTTGTCCATTTGAGCTGAATTTTGGCCAAGATGGTCACCTTGGTAGATTATTGGCCTCTGCCAAAGATCAGGCCAAGAGGAGCACTATGGTGGCCACACCACGTGTCCAAACTTTGCTGCTATCAAACATTTGAGTAGTGTGTGGTCACACCCGAGCCCTTCTGTGCATTTCAGCCACACAGGTCAACTCAAGGAAGGAAGGAGAAGACCCCAGACATGGTTTGGCCTCGCGTGGGGCATGGCAACGCCGTGGCCACGTGGTGACCATGGGCAGAGCGCGCCAACCGGGTGCCCTGTGCACCGGATGCTTTGGGAGGCCACCTCCAGCAGGCTCCGGCTTGTCCGGGAGCGCCGGCGAGCTGCCCACCGCACGCGTGGATCGCCTGGAAGCCTCTCCCCTCGTCCCCTAGCCTGTGGACGGCCGTGCCGACCACTGGATCGCCGCCATGCTGGTGAGCTCTCGGAGCTTTAGCCGTCGTTGTGTAGCCCTCCCAGCGGCTATATAAGCGTGTCCCCGAGCTCTTCCCCCTCACCAGCGAGCCCCAATCCCTCCCCCTCGAGCTCGCGAAGCTCTTTGCCTCTCCAATGGCCGAGGCCCTGCCGCCACCCGATTCCCCAGCCATCTCGCGCCCTGGCCTTTCCCCTCCTCTCCATCCACGTCCTTGGCCCTCCCCAGGAGCTCGCAAAGTCACAGCCGTCTTTAGTTCCTCCAGGAAAATGCTTCCGGAGTAGCTTCTCTGGTGCCCGTCCACCGCCGCTCCCCGGTCAGTGGCTACGGCGCTACCAGCTGGCTCGCGCAACCCCGCAGCTACCCTCGGACGCGGTATGGAGCGCCGGTTCCGATGAGCCCAGCGGCGGCCCTCCTCATGCTGCCAGTCGATGGCTACGTCGACAGCGGCGGCGCCCCTGCTCTGTTGTGTCGGGAGGAAAACAACCAGAGGAGAATGGAAGAGAGAGAGAAGAGATAGGGTGGCCCCACCTGTAAGTGGCTAACGGCCCGGGCCCAGCGGCTGTAAGTGGAAGCGCACTCCATGGGTTGCGCTTTCTATTCACTGAAAGCGTATTTCTAAAAATGCGCTTTCGGTTTTTTTTCAGCCGGCGGCCAAAACCGTTAAGCTACGAACGTTCACTCGTTAAGGACTGAAATGCACAGTTTTCTGTCCGTTTCTCGGCTTAACGAACGAACGGCCGTTTCTCTTCAACCGTAACTCCGATTGAGGTAAATCCAACGACCATGTTTTCAGTTCGTTCCCATTCCGATGGTATCATTTTCATAATGTTGTCACATGTTGAAAATGCCACGTTTACCCTTTTCCCTATTAGGCCTCTCCCGAGAGTGACGGTTCCGGCAAATCGTATCCGGAGTTTCGTCGCATTTCTCCCCGACGTATTCCTCCACCCCAAGGCAAGCCAACCTCTTATCATGAGCTCTGGACTTGCATGTTGACTTTGCTAGCACCCTGTGTGTTACCGTATGTTGTAGATCATCTATTAGTCTGCACCGACATAGTCATGTTATCTCATCTGTACCAGATGCTAGTGTTATTTACCATATAATATCATGAATTGCTTTCATGTCATATTTTCCCATGCTAGTAATAATACTTTTAATACCAGTATCATGTTAGTGCTATGATTTGATCTCATGCCATGATTGTCACTACTGTTATGATTTTGCTATGCTATTGTTAAGTAATTGTTCCTGCCTATAAATGTTGATGTTATGGTACGATGATGGAAATCTTAAGTTGAACTTATAAACTAAACCTCCTCCGTCATCGATGGGATCGAGTCATAGTGCCACCAAACCGAGCTTACCCGTGCAGCCACATTTGCCGTTATGGGACGGCCTTGACTTGGTCTAACACTATGCTCTCTTATCAGTACCACCAAAGAGGGAAGGTTCTGCGCGCGTGCTGCCTTGATTAGGTAGGCGACGATAACCTTGTGAGCCCAGTTGTTTGTTTAACCCGGGAGTCCCCGTTTGGGATAGTTTAGTTTGGCCACGACGGTGGCAGGTGTCAGGAGTGACACACGGGCCACCCAGGACATGACTTGGATGGGGAATGATTGGTGGTGGTACGATAGAAGGGTCACAGGTTAGGCGAGTTTCGTTAGACGAGTGTCCATGGTGTGGGTAAAGTGTGCAACCTCTGTAGAGTGTATGAATCTATTCGAATAGCCGAGTCCACGGTATTGGACACAGTTCGTACTAGGTCACACTATTTCGTCTTGGTCGATCTAGAGGACGAACCGGTTATTATAAACTTGTTAAAGAATGTGCTATTAAGTAAATGTGGTAACTTGGACTATGGGATAATTGTGAGCAGTCACCATGTTGTTCTGACATGATCACGAGAAGGGATCTCGGTGAGTCATGAGTTAGCCCAGAAGGGCAGTAAAACTGAATGATGTCACCACCTATTATTTTAATGGTTCATGGGAGGTAAGTGTAGTGTAGGTTTCAGTTTGATTTTGGATGCCATGTCTCGTAGAAGTAGCTATGCCGTGCCATGATATGTAGTTGATATGTCTGATCCTTGTTATGCCATGCTTGATCCATGTTTTCCTGTTAATTCCATGCCATGTTTAGAATAAATTCTTTTAATAAGCATAGGGCTTGCTTTGTCATCTGCTTGTTTGGATGCTATGTATTTGGTTGTCTTGCGAGTACATTCAAAGTGCTCACCTGGCCTTGAACGTGGCCAGTTGCAGGAGAAGATCCATCATGCTAGATCGTAACCCAGCCAGTCCTGTGAGTTGTGGAGCCCAGCCAGAGATGTCATTGCCGCTGAGCCAAGACCTCCGCTGCCATTTAGTTAGCCATGGAGCCATGTAATATTGTTGTAAGCAACAGTATTGTAATACCCCATTTCATATAATAAAGCCATTTTTGTGCCTGGAATTGCTGTATCATGTCTCAGACATGCGCCAGGTCTTATCGTGGGACTGGCATGCGTCGGCCCTCTATCGGAGTTCCACAGGACATGGTATCGGAGCCAGGTTCACTACAAGAAATATGGCAACTTGCGACCATCAATATTGGTCACTAAATGGTCATTGTTTTCCATTTCTGACCTTTTTGTGACCAAAAACAGTTGGTCAAAAGCTGGCGGTCTTTAATGAAACTTAACGACCTTTCTTGTGAAATGGTCGTAGGCGGTTACGACCAAAATTAAAGGTCGTAGATTCTACGACCAATTGTTTTGGTCACTGGCAGCCTGCCCAAACCACGTCAGATCCAACGTGGCAAGCTGACGTGGCAAAATTACGACCAAACAAAATGGTCGTTGATCAGAATCAGCCCGGTCCAGTCTAGCCGTCTATATGGGCCAAGCCCAATAATTCAGCCCATTTAATTTATTTTTTCCTGTTAATTTTGGTAGCTACATGGGCCTAGCCCAACAATTCGGCCTTTTATTTTTCTAAGCTTCGTCCACTTGTTTTGGGCTTCAGCCTTTTTGCGGTCCATTTCTTTTTTGGGTCTCATCTATTTTTCTTTTGGACCCCGGCCTTTTTCAGTCAATTTCCTTAATTTTCAGCCTTTTCTTGTGAATATTATTTTGTAAATGGCCTTTTTGGATGCCAAATACTATTAGGTCCCACTTGTCAGGTTCTAGTTAACGACGGCCCAGGTTTCAATTTCCACAATTTGAAACAATTATTTCAATGAGAACAGTAAACAGATGAAAATTATCAAACCACATGCCAATTTTGGCTAATAACACAATCTTTACATCGTTCATTTCACCCAGATACTATCACAACATATAACTATTACTACAAATATACTTCTGACTTCTTCACTTTCAAGCTAGAGCTCTTGTAAATGAGAGGAAACACCATATTTGGGTATGTTCATAGAGGCTGAACGAAGGCATCTAGCAATAAACCAAAAGAGTTAGAAACAAAATAAAAACAAATATAGAAAGTAGCTAGGGACTAAATCACAAAGCATCTGCACATGTAACTTGTAACAATAACAAACACAAGGACTAGCTGACAGAAACAACACAAGAGACAAGAACGCACAGTTGTTGTATGAATACCAAAACGGCCAGAATGGTTCTAGATGCTGTTGAACGCAGAAAATGATTCAATCTCAGATGGTTCATTGAGCACGTGCGAACGATCTAAGGTAACAAGACATATGTTCTACATTAATTTTACACAAATCATTATCAATTACAAGTTTACAACAGACTCAAAACAAAATACCATAGCTTCTACATCACATAGGGAATCGACACAATAATATATGTCATGGCATCATGGCCCATCAACCAAGTAACAAAAGTAAATAATGGGATAGTGCGAAGACTTATCAAGCCAGAGAAGATAGTGTTACTGCAGTTGCAGCACGGTTACCTTGAGACTGTGAATGTGGTGCCATGGCCGGGGTTGCTGCGCTCCAGCGAGGTAAGCATCATGGCTTCATCAGGTCTGCGAGAACAACCAAGCAAGGTGTGGGTTAGCAAGCATGCAGGGAGTGTTATCAATGCTGGAGCATTAAACTAGCAATGAACATTTCTACTTTTATATCGAACCAAGGATCATGTTCAACCAGCAACAAATGTATGGAACATCACAATGTATAACTGCCAATATAAACAAGCCATATAGAAATGCCAAGTTACAGAAACTGCATCACAAATATGATTTGCCTCTGGTGTTTGCCATACAACAACAGCAGTAGTACAAAGATGTTCGACTGTACATGTGAACAGAGATATTCTACGAAACTAGTCAATTTGAGGGAACCACAAGTAGTGGATATGACAATAGCAGTAGTGTAGATTGTAGTAGTAAGTATGCAAGGAAACAAAACATGGGACAAATATTGATAGCATCAAAACATGTCGAGGAAGGCCATCCAATGGTTTCAGCCACATCCTAATAAACATGCAGCATTCTAATACTAATTCTGTCATTGTGTTGCAAATTCAACATACATAACAGAAACTTCATGACCAACATCAGCAAGACTAGAACGTATGTGATCATCAACCACAGAAGCACAAGCATGCAAACACACATCTCATCCCAACCTAAAACTAGAAACAGTAGCAGCCATTCATTTTTACAAATGAAAATTGTCAAATTCTTTGGTGGATTCTTCATTTGGTCAACAAGGAGGCCATGTTCACAAATACTAGTAACTAGTCTACTGAACAACGAGCGGATTGCAGAAACAGAGCAGCGATAACTTGGAAAAAGGCTTATTGTGTGGGAGCGACCTTGTGCGGGGTGGACGACGTTGCCGTTGAGGTCCATGTCGATGTCCTCCTCAGCCATGGAGGGATGGCACCTACTGCATCCAAACCGAACAAAAAAAATAAGCAAGGGTTGACAAACAGAGCAAGCAAGAATTTGTAACTTATAATGCTATGTGCTGCCCTGCTGCATATACATATCAATTGTGTCATGTTGGGGGGTTCAGAATGTACCCAACATATTTATGTCAAATGGTTGATTATTCAGAGAAGTTAAACTAAGTGCAGGTCACCGAAAACTGAATTTCTTGCAATCCACACAATACAAACAGCATGAAGATGGTTGCATATATACAAATCCATGTGGTGGCAGCAAAATTGACCAATCTGGACCTCATCTTCTCTCTCAGTTTGGTACTAACTAAATAAATAAATAACTGGACTTGTTCATACAAATCCCTCTTCAATTCCTTGACACGACCAGGATTTACATCAACTATTCCTCAACTTAGCAGCAGTAGTGAGCAGAGGAAGATGAGAGGGAGAGGGAGATGCTACCTGCCGTGGTGGGTCGTCGTGGACGAGCTTGAGCTCGGCAGGACCTCTTGGTCACCATAGGAGCAGAGGAGCAAACCCCTCCTGCCCCTCTTCCTTCAGCAGAGCATGACCCAAGAACTGGAGGCTGGCTGCATCTCAGGTTGGTTCTCCAAAACCCACCTCCTGGAGCAAGATCCAGGGATGTCCTTCAACACAACATAACATGATGTATAGAGCAACATACACTGCGATCAGTGTTCATCCACGGCTGCCAGATCGGATCGAATCGAAGAGAGAAGGGGAAGGGAAGGGCTACCTTGAGGATCGAATCGAATCGGCGCCGCCGCCTTCCTGGTAGCCGGAGACCCGTGGCCGGCGTGTAACGCCACCACCACAAACCCTAGGCAGGCCACGCGCGCGCCGCGCATCGAAGCACGCACGCGCGCATCGGCGAGCAAGCCAGCCGCGACGCCGTGGTCATTGGGCTGGAGGACGAAGGGGATAGACTCGGATAGGAGGGGGCGGCGGAAGGGAGGATATAGTCGATGGGGATGCGCGCACCGGATCTGGTCCGAGTGGAGGATGGAGCGCAGGTAGGGGGTCGCACTGGTGTGCTGGGAGCCGCCGATTGCCGCCAGAAGTCGCCGGGATCGGCCGTCGTAGGTGGCGGCGGTGAGGAGTCATGGGGGTGAGAGAGATGGGGCTCGCGAGAAGAGATGGTGCGTAGGGTTTCTGTCTTTTTTTTCCTCGCTTCTTTTCTTTGGCAGGAAATGGAAACGCAACCAGCCAATCACATGTGAGGCCACGGATCCCTCCCCGAGATCAAATCCTGGCCATCCACTCATCCTACATCCAACGCTCGAAAACCCTCCCCTCATCCAACACACCTCTCTCTCTTTTTCTTTTCTTTTTCAATCGGTTTAATCTTTGGCTTTCTTTTGTGAAGAATCTACCGAATATTTGTGGCAAAATTGGACCACACCATTTTTCAAATGATCTCATATTTTGCACAAGTGTGCATATAGGAATGGCAAACAATGTTGCCGTAGAGAGTTTTCATTTTCCTTGCACAAAAAAACCTTTTTTATTTTTGGAGTGCTAAAAATGGTTTTTTGTGAAGAACGTACCGAATATTTGTTGCAAAATTGAACCACATCAATTTTCTAAAATATTAGACCATATTTAATGTACAATTGACCAAATGGTTGGGTGTCAAAACTTTCGATCCACCTCTCGTGAAAAAGACAAATTTCCGTCGATTCAGAAGGAAGCGGGTCAAATTTGAACTACAGCTGCCTCATAGTTTGCTCTTTATTTTTTTCCAAAAATCATTTTTAGGTACACAAGTATCTATTTCATCAGAGATACTCCGAAAGTTTTGCAAGATTCAATCCCTAGCTACGAACGGTCATGCCCGCCGTTTTGACCGCATTTTGAAACGGGCATAAGAAATTCAAAAAAAAATCAAAAAAATTGAAAACCTTCGCATTGTCTCATCATATGTGACCTAGTTTCCAGGAAAAATAACAAACTTGGACTACGACAAATGTCTTGAAAAAGTGTTTTCAGAAACGAGCTATCATGTATGAAGATCCATGGCTTTCAAGGCAAATGGGAAATGTTATGGCAACATTCATGGCATAGTTTGGTGAAATAACCTAATATTTTGCACAAGGGTGCATCTTGGAATGGTAAACAATGTTGCCAAAGGAAGTTTTCATTTTCTTTGCACGAAAAATCCATTTTCCATTTTCCGAGTGCCCAAAATGAGTTTTTTTGTGAAGGACCTACCAAATCTTTATTGCAAAATGGGACCACACCATTTTTAGAAAATATTAGACCATATTTAATGTACATTTGACCAAATGGTTGGGTGTCAAAAGCTTTCAATCCACCTCTCGTGAAAAAGACAAATTTCCGCCGATTCAGTAGGAAGCGGGTCAAATTTGAACTGCAGCTGCCTCATAGTTTGCTCTTTATTTTTTCCAAAAATCATTTCTAGGTACATAAGTATCTATTTAATTAGAGAAACTCCAAAAGTTTTGCAAGATTCAACACCTAGCTATGAACGGTCATGCCCGTCGTTTTGATCGCATTTTGAAACGGGCATAAGAAATTCAAAAAAAATCAAAAAAATTGAAAACCTTCGCATTGTGTCATTATATGTGACCTAGTTTTCATAAAAAATAACAAACTTGGACTACGGCAAAGGTCTTAAAAAAGTGTTCTGAGAAAGGAGCTATCATGTATGAAGATCCATGGCTTTCAAGGCAAATGGCCAATGTTATGGCAACATTCATGGAGTTTGTTCAAATGATCTCATATTTTGCACAAGTTTGCATCTTGGAATGACAAACAATGTTGCCTAAGGAAGTTTTCACTTTCTTTGCACGAAAATTTCATTTTCCATTTTTCGAGTGCCCAAAATGAGTTTTTTTTGTGAAGAACCTATCAAATATTTGTTGCAAAATTGGACCAAATCAATTTTATAAAATATTAGGCCATATTTAATGTACAATTGAACAAATGGTTGGGTGTCAAAAGCTTTTGATCCACCTCTCGTGAAAAACACAAATTTCCACCGATTCAGTAGGAAGCGGGTCAAATTTGAACTACACCTGCCTCATAGTTTGCTCTTTATTTTTTCCAAAAATCATTTGTAGGTACATAAGTATCTATTTAATCAGAGAAACTCCAAAAGTTTTGCAAGATTCAACCCCTAGCTATGAACGGTCATGCCCGCCGTTTTGACCACATTTTGAAATGGGCATGAAAAATTCAAAAAAATTCAAAAAAATTCAAAAAATTGAAAAACCTTCGCATTGTGTCATTATATGTGACCAAGTTACCAGGAAAAATAATAAACTTGTAATACGGCAATTATTTTTAAAAAGTGTTCTTAGAAATGAGCTATCATGTGTGAAGATTCATGGCTTTCAAGCCAAATGATCAATCTTATGGCCACATTCATGGCATAGTTTGTTCAAATGATCTCATATCACTACTAGGAAATACCTTATAGATAGACCCCTCGCTACTGCTAATTAGTAGTAGCGTGGGGCATACACCCCTCGCTACTGCTAAGTTGATAGTAGTAGCGCGGGGTATAAAACCCACGCTGCTACTAAGTTGACCCCACCGAGCACCCCGGGACAGGCCATAGTAGTAGCGTGGGGTATGAAACCCGCGCTGCTACTAAGTTGATAGTAGTAGCACGGTGTATAAACCAAATGCTACTACTAAGCGGTCCCCACCGTGCCCCTGGGATAGGCCATAGTAGTAGCGCGGGGTTTAAACCCCGCGCTACTACTATCGACCTCCAACATATGTGTACACATAGTGCGTGGAGGCCCAAATCCAAACCCACACTCTCCCGATTCCGCTTCTCCCTCCCACCCGCGATTCCCTTCCTTACCCACCGCCATCGCCGGCCTTGCACCTCGTCGCCTCCCCCAAATCCGGCGACCTTCACTCCCACCACAGCCCCCTCTCCCCCTCCTTCCTCCTCCTTCTCTGCTGCTGGCGCCGCCGATCGACAGGGAGATCCAGCAGAGCGCCGTCCATGGCGGCGGCCAGATCCGCCATGGACGCAGCCACTTGCACCTCCTCGCTGGGACAGGGCCTCGTGCGGACATGCAGACACCATGGTTTCGGGCGTCGTCTCCAACTCCGGCGGCCACCGGTGAGTTGCTCTTCCTACTCCTCTCAATCTCTCTCTCTCTCTCTCTCTCTTCGTCTTCTAATCATTTTCTCTTCTTTTGTAGCAGCAGCAGAGGAGAGGTGCGAGGATGAGTTGGGTGGGGAAGCACCATCACCATGGACGACTTCATCCCCTCCACGACCAGCATCAGCCATGGATGGAGAGGACATTGACGCCCAGCAGCAGCAGCAGCCATGGATGGAATTTATTTTTTTAATTCCAAATTAGTTAGTACTAGAGTGGGGCCCTTACCCGCGCTACAACTACGTAGTAGTAGCGCGGGTGGCAACCGCGCTACTACTAAAAGTTAGCTATTGTGCCGTAGCAGTAGCGTGGGCCCCCGCGCTACTAATAGGTCATTACCCCGCGCTACTACTAGGGTTTTCCCTAGTAGTGTATTGCGCACAAGGGTGCATCTTGGAATGGCAAACAATGTTGCCTAAGGAAGTTTTTATTTTCTTTGGACGAAAAAATCATTTTCCATTTTTTGAGTGCCCAAAATGAGTTTTTTTGTGAAGGACCTACCATATATTTGTTGCAAAATTGGACCAAATCAATTTTCTAAAATATTAGGCCATATTTAATGTACAATTGACCAAATGGTTGCGTGTCAAAAGCTATGATCCACCTCTCGTGAAAAAGACAAATTTTCGTCGATTCAGCTGGAAGCGGGTCAAATTTGAACTGCAGCTGCCTTATAGTTTGCTCTTTATTTTTTCCAAAAATCATTTCTAGGTACATAAGTACATATTTAATCATAGATACATGGTGTGGTGGCGAGACGTCGAGGTTTGGATGGTGTCCGACGCCCCCAACTCCAGAGCGCGTAAACTGGCATGCCAGCCGCGTGGTTACCGCGTGACCGTGGCGTTGCCACGTGTTCTGGGTGGCCTAGGCATGTCTGGTGGGTTGGGCACTCCTCCGGTAGGTGTTAGGAAGAAGAATACAACAAAAGAATCTCACGAGGAGACTGAACTAAGCTCAAACATGAATTAGCAGCCAAGTATTTGATTAGCGGTGGGGGAAATGCACATGGCCAATGGGCCTGAGTTTTGGCTGAGGATGATCATCTACTAAGGAGACTGTCTTGGCAAATTTGCAGCTCAAAAGGAGGAGCCTAGGTGACACTTGCTTTGCAAAGTACCACACTGGAAAGAAATATGGATGTTGAAGCTGGGCTCAAATGAACGAATGGATTGAGCTGACATTTTGTGGAGGGAAGTTATATAGGTAGGAACATGCCCTGGTAAAGTTTCAGCAATAATTAAGCAATATAAAATATAGTTGCTTCACAAACTGAAAATATGACCAGAATAAAAGATTGGATGATGAGCTCACATGGATTGCTGGATAGAGCTCAAATTTTATGGAGAGTGATGATTTGAGCATATGGAAGATTCGAAAAAATCTCAAATCATTTGGATAATCCTAGCTAGTACTTCCTTCACAAAGCTTCTCTCTGCATAGAAACTTTGGATATTTTCTAAGGAAGATTTACTATGCAAATGGAGCTGAATATTGTCATGTGGCAATGATTTGGATATGGAAGAGTGCCCAAAAAGTTTGAGGGCAATAGGAGTGGTCTAGATAGCACTTGCTTTCCAATGTGCCAATCTGGCCAGAAAAAAGAAATTGAAGCTGGGCTTACATAGATGATTCAATTGAGCTGCAATTTGGATGAGGATGATAATTTGGGCATATGAACGCACTGTAAAAATTTCATACCATTTGGATAAATAAAAATGGTACTTCCTTCACAATGCTTTCCACTGAACAGAAAATTGGGAAAAATATTAAGAGAAATTGGCTAAATTAAATGAGCTAAAATTTGGTGGAGGGAGGTTCTATGGGTAGGGTCTTGTCCTGGTAAATTTGCAGCAATTATAAAGTAATATAAATATGGGTGCTTCCCAAACTGAAAATATTACTAGAAACAAAGATTGGATGTTGAGCTCACATGGATTGTTAGATGGGACTCAAATTTTGTGGATAGCTATGATTTGGGCATATAGAAGATGTGGCAAAAATTCAACTCATTAGGATATGCCTAGCTAGTACTTCCTTCACAAAGCTTCTAGCTGAACAGAAACTTTGGCAATTTGCTGAGGAAGATTTACGAGGCAAATGGAGCTGAATTTTTTCATGAGGCAATGATTTGGATAGGAAATAGTACCCAAAAATTTTGAGGGCAATCAAGAAAATATAAATAGCACTTCCTTCACAAAGTGCTGTTCTGAACAGAATAGGAAAATGAATATTCCTGAATTATTTTTGAACTAGGCAAGGAAGGTTTTTGACATATTCGAGGAAGATATGATCCAAAGAATTTATGAGAATTTTTTGGGAATTTTGGGAATGACAGAAATGTAGGCTGCTTCACAACCTAGGGCAAAAATTGACACATGGACATGACACATAGGCAAAACTGATGAGGTGGCGCCAAGTCATAGCAATGCACCACAATTTACAAGGCTATGACCATCTATATTGGTCGTGATCAACTAGAAATAAGGCAGCGGACCAGTACTGTCTGCTTTACGACCATTTCGTGTAAGGAAATTACGACCTTTCTGACCAAAATGGTCGTTATGGTTTAGGGTTTGGAGCCCCCCGAATAGCTTATGACCAATTGGTCTCAAATGGTCATAGATTTACGACCATTTCTTCCAGGGTCACTGATAGAAGGTCACAAGTTGACATATTTCTTGTAGTGGTTGGCTGTAGGTTACCCTAGCCTCAAACCATCCCTATTTTCAACCGGTAGTGAGCCCAATAGAGTTGACCCATCCCTGGCATCCGACACGGCCACTGTTGATCAACAGGCAGCACAGTCAGAATTGACGTGTCCCTACCCAGCTATCCGCCCACCCAGCCATCCCTGGATTGGACCGTGACCCTACCCAGTTGTCGGCCGTGCCAGCGTATCTTTTACCCGGCATGAGAAGGATCCATGCCATGCTGGTATGTCCCAGCCTGGCTGCCTACTTAAAACCCCTCCCACCTGCGAGTCGCAGCCCTCTCCATTCAGTAAGCCAGATCCCCGCAAGAGAACCCAAGCCAGTATCCTCAACCAGCAGCCATGGCTAGTTCTTCCAAAGCACCCACTTTCCATAGCCGAACCTTGCCTAATGGTTATCCTGGCTTTCCGCCCATCCTTTCGAGTATGCTCACTCAAGCCCTTGGCTATAGTACTAGCCCGGTGTATCTGGTGTTCCAATCGGAACCCGTCCCTCACCTTTGCCGATACTATGCGAATGTGCATATCTGCCCAGGTCCAGCAGAGGATGGGAAGCCCTTGACTTTTCAGGGCAAACCCATGCCCACCCCCACATTGGCTGTCCAAACAGCTACTGCGGAAGCCATCGCATGTCTTCATTTCCAGTTTTTGCAAGTAGCAGAGATGCGGGAGTTTCGCTACTTTCCCTCTGCATCCAGCACAGCTTGCGAGTTCTCCAGTATAGTTGAAGATGCCGACCCCGCAATGGCTCGCCTGGTTTAGTTCATTGCTGCCCAGGGACTGCTGCTCTCCGGTATTCTTGGAGAGTTTAAAGCCAATGACCGTGACACCATTCGGGTTGTTACGGAAGCATACCGTGAGGCCCGTCAAACTGCATCCCAGGCCAGCAGTTCTCTGATGCCAAACCCAGTGCCACCCTCGCAGCCCGTGGACCTATATCGACCAGGCATCATTTCCCCAAGTTCCTTCTCCTGAGCTATTCGGTGTCTTTGCCGTCGGGATGTGTTTCATCAAGTTCCTACCGCAGCTCCAATAGTTGAGTCCCAACCTATAGAGGTGTCCGACGATGAAGGCGGAAGTTGGCTCAGCCTACGTCCCCCAGGAGAGCCCCAGCAAGAGTAGAACCCTGTAGTTCGGAGTGAGTAGTTGCTGTTAGCTTCCTAGTGAGGTTGCGTGTTGTTGTATGCATGTACTGCTTGTAACTTGTGTGCTGTTGTAGCGTTATGTATGTCTGTTTGCTCTGTGGATTTGGTTCATTGCCTCTCTGTTAAACAGAAATACTTAACAGGGCCGACAATGGCTTCTTAACAAGATTTCGATCAGTAGGACACTTACACCTAACAATAGTGGACTCTCCCATAGTCACTAATGAAATGCGAGCTGGTGTAGGTATATGTATACCAGGAGTACATACACCCACTAGCATTAAAACACCTTAGTGTAATTTGCTGGATGTGACGTCGGAGATGCCACCCACCTGCGCCTACAGGAACGCCAGCTTCCCCTCAGCGTCGGCCTTGGCCTTTAGCGTGAGCCGCCGGGCAGCGTCCACCTCCTTCACCTACCTCTTGAGGCCGGAGATCTCCTTGTTGAGCTCGTCCCTCCTCTTGGTGAAGCGATCCTCTTGGAGCTTCAGCTTCTTGCTGTAGTCCTTGGCGAGCGTCTCGCGCTCGCTCTTGGACTTCACATCCGCGTCAGCCTGGATCCTCTTCTCCTTCTCGGCCAGCTAGGCGTTGGCCTTGGCCATGCGCTCATCGTAGGAGGCTTGGGCGGCAGCCACCTGGCGGTCCAGCATCGTCAGGCGCTCGCGCTCCACGTCCTGCTCCATCGCCGTCCTCGTGAGCTCCCGCTCACGGATCTCGGCATCCACATTGCAGGCCGCAAGGGCTTCTTTGCGCTTGTCGAGCTCGCCCTCGCGGGAGGCAAGATGCCCCTCGCGAGTCACAATGGCGTGCTCTCGTGCCTGGAGCCCCTGCACCTGGGCGGCGGACTGCTCTCGGAGCACCTTCGCGTGGGCCTCCGCTTCCTCGCGGCGCCTGTCGGCCGCGTTGGCCTCCCTAACGGCGCTCTCGAAGATCTCCTTGGCGTCTTGGGCGGCCTTCTCGTGCCGCACCCGTGCGGCGTCGTCCTGCCGGCGGCCCAGCCTGATGGCCACGTCTAGCTGGCACCACCCCTCCGCGAGGCGCATGCGCTCGTCGGCAAGGCGCGCCTCGTCTGCCTGAAGGTCCGCCTCGAGGGTGTCAAGCACCGTCCTGGTGCCCTGCAGGGCCCCGCGCTTGAGCACGGTGCTGCTGCTCATGAGCTGCAGGGCCCAGCCAGTGCGCAGCTCGGCGTCACCCTCCACTGTCATGGCCCACGAGGGCCCGACGCCAGACCCCCTTCGGGCCTCCATGTCCGCGCTCCCCGTGGGATTCGCGTCCCCGTCAGAAGAGGTAGATTCGTCATCTCCTCCTCCTCGGCCTGCCGCGCCGGCGTGCCCCATGGGCTTGTCGTGCCCATGACAGGGTCCTCGCGCGCTGGTGACCGTTGGGGGCTTGCTGAGTTGCCATCCGCGGCCTCAGTCTCCTTGGCGGGGGTGGAGCTTGGGGGATGGATCGGCTCTTCAGCCTCCGCCATCGCCGCATGGCCTCCCGCGCCTGGCGCCTATGGAGGCATGGCCCCTCCTCCGGAGGCCTCCTCCCGAGGGTCATTCTCCCCAGTCGGCAGAGGCAAGTCCGCGCGTGGCTCGGGAGGAGCCACTTGCTCCTCTTCCAACTCCACGCGCCCCGTCTCAGCCTTGGGGCGGCGGGTGGATTCCTCCTGCTCCTGGGAGCTTTCTTTTTCTTCTTCTTCGTGGGCTCCCTGCCTGACGCAAGGGCTCAACCCGGACCTCAGGAGGTGGAAGACAAGACTCGAGGTAGGAGACAAGACTCAAAATTAAAATGGAAAGAGCAAGACAAGAAAACTTACTCATCGTTGGGAACCCACTTCCTCTTCCTCAGCTTCGGCGGCGGGCGGCTACCGCTGCCGCTCCCGCAAGGCTCGCTCATGCTACCTCCAGAGGCCTCAACGCGGGACTTACCAAAGTCCCCTTCCACCGGGCCGGTGCCGGTCTTCTCCATGGGCGCCTCGGCGGCCTCGCCGCTGGTGCCGGTCTTCTCCGCGAGGGGCCCGGCGGCCTCACCGCCGATGCCGGTTCCCTCTGCACGAGGCTCCTCGGCCTCCACGCTGGTGCTTCCTTCACCCCCCGTGCGCCTGGGCTGGGAGGGCATGACCATGAATCGCTCGTCGTCATCGTCGTCGCCGAGCTCAGCCAGTAGCTGGCGGTGGGTTCGCGGGGACGCCCCACCGTCGCTCTCCTCTGGGGCGCTTGCCGAGGCCTCGGCATCGTCGTGGCCTCCTGAGCCGGGCAGCACCACAAGCGGGTTGTCGCGAGGCCCCTCGTGGCCCACCGGGATCAGGCCCCACTGATCAAAGTGCGGCATCTCCATGACTAGCTCGTCCCTGTTCTTGTAGTGGTACAGAGGAAGCGCCTCCCTGGGCAGGTACTCCCCGTCGTCGCCAAGCAGGAGATGCATGACCTCATCTGCCACCTCCCCCTTGAGGTTGTTGACAGTCAGCCTCATTGGGTGCTCGGGGGCGGTGATGGACCACACTGGGCGCGAGCGCTTCTGGAGGGGAGCGATGCACCGGCGCAGAAACTCCTTGGCGACCAGAAACTCATCGGGTCCTCGGGGGAGGTGAGCCCCGCGGCCTTCAGCTCGTCCATCCTCCCCCAAAGTGGAGCCAACCTCTCGTCGTTGAGCTTGGCATGCTCCCATCCAGAGCTCTTCATGGCGGGGGCTGTCGGCAGCATCAGCAGGGGGCTGTGCAGGCGCGCGTCCATGTAGACCCAGCGCGACCTGAAGCCTTCCACCTTCTTCGTGATCTTCATGGGGATGATGTCGTCCGCCGTCCCTTCGACACTGCGGAACGAGGCGCACCCCGAGCGCTGGTTCGCTGCGGATAGCCGCAGGTTGTAGAAGTGGCGGAAGAGGGCCACCGAGGGCATCACGCCCAGGAAACCCTCACAGAGGTAGGCGAAGATGGCGAGGAGGAGGATGGAGTTGGGTTGGAGATGGAGAGCGTGGATCTGATAGTGGGCGAGGATGACGCGGAAGAAATTAGAAAAGGGCGGCACCAGGCTGGCGAAGATGGTGTGGAGGTAGAAGGGGAAGGTCGTCGCCTCCAACTCATGGATCGGGTGCGAGCCCGGCTAGATTCGTGTGGCCTTCCACTCATTGTGGTCACAGGCAGTCATGGGGCGTACCTTGTCCAGCCCCTCTTGGTTGACGATGTTGGATAGCAGCAAGGCCGGCTCCAAGTCCGTCGGCGCCGCAGCCATGGCCGCCGCCTTGCCCCTCTTGCCAGCGGGAGCCATGAATGCGAGGAAGCTTTGGAAGTGAGAGGAGGAGGAGGATGCAAGGAGTCGGGCGCAAGGGAGGTGAGAGGAAGCAGAGGTAAGCAATGATGACGATGCACTCCGCGCAGGTCTGTTTTATGGTAGAGCGGGTGGTTCCCCAGGCGTAGTGGAGGAAGTGGGGGCATCCCACATCCCATCGTGCGCCACGCGTCCCTGCTTGGGCCCGGCAGTCTACTTAGGTCCTGCGCCATTTCATTCCCAAGGGGCGGAAACGTGCGCGTCGCGGGCCCGGGGGCTACTGTCAGCCCAGGAAGCAACGCCTTGCAGAGGCCCAAGAGGCGGCCCAGCCTTGCGCACCGTAGAGCAGGACACCTCGCGAGGCACGGGCCTCGCGAGGACCCCCTCCACAAGGGGCGGGCCCACCGAAGACCACCAGCAGCGGCATGCAGCCTCGCGAGGCCCCTCTCGCGAGGCGGCCTCCCGAGGCCACCCGCGCGAGGAGCCGCTTGGCGCTAGTTGCGCGGTCACGTGCCCACCACGTGGGTGACGCACCCGCGCCAGACGAAGATAGCGACAGGGGCCGTGCCAGCAGGCGCGGTCAGGGAAGATTTCCTCTTTGGTGATAAAGGGGCAGCGCCAGTTGCCCTCCCACAAAGCAAGTCCCAAAGCTTGCCTGTTTGGTGTAAGAAGACCATGATGACAAGGCGCGCCAGGGCAGATGTCATCGCCGAGCCCACCAGCGCGTCATGGACGGCTTCTTTGCAGGCGAAGACCACTTTTGTCAGAGTAAGACTGGGCGCCTGTTCCCCTTTGAACTGCCGTTGTGTGGCAACCCTTCCCACCAATATTTTCGGGGGAAGAGGACTGAGGCAGCCATAAAAGGGACAGTGCTGCTACCTTAGGGGTGGTCGATTCCACCTTCTCCTACCTTGTATGCAAGAACCCTATCATTAGTGCAATTCCACACAAGCAGGAGTAGGGTTTTACACCGCTTGGTGGCCCGAACCTGGGTAGCTGCTGGTGTCCCTGCCGTGCCCTATGCGTGTGCGCTCTCATCGTGCTCAGCTCGCCACAGCCCTACCAAGGTCACCGTCCGGTAGTTAGGAAGCGAGCTAGCCCATAGTGTTCGAACCAGGGTCTCCGGGGCCCAACTTCCAACAGCCCTCTCCTCTTGGCCATTGCTTCTTGGGTGAGCAACAGACGCAAAACAGATCTTGCTTCCAAGGTCTGGGATGTACTGCATGAAGGTGCGGCTCGTAAACTGTGTGCCATTGTCGGTGATGACCCTATTAGGAACACCAAAACGGCAAACTAATCCTTTGAAGAACTTGACGGCTGACTGTGCTGTCACCTTCCTCACTGGCTCCACCTCAGGCCACTTTGTGAACTTGTCGATTGCGACATACAAGAACTCAAAGCCCCCGGTAGCGCGGGGAAAGGGGCCCAAGATATCGAGCCCCCAGACCGAGAAGGGCCAGGAGAGAGGGATTATTTGAAGGGCTTGAGCTGGCTGATGTGTATTCTTGGAATGAAACTAGCACGCTTCACACTTGGTTACTAGTGCAGTTGCATCCTGGAGAGCAGTGGGCCAATAGAAGCCTTGCCGGAAAGTTTTTCCGACAAGGGCCCTTGAACCTATGTGAGAATATGTGGCACCCCGGCTCAGAGCAACCGGTTTACCTTGGATTGCAAGCCCAGAGATCAAGTCTTCTGGCAATACACAACAACTTGGTACAGAAAACAACCGCTTTATTGATCTCTTAGCAGACACATGGGTTTACATATTACATGATGAGCGAGTCCAAGTGGCACACATGGTGCGGCTGCACTTATGTACATTATTTAGTAGACATGGCAGGGGCCTCGATGATAAGGGAACTACTAAGCGGCAGCGGAACGACGGGGTAGCGGAACTCCATTCCACAGGGACACTGCTGAGACACGGCCTAGAGCGCGACATACTGCTCGACATCCACACCATGTACGGCTTCTCTTGCATCTGGCATGATAAGCCAGGTGAGTACTTTGAATGTACTCGCAAGCTCACAGCAAACAAAACAAGTGCGACAAACAATAACAAGGCATTTACCAGGTTGAATGCATGAGCATGATACTATCAACATGAAGTGTGTGTGAAACATTGCCCTGGTCCCTGGGACCAACTTACCATCTTTGGGTTACCCTGTAACCACCGTTCATATCTCACCAACGTGATCCTCACTTGATCACAATCATACCTTCCCTAGTGATCTTCACTCGATCACTATTTCTACATGTGCCACCTGGTGAAACTTAGTGTGCAAGTTAATTATATCTGTTGACCCACGGTGTGACCTACTATGAACTGTGTCCATATCCGAGGACGCGGCTATCGAAAGATTATACACTCTGTAGAGGTTAGTACACTGTACCCACACTACGGAACTCATGACCTCGTGCTCCCATTCGGGTGTACCAACGACATTCCGACAAAACCAATCTATTGCATGACACTCTCCCAGCCACTCCGACAAACTCCCCTTTGGGCTATGTCCTGGGTGACCCCGGTGCCAACATGTGACACCCACCACCTCTGTGGCTGTCACCGTCGTGTCCAAACATCAACATTGTCCCAAACGGGGACCTCGGTACCATCAAAACTTGGGTCTTCAAGGTTATGACTGCCTACCGGGCCAGGGTAGCGCCAGAGCACAACCTTCCCTCGTAGGAGGCACCGGCGAGAGGCATGACAATAGACCGCATTAGGGCCTTATCATCCAGGCAAGTGTGGTTGCACTGGTGAGCTCGATTCGGTGGCACCATGACTCGATCAATAGCATGTTCAAGTTGGATTATTATCAAGTTTAACTTGAAAAGAAAATGATTCGAGCCATAGTGTGTGAATAGATGCACGGGTCACGATCATGAATAACAAATGAATCATGTTACCATATGAGTATATGTCATGATACCTACTGCACACTAGCAAGAAATCATGTATCCTACTGTATAAAAATCAACATGACAAGAACAAAGTCTATGCAATAGCAAGTTATTTTAAATAGTGAATATTTGATGAATTAAATTCAATTAAACCAAAGTCATTGCAATGCCATCCTTGCATATGAATGTTGTGGCTTGCCTTGGTTCAAAGGAGTGTCACAATACTCCTGGCCTTCTCCAACACAACTAGGCTCCTCTGAAAATAATTTAAGTGCATAAAGAAAATGTCACATAACACTGTTTAATGCACCAGAAATTCTCAACAATAAGAAAAATTCTGAAATTAGGCATACAGAAACTTTGGAATTTTACAAACCAATAGCAAAAAGAATCAACTCCGTTGCACTTATAGATTAAAAGTTATAGCTGGTCAAAGTTGGATTGGATCTGGTCAAAATTTGAAATAAAAGAAAAACCAAAAGCGGCCACGTCGAAGGCGTACTCGGCGAATGCGCCTCCACTTATACCGCTTCGGGCGGCCGAGTGGGAGGCTGACAAGCTGGGCCCGCAGTCAGGGTTAAACAGAGGAGAGGGAGGGAACAGAGAGGGCGGCGATTTCGCCGGCGATACTCCGGCGAGGAGTCCACGGCGGCTGCCGGAGTTGGTCGGGATGGATTCAGGGCAGTACGGCGAGCACGTACGTACCCGAAACGACGGCGGGGGTGGACGGATGGTGTCGGAATCTTCCTCTCCAGAGACGGTGGCGGCAGAGCTGATCGGACTCGGCGATTCCGGCAACAATCCGGCGAGATCTTGGCACCGTCGTGATCAGGAGGTCTTCACGGTCTCGGGGGTAGCAGTGGTTGGAGTTGGGGTGGGCTAGAGAGAGTGCACGGTGGCGGTGGATCCGCGGCTGCCTCCGGCGATCAACGGCGGCGAGAGGCCCTCCCGGCCTTGCCGCACTCTTGGAGGAGTTGCTTGTGGCCAAGTGAGGAGGGAGCGGTGATCAAATCGAGTCGAGGAAGCCTCTATTTATAGATGGGCCTTGCCGGCTCTCGGGTGTCCGCCGGAGTGGAGCTGCAGAGGAGGAGAGGGGAGGATAAGCACGGGCATCGGCGTCGGGAGGAGCAGAGGAGCACAGGGTGACGCGGTGCACGCGTGCGGCCACAGTGGCGTGCACTACGCGCGAAAAACGGGCACGCGAGCTTACTGTTTCCGCCACTAGCTCTCGGCCTCTTCCGGCGAGCAGCTTTCTGGCGTCGGGGAGGAACAGGGAGAGGGTTGGGTGGCGCACGGGGGTTGGATGCGGTGCTGAGACACGGCGAGGTGTCGCGGGGAGGGAGGATGGACGGCGGCCGAGGGGACTCGACATGCAGAGCGCGGCGACTGACCGTCGAACACTTTGTTCACGCGCGGTCACCGCGTGCACTGGCACGCGGGGTGCTTTCGGCGCTGCCAAACCGTGTCAAATGTGAAGTCCTCTCAATGCTTTGCCTAGAAATGTGCTTGGCTTGCCATCTGGCTCACTGGAAATGACTTGAGCCTGCTGCCAAGTTTCTGGACAGAAACTTGCTCAAATAGCTGGGGACAAATGGCTAGGAATCTGAGGCTGAGATTAGGCGTTTAAGCATCACCTAGGAGGGTAATCAAGTGGTAAAAATTTCAGCTTAAAAGGTTCAAGGAAAAATATACTTGCTTCATAAAGTGCTCTTTCTGACGAGAAGCAAAAACATTTTCCTTGGCTGAATTTTTCCAAATGACCATGGGATATTTTTGCATAGGAAGGTGAGGCATGACCCAAAGAATATTTGGGAATTTTCTTGGAATTTTCTGAGCAATAAAAATAGAGGTTGCTTCATAGCTATATGAGCAAATGGGCATTTTCAGAGAGAAAATGAATATAATGCCATTAAATAAAAATATCCAATGGCATTATTTTGAGAGGGATGAGGTCTAGGGAGGGTTTATGGATGAAAGAACCCACTTGGAGGAAAATCAAAGATAAATCCAAGTGGTAAGTCCAAAAAAGTTGACAGAAAACCCTCAAATGCAAATAAAATATTCAATAAATCCAAATAAAAGAAAAGGCAAAATCCAGGGTGTTACAAACCTCCCCCCTTCGGATGAATCTCGTCCTCGAGATTCGGTTGCTCAGGAAACAAATATGGGTATGCAGTCCTTAAGAAATCCGCTCTTTCCCAGGTGGCCTCGTCCTCAGTGTGGTGTTCCCATTGGACCTTGTAAAACTTTATAGTTTTGCTGCGGGTGACTCTGTCCATTTCTTCCAAGATTCTCAAGGGTTTCTCCTCGTAGGTTAGATCCTTGGCAAGCTCTAGTTCTGCCATATCTGTCCATTTTGCGGGTGGTGCGATGCATTTTCGTAGCTGAGACACGTGGAACACATCATGCACCTCGGATAGCTCGGGAGGCAATTCTAACTGGTAAGCCACTTTGCCAACTCGGGTCATAACTGGAAACGGACTGATGTATCTTGGTGCAAGTTTTCCCCGAGTATGAAACCGTTTAACTCCTTTCATAGGGGTAACTCGGAGATATGCATATTCACCTGGTTCGAAGCTGATCTGCCTATGCTTTGAGTCATAGTAGCTCTTCTGACGAGATTTTTCTACTTGCAGTCTATCTCGAATTTCTTTGACTTGCTTTTCTGCTTCCATCATCAAATCTGTCCCGAAGATTCGGCTGTCTCCTGTCTGAGACCAGTTCAGCGGGGTACGACACTTACGTCCATATAGGGCCTCAAAAGGTGACATCTTGAGGCTAGTTTGATAGCCGTTGTTGTAAGAGAACTCGGCGTATGGTAGGCTGTCTTCCCATTTGGGTCCATGTGCAAGAGCGCACGCCCGAAGCATGTCCTCCAGGATTTGATTTACCCATTCTGTCTGCCCATCTGTCTGCGGGTGATAGGCGGTGCTATGATTTAAAGCGGTTCCCAAGGCTTGGTGTCGGCGTAGCCAGAATGCCAAGGTAAACAAAGATCCCCGGTCTGAAGTGATCGTCTTGGGTACCCCATGTAGACTGACAATCCTGGATACATAGAGTTGAGCAAGTTGGTCTGCACGGTAGGTGGTCTTGATTGGAATAAAGTGGGCCACCTTGGTAAGCATGTCGACCACGACCCATATGGCATTATTACCTCGTGGTGTCCTTGGTAATCCCACGATAATGTCCATGCAGATATCTTCCCATTTCCATTGTGGAACGGGTAAGGGTTGAAGTAGACCGGCTGGTTTCTGGTGTTCAGCCTTCACCTTGTTGCATATATCACAGCAGGCGACGTAATAGGCGATATCTTTCTTCATACCTTCCCACCAGAATGTTTGCTTTAAGTCTTGATACATTTTAGTGCCCCTAGGGTGAATAGAGTATGCGGACTCACGAGCTTCCGTCAGAATTTTCTACTTTAAGTCGCTGTGGTCCGGTACACAGACTCGATCTCGAAATCGGAGTGTACCTTTGTCATCAATGTTGAAATCTGGTGTCTTCCCTTCTCGTACTTGGGTCATTACCCTGAGCAACATTGGGTCACCAGGTTGAGCCCTTCAGATTTCATCTTCCAGAGTAGGGGTTACTTCCAGGGTGACCGAGCAAATTGCATCACACAAGATCATATTGAGCTGCATTATTTCTTCTTGAAGGGTTGGGTGCAGACGCTCGATTAATGAGTTTGTGGTACCCGGTTTGCGACTGAGGGCATCGGCGACCACATTTGCTTTTCCTAGGTGGTAGTTGATACCCAGGTCATAGTCTTTGACCAACTCAATCCATCTTCGCTGTCGGAGATTCAAGTCCGGTTGCGTGAATATATACTTGAGACTCTTGTGGTCGGTGTAGATTTGGCATCACTTTCCGATGATGTAATGCCTCCAAATTTTTAAGGCATGAACCACGGCTGCCATCTCTAAGTCATGGGTAGGGTAGTTCTCCTCATGGGGTCGGAGCTGTCTTGATGCATAGGCCACGACCTTTCCATCTTGCATAAGTACACACCCAATGCCACGCCTGGATGCGTCGCAATAGATGTCGAAGCTCAAGTAGATGTCTGGTAGAGTCAACACTGAAGCGGTAGTCAACCGGGTCTTGAGCTCATTGAAACTGTTTTCACATGCTTCCGTCCATATGAACTTCTAATTCTTCTTGAGTAGTTCAGTCATTGGCTTGGCAATCTTTGAGAAGCCTTCAATGAAGCGACGGTAATAACCTGCTAGACCCAAGAAACTTCTGATTTCTGTTACTGAAACAGGTGTCTTTCACTTTAGGACTTCCGTGACTTTGCTTTGATCTACTGCCACTCCTTGAGCAGAAAGAGTATGCCCAAGGAATCCCACTTCCTTAAGCCAAAATTCTCATTTGCTGAACTTGGAGTAGAGTTGATGAGCGCGTAATCGCTCCAACACGGCTCGGAGATGCTGCTTGTGCTCTTCTTCACTTTTGGAATATATGAGGATGTCATCAATGAACACCACTACAAACTTGTCCAAGAAGTCCATGAACACCTTGTTCATCTTGTGCATGAAGAATGCAGGGGTGTTGGTCAGTCCAAATGACATGACCGTATACTCGTACAACCCATATCTTGTAGTAAATGCGGTCTTGGGGATATCTTCTTTTCTGATTTTTAGCTGGTGATACCCAGTGCGCAAATCAATCTTTGAGAACACTTGAGCTCCACTGAGTTGATCGAACAAATCATCGATCCTGGGCAGCGGGTATTTATTTTTGATTGTGACATCATTGAGAGCACGGTAGTCAACACACATCCGGAGGCTGCCATCTTTCTTTCCCACAAATATTGCAGGTGCACCCCAAGGAGATGAACTGGGGCGAATATATCCTTTTTGGAGCATCTCATCTATTTGTTTCTTCAACTCCACTAGTTTGGATGAAGGCATTCGGTAATATTTCTTGTAAATTGGTGTTGTCCCGGGCACAAGCTCGATTGAAAATTCAAGCTCTCGATCAGGTGGCATGCCTGGCAATTCGTCTGGAAACACATCTGGAAATTCACAGACCACTGGGACTAGATTCATTTCAGTAGCAATTGCTGCATATATCATCCCCTTCTTTGGTATGGCTCGACCGGCATAGAATCGAGCGGTCTGGCCCGAGGGATTTATTAGCATGACTTCTCTTGTTGCGCAGTTGATGCAGACCTGGTGTCTTGTCAACCAATCCATCCCCAGAATAATATCCAATGTTGGAGATTCAATGGATACCAGTGAGGTGGGGAAAATGACTCCATTGATTGATATTTTCAATCCTCGGCATACAATATTTGTCCTGAGCCTGGATCCGGGAGATTGTACCACCATAACTTTGTCCAAAAGAGTATAGGAAAGGCGATGTTGGGGAAAAAAACACCGCGAAATAAAAGAATAGGAAGCCCCAGAATCGAATAAAATGGTTGCAGGTATGTCATTAACAGGAAACATACCAATGACCACATCGGGAACTTTGGAGGCTTCTTCGGCGGAGATGTGATGGACTTGCCCTTGAATATACCTTCGTTTGGGGAATTGTCCCACATAGTTGACTTGAGGCTTCAGGTTGGCTGTTGTCTTGCCGTTCTTGGGGCACTGCCTAGTGTAATGCCCAGTTTCTCCACATGTGTAATAGGCATTGTTACGCTGACAGTCTTCCTTGTTTGGTTTGGCGACCACAGTCTTGATTTGGCTTTCATTTTTGACGTTCCCCTGCTGCCAGGTTGGCTTGAACTCAAACTGAGGTTGCTGCCAAGTATGAACTTTCTGAAAGACTTGCCCTTCCTTCTTGGGTTCAAACTTGCGTTTGCGGTCTTCATAGGCAGTCTTATGGTCATTAATCAGTTTGTGTTCCCTCTCGGCAATGAGTGCCTTATTCACCAAAGTTTGGAAATCGGGGAAATCCAGCATGCTGAGTGCACATCGAAGAGTAAGGTTGAGTCTCCCGAGGAACCGATCTATCTTCCGTTCTTCGGTGGCCACATCATGCGTGGAATAGCGGGCCAAATGATTGAACTTGTTTAAATATTCACTTACAGTCGCGGTCCCTTGAGTAAGGGTGGGAAATTCCCAGTGCTTGACCTTCATGATGCCGGCAGGGATATGGTACTTGCGGAATTTATCTTTGAATTTATCCCAAGTAATCTCGTCTTCAGTAGGCCACATTACTTTGGCATTGTCCCACCATATAGCAGCTGGTCCTTCCAGGTAATGAGTGGTGAAGGGTACCTTATCAGCATCTTCGGTGCTAGCAATTTCCAGTTTCTTCTCAATGGTCCTCAACCAATCATCGGCTTCCATTGGATCCACGGTTTGACTGAAACTTGGCGGTTTGGTCCTCTAAAAGTCTGACAGCTTGGAGTGATTTCCATTGTGATTATTCTGCCCAACGACAGTCTGCATACTTCTCAAGAACTCCATCAGATATTGGTTCCTCTTCTCTTCAAACATTCGCATAATCTGCTCTGTTGTGGGTGCTTGAGGTGGAGGAGGTGGTGGCTGATACGGTTCTGGAGAATGTCCTGCTTGTCTGGCGGATCGACGAACTGGACTATCATCGCCACCATAACAGTTACTACCACACCTGGTCATCCTATATATGTTTCCCAATACGAAGCATCGAGATGAGCAACATCCATTAGGGAAAAACCAGAAAAAAATAGGGAGGTGAAGCAACGAAACCCGGAAGAGACAACGAGTGAAACCAAAGCGAATAGCGGAAAGCAACATAATTATACACTACATCATCTGGGGTACATAACGGGACAACAGCATGGAAAGTACTACTACATGCATACAACCAAACACCACATCACCCTCATCTACATGCGACGACAGGGATTGCACTGGCACACTGACGGTCCTGCTGGTGTCTCCTCCGTGTCGGACTCCGAATCAGAATTGATAACGGATACCTCTGAAGCAAAGGAAACACGACGACGCTGTCGGGAAGACTCTCCCTCAGGGTCTGGGGCAGGGTGACTCCGCGGCATCGGAGCGGCTGGGGTAGCAAGAAGCATAGCGCACTGGGCTGGGGACTCACAAGGGGTCACTACTGAAGTGCCTGAGTTACTCTGAGAAGGTGTGGGGGTTACGGGTGTAGGTGGAGGTAAGGTAACTGGAGGAACAAGTGATGTGTCAATAAGCAGAGGTAGAGCGAAGGCAGATCGAGCGGCGGCTAGCTCGCCTCGAACGCGGTTTAGCTCCTGGGCTAGGCTGACGATCAGAAAGTATCCCGCCGTTATGTAGTGAGACAGGTGACTGGCTGACCGGTCACACTCCGGATCAATGTAAGGGAAGCGGATCTGTCCTGACTCATACAGGGACGGATAGTAGTAGAAACCTGGGTGAGTCTGCATCTGGATCTCGTTATAGCGCAAGTCAGTGAGAGCCTCAAATGCTGCAAACTGGACCGCCTGGTCGGGTGTAGAGGCAGTCCCGCCCTTGGTGGAGCGAGTGTAAGTGCCCACCACGGTACTGTTGTGCATGACGACCTCCGCGTGATACTCGTAAACACCATCAGCAAGCTGCTCGCGGTACACCTGATATATGGGTTTATCGTCATTGGGGTAGAGTCGGCGCCACACGTTGCTAAGCAGATGCGGAAAGGTGGAAGCTGCCGGCTCAGGCTGGTACGGATAGGGGACTGGTGCCATCTACACTCATAACATTAGCTGGTCAGCAAAAACAGTACGCTATATGCATGCAATGCAACACCCAAGTGCAGAATCCAATCTCAAATCACTACAGAGGCTAAAACTACCGTTTTCTAATGCGTCGGCTGTCTAGGGCGTCCTACAGTCAGCGCGGCTCTGATACCAAGCGTTGTGGCACCCCGGCTCAGAGCAACCGGTTTACCTTGCATTGCCAGCCCAGAGATCAAGTCTTCTGGCAATACACAACAACTTGGTACAGAAAACAACCGCTTAATTGATCTCTTAGCGGAAACATGGGTTTACATATTACATGATGAGTGAGGCCAAGCGGCACACACGGTGTGGCTGCACTTATGTACATTATTTAGTAGACATGGCAGGGGCCTCAATGATAAGGGAACTACTAAGCAGCAGCGGAACGACGGGGTAGCGGAACTCCATTCCACAGGGACACTGCTGGGACACGGCCTAGAGCGCGACATACTGCTCGACATCCACACCATGTACGGCTTCTCCTGCATCTGGCATGATATGCCAGGTGAGTACTTTGAATGTACTCGCAAGCTCACAGCAAACAAAACAAGTGCGACAAACAATAACAAGGCATTTAACAGGTTGAATGCATGAGCATGATACTATCAACATGAAGTGTGCGTGAAACATTGCCCTGGTCCCTGGGACCAACTTACCATCTTGGGGTTACCCTGTAACCACTGTTCATATCTCACCAACGTGATCCTCACTTGATCACAATCATACCTTCCCTAGTGATCTTCACTCGATCACTATTTCTGCATGTGCCACCTGGTGAAACTTAGTGTGCAAGTTAATTATATCTGTTGACCCACGGTGTGACCTACTACGAACTGTGTCCATATCCGAGGATGCGGCTATCGATAGATTATATACTCTGCAGAGGTTAGTACACTGTACCCACACTACGGAACTCATGGCCTCGTGCTCCCATTCGAGTGAACCAACGACATTCCGACAAAACTAATCTATTGCATGACACTCTCCCGGCCACTCCGACAAACTCCCCTTTGGGCTATGTCCTGGGTGACCCCGGTGCCAACATGTGACACCCGCCACCTCTGTGGCTGCCACCGTTATGGCCAAACATCAACATTGTCCCAAACGGGGACCTCGGTACCATCAAAACTCGGGTCTTCAAGGTTATGACTGCCTACCGGGCCAGGGTAGCGCCAGAGCACAACCTTCCCTCGTAGGAGGCACCGGCCAGAGGCATGACAATAGAGCGCATTAGGGCCTTCCCATCCAGGCAAGTGTGGTTGCACTGGTGAGCTCGATTCGGTGGCACTATGACTCGATCAATAGCATGTTCAAGTTGGATTATTATCAAGTTTAACTTGAAAAGAAAATGATTCGAGCCATATTGTGTGAATGGATGCATGGGTCACGATCATGAATAACAAATGCATCATGTTACCATATGAGTATATGTCATGATACCTACTGCACACTAGCAAGAAATCATGTATCCTACTATATAAAAATCAACATGACAAGAACAAAGTCTATGCAATAGCAAGTTATTTTAAATAGTGGATATTTGATGAATTAAATTCAATTAAACCAAAGTCATTGCAATGCCATCCTTGCATATGAATGTTGTGGCTTGCCTTGGTTCAGAGGAGTGTCACAATACTCCTGGCCTTCTCCAACACAACTAGGCTCCTCTGAAAATAATTTAAGTGCATAAAGAAAATGTCACATAACACTATTTAAATGCACCAAAAATTCTCAACAGCAAGAAAAATTCTGAAATTAGGCATACAAAAAACTTTGGAATTTTGCAAACCAGTAGCAAAAAAATCAACTCCATTGGACTTATAGATTAAAAGTTATAGCTGGTCAAAGTTGGATTGGATCTGGTCAAAATTAGAAAAAAAAGAAAAACTAGAAGCGGCCACGTCGAAGGCGTACACGGCGAATGTGCCTCCACTTATACCGCTTCGGGCGGCCGAGTGGGAGGCTGACAAGCGGGGCCCGCTGTCTGGGTTAAACAGAGGAGAGGGAGGGAACAGAGAGGGCGGCGATTTCGCCGGCGATACTCCGGCGAGGAGTCCACGGCGGCTGCCGAAGTTGGTCAGGATCGATTTAGGGCAGTACGGCGAGCACGTACTTACCCGAAACGACGGCGGGGGTGGACGGACGGCGTCGGAATCTTCCTCTCCAGAGACAGCGGTGGCGGAGCTGATCGGACTCGGCGATTCCGGCGACAATCCGGCGAGATCTTGGCACCGTCGTGATCAGGAGGTCTTCACGGTCTCGGGGGTAGCAGTGGTTGGAGCTGGGGTGGGCTAGAGAGAGTGCACGGTGGCGGTGGATCCGCGGCTGCCTCCGGCGATCAACGGCGGCGAGAGGCCCTCCCGGCCTTGCCGCACTCGTGGAGGAGTTGCTTGTGGCCAAGTGAGGAGGGAGCGGTGATCAAATCGAGTATGGGAAGCCTCTATTTATAGATGGGGCTCGCCGGCTCTCGGGTGTTCGCCGGAGTGGAGCTGCAGAGGAGGAGAGGGGAGGATAAGCACGGTAGCGGCGTGGGGAGGAGCAGAGGAGCGCTGTGCGACGCGGTGCACGCGTGCGGCCATAGTGGCGTGCACTACGCGCGAAAAACGGGCACGCGAGCTTACTGTTTCCGCCGCTAGCTCTCGGCCTCTTCCGGCGAGCAGCTTTCTGGCGTCGGGGAGGAACAGGGAGAGGGTTGGGTGGCGCACGGGGGTTGGATGCGGCGCTGAGACACGGCGAGGTGTCGCGGGGAGGGAGGATGGACGGCGGCCGAGGGGACTCGACGTGCAGAGCACGGCGACTGACCGTCGAACACTTTGTTCACGCGCGGTCACTGCGTGCACAGGCACGCGGGGTGCTTTTGGCGCTGCCAAACCGTGTCAAATGTGAAGTACTCTGAATGCTTTGCCTAGAAATGTGCTTGGCTTGCCATTTGGCTCACTGGAAATGACTTGAGCCTGCTGCCAAGTTTCTGGACAGAAACTTGCTCCAATAGCTGGGGACAAATGGCTAGGAATCTGAGGCTGAGATTAGGCGTTTAAGCATCACCTAGGAGGGTAATCAAGTGGTAAAAATTTCAGCTTAAAAGGATCAAGGAAAAATATACTTGCTTCACAAAGTGCTCTTTCTGACCAGAAGCAAAAACATTTTCCTTGGCTGAATTTTTCCAAATGACCATGGGATATTTTTGCATAGGAAGGTGAGGCATGACCCAAAGAATATTTGGGAATTTTCTTGGAATTTTCTTAGCAATAAAAATAGAGGTTGCTTTATAGCTATATGAGCAAATGGGCATTTTCAGAGAGAAAATGAATATAATGCCATTAAATAAAAATATCCAATGGCATTATTTTGAGAGGGATGAGGTCTATGGAGGGTTTATGGATGAAAGAACCCACTTGGAGGAAAATCAAAGATAAATCCAAGTGGTAAGTCCAAAATAGTTGACAGAAAACCCTCAAATGCAAATAAAATATTCAATAAATCCAAATAAAAGAAAAGGCAAAATCCAGGGTGTTACAGAATAACACATGCCTCCATGTATTTCCGCCAATAGCTTCAGTCCATCTTCCCGGCAAATGCACTTCAATTTCACCCCATTTGGTCTCTTTCTGTGCAGAATGTTGTCAACAAACTGGTACATACTTGACTGACGGGCTACTTTCTCAGCTTCTTCTTGTTCATCGGGAAGTTCTCCGGTTTGAAAGAAATGGACGATTTGCTACGCCCATGCCAGAGCTTGTGGCTCGAGGAAAAGGACTAAAGGCATCTCTTCAGCTACGGGAGCACTTGTCTCGATGGTAAGGACTTGGGATCCTGCCGGAGGCTGCTGCTGCTAGCCAGCAAGCTTGGTGTTGTCTCCGGCAGTTGTGGCACCCCGCCTGAATACCACTGTAGCCAGATGGTCGCCACACATGCCAGCCCAGGAAATCACTCTGGCATGCGCGTTTACAACAAGTATCATGAACATAGGCACAACTGTAATAAGAATATATTTATTTGCCATTGTGGCTGGAATAAATAGATCATGGTTACAACGATGGGGCAGCAGAAAAATTACTAACTAAGGTAGCACGGACTTGGAGAGGCTCCAATCCACAGGGATCTGCCTGGGTTACTCTTCTAGCCTGCGTAGCTCTAGCTCCTCGACGGATCCTTAGCTGAACCTGGCCACGTTAAAGGCCGTTGAGTACTTTTGAATGTACTCGCAAGCAAACCAAATAACATATACACCAAGCATAGCAATCCATGGCATTCAAGCATGTATCCATACTTTTAGCATTATTAATTAATATGGTGTAACCATCTAGCATTATTAATTATCATGTCATAGAAGGATCATTTAGCAATATTACCACTGAAGTAGAAACAGCGTGACGAGGATAAAGAATATCGGGTAGTGAATTCATACTCCAAACATTCCCATGAGCTAACCCAAAATCATATCCAAACCCGATCTAACTCCTGCGGTCATCCGACCACTCCTCTTATAGCCATCGCATGGCTAACACTCACATTCCTGACATCATCTGATGCCCATGCATCTGCACTGCAAGTTTGACAAACCTTACCTTTCTCTGGTTTATTCTTAGCAATATCATTATGTAGTTCATTCCTCCAGACTCGACTCAGACCAAATAGTGTGACCTAGTATGAACTGTGTCCCATGACCGAGGACACGGCTATTCGAATAGATTTACACTCTGCAGAGGTCGCGCACTTTACCCACACCATGGAGCTCCCGGCCTCGTACATCAGTACCCGCTCTCATTCGGGTGGACCGGTGCTGCTCCAACAAAACTTGTCTATTGCTTGGCACTCTTATGGCCCCACCGACAATCATACCCCTTCCGGGTCAAGTCCTGGGTGGCCCCTGTGTCACTCCTGACACTTGCCACCATCATGGCCAAACTAAACTGTCCCAAACGAGGACCTGCGCGCAAATAACCTGGGCTCACAAGGTTATCGCCTCCTACCGGGCCAGGGTAGCACTCACACATAACCTTCTTTCTTTGGAGGTACCGACAAGAGGCAAGGCAATAGACCAAGTTAGGGCCGTCCTGTAACACCCCTGTGTAATGAGTTACAGTGATCCTAATAATTATGCTAAGTCATCTTGATTTGCAATGCTTGATCATAGTGGATTCATATCTCATTTCAAATTCCACCACCGAATTCAAATTCAAATTGCAAGTGAAATTTGAAGCTGCACAAAAATGGTTGCAAAATAGTTCATCATTTAGCAAATATTCAATAACAATTATTTGTTAAGGAAAACAACATCACTTCAATGCTAAAATGGACTATAGCAATTAAAACAGTGCTAAAATTGCATATTTAAATGCTATTCCATTTGTGAAAAATTCAAATGGATTCATCTTGCCTCCAAACTTTTTGTGGCAGTGCCAAATAATGCATTGTATTTATGTGGCCAATTCCCATATTTTACAAAAGTCATTTTGGCAGTTCAAATATTGTAAAACCCTCGCTGTAAAAAAGAAACAGAAAAGAAATGGAAAAAGGCCGAAATATACTGTGCATGTGGGCTTCAAGTCCACAGTGCCGTGGCCCAGCCCAACTCCATAGTGCCGCGGACTAGCCCAACTCCACAGTCGTCGTCCTCCTCGGCTCCATGTCGGCGCGCCCGTGGCCGCGCGCGCACGCGCCGGCGAAACGACGACACGGCGACGCTACAAACGACGTCGAGGGGATAAGAATGGCGCCCCTCAGCCTCGTCATCGTTCCCATCCAGTTTCCCCCTCTCTCCTTCACTCTCTCCCTCGTCTCCCTCGAAGCCGAGCACCGTCGTCGCCATGGCCGCCCCATAGCCGTGGCCACCGTCATCCCCGCGCCTCGCCAGCATGCCCACGAGATCCGCTGAGCTCCGCTACTTCCTCTCTGACCCCGAGCTCAAGCTCTACGCCACCACAGCCTCGGGATTGAGCTCATCTTCATCCATGGTCGCCGGCGCTTCTCCGACGAATGCCGCCATTCTGCTGCTCCTAAGCCCTCGCCGAGCCTTTCTTGAGCTCCACGGTTAGCTCCTACCCAAAACCCCTCTCCTCTCCCTTCGTTGCCGCACCCGTAGCCCCCTCTCTGCCATGGCCGTACCCGCCGCCGCGTTTGAGCTCGCCACCATGGCCACTGTCGCCGCAGCCCATGACCGAGCACTGCACCGAGCTCCTGGAGCTCGTAGGAACCCAATGCCGCCCCCAGCTCGCCTTGCCGTGCTCCCTACGCTCGGCCTCGAGCTCGACCAAACGCGCCGCCACCTGCCATCGCCGCAGCACTCGCCTCCGACCACCCCAACCCGCGCCACCGCCACAGATTGACGCGGCGTCCAACGCATGTTCGAACGCACCCAGCCGCGCCCTTCCCCGTGCCCTGTAGGCGTTTTCCGACAAGCACCCGAGCCTCCGTCGTGTTTTAGCGTCGCCGGCGGCAAGACGCCGGTCGCCGCTGATGTGGCTGGCCCTGGGGCCCACCGTGGGTCACTGCCAGTGGGTCCCAGGGGCCCAGTTGACCGCGTTGACCAGTCAACTCTACGGATTGGGTAGCTCCAGTCGCTGACATGTGGGCCCCGCCGTTAATTAGCTTAATTAACTAATAACTAAAATCAGTTAAACTAATTAGTCACTGACACCCGGGGCCCACCCCTAACTTAACTCAAATTAATTTAGTTAAACTCTAATTAGCCCTCTGTCACTGACATGTGGGCCCAGTCCACTGTTACAGTGGATAAGGCTGGCCCAGTCAGCCTGCTGACTGGGCAGTTGACCCAGTCAACTGGGCCCACAGGTCAGCCTCTCTGCTGGTCAGCTGGGTACAGTTCTGGGTACACTTAGCAATTTACTGTTTTGGATAATGCGAATTTAATAATTAAATTAATTCCAGAAAATTCCAGAAAATGGTTAAAACTTTGAAAATTCATAGAAATTCAACCGTAGCTTAGATGAAAAAGTTTTCTACATGAAAGTTGATCAAAAAAATGAGACGAATCTGAATATGCCCTCTATGTAGCTGTCACATGCCTCCAACACTGCAAACATGGAACCTTCCCCTCCGGTTCATCTGTCTGACAGATGCCTAAAACCGGGAAAATATTTCTAGATATTTTCCCGCTCCGTCTGTAATGCGTAGCATTGCGTTAGGTCACCCCTAGCACAGCATATTGCCATGTCATCCATCTGTGTGCATTTGTTTGCCTTGTATTTATTGTTTCTTCCCCCTCTTCTCTCCGGTTGTCCCCGAGGCCGACGCTGCCCCCGTGTACGACTACGTCATCGATGACCCCTCTTTCACCGCAGAGCTTCCAGGCAAGCAAAACCCCCCTTGATCATTCCTATATCGCCTATTCTTTCTCTCCCATGCTTGCATTAGATTTTGCTACTGTAATTGATTGCTCCTAATCTGATGCATAGCCTGTTTTTGTAACTGCTGTTGATACCTTACTTGCTATCCTAAATGCTTAGTATAGATTGGTTAGTGATCCATCAGTGGCCCCGCACCCTTGTCTGTGTTGCCAAGCTTTGCTTCCAGATGTTTCGATCAACATGATCGATGTGCATAGACCGACACAGCACCGCACCCCCCTTAAGTTGTACAACTCTGCAGAGCTACTATCGAGTGCCGAGGGTGATTCCTCCTACCTCACTCCTGATGATATCTCTATAGCATAATTAGTCGGTTGTGGGTTATCGAGGGTGATTCCTCTTTCACCACCTCCGATGATGCCTCTGTCGTGCAACCCCTCAAGTGTGAACCCATCGAGGGTGATTCCTCCGAGTCCACCTTGACGGATACATCGAGAGGGAATCCATCGAGGGTGATTCCTCGGATTTCCCCCTTGATGTTTTCGACACACGGATACCATGTTTTACCTCAGTCCCATGTTGAAGGCGGGTCGACCCCGAGGGGTACCCGCGAGAGATGTGAAGTCGGGTTGACCGTGAGGGTACCCACGAGATAATTACGTGGCACGGCCGGGCAGGCAGACCGCTCTAGGAGAGGGAGGAGAGGGTTAGGCCTGGCCCTTGCCGTAAGTCCACGAGGCGAGGCGACGGGACCACAGATCATGGATCACTAATCGTCACCACGAGCTCCCAATTCACTAACAGATTTGGATATGTGATCTGAGTAGGCCTCTGGCCTTTTCGCACTAACCACCACGCGGGAAAAGTATGGGCACTCGGCGTTGTATGTTTCAACCGAAGTTCTTTAGACGTCAGCAACTGAGCGGCGCGTGCCCAGGTGGACCGCGAAAGCCTGCGTGTGTATACAGGGGCTAGGTCTGGTCCCGGCTGCCCACGCAATGCGCAGGAGTGCAAAGGGCGACGGGCCCAAGACCCGTAAGCGCTTAGGATGTAGACCGGCGTGCTGGCCTCTCTGTTGAACCTAGGTAGGGCTATGGCGTGTCGATCGGCCGAGGCCGGGCATGACCAGGAAAAGTGTGTCTGGCCAGAGTTAATCGAGCGTGTTGGGTAAGTTGGTGCACCCCTGCAGGGAAGTATATCTATTCGAATAGCCGTGTCCACGGTAACGGACGCTCGGAGAGTATCCCGATCTACCACAACTAGAACTGGATACTTGTGTTGCTTAATAATATGTTAGCTCCAGGATCGCTTTCTCGTAGGGAGTTGAGGAAGGATCTCTGGGTGTTGCTACTACTTACTTATTGCTATTTAATGTACTAATCTGCACTCTTCTAATTCTGCAAGATGCTGCAAGTTGCTAGTCTTCGATAGGCTAGGCCTTCCCCTCTATTCTGGCATTTCTGTAGTTTAGTCCACAGATACCGCCCCTCTTTGATACCGATGCATATTTAGCATAGATCTGTTGTAAGTCTTGCGAGTACTTTGGATGAGTACTCACGGTTGCTTTGCTCCCCCTTTTCCCCATACCCGATTGCTACGATCAGATGACGAAGCCCCGGAGCCAGCTAACCCCGTCGACGACTACTACTACCACGACGGAGCCTACTACTATGTGGAGACCACCGACCAGGAGTAGTTCGGAGGCTCCCAGGCAGGAGGCCTGCACCTCTTCAATCTAGATGTCATTGTTTTGCTCAGCCTTCTTAAGGCAGACTTGTTTACTCCTTATGTCTGTACTCAGATGGTGTTGCTTCCGCTAACGCTTGTACTCGAGCTTATGTATTCGAGCCCTCGAGGCCCCTGGCTTGTAATATAAAGCTTGTATGACTTTTATTTGTGTCTAGAGTTGTGTTGTGATATCTTCTAGTGAGTCTCTGATCTTGATCATGTGCATTTGCGTGTATGATTAGTACACGATTGAGTCGGGGCGTCACAAGTTGCTATCAGAGCCGACTGCCTGTAGGAAGCCCCTTTTCAACTCCTTGGCCGAAGTTGAGTCTAGTCTTTGAAAAACTGTTTTACTAACATGGCTGTGTGGCTTACGGGCCCACGTCGCCAATGGATGGTTTAGGATATGTTATTCCTCACCTTTACTCTGGGATTCTGATCTCTCTTCTATTCGGGTTAAAGATTTTACTAACTCTAACATTAGGTTCACGTGTTCACATTCACCCGGAGAGCTGGATTATCTGCAACATTCATTTCAATGCTATCATATGCTTCTCACATTGTCATTTGACATCTTGCACTCTTTGTTTCAGATGCGTCCCGCAAGACAGCTCGTACGCCAGACTATGGCTGTTGATGCGACTGGATTCCCTGCTATTCTGGTCGACCTCTTGACCAGGCTGGGATATCGCTGGTACCCCGAGTACACTGTCTACGAGGACTACGCAAGTTCAACCAGGAGCAGTACCACGCTGTGGTTCCTATCTTTGATCGGCAGGATAACTCCATCACTGAGTTGCACACCTTTCATGGTATTGGAGTGACTGTTGACATGGCAGTCCATGATGCTACCTATGCTGCTATTGCCCATCTCCGTAGAGAGCACACCCGCTTGGAGGAGACTAGTTTCAGATATATCCCGTATGCCCCTGCTGGGGATGAGAGTGGATACTACACTGCTGTCTGTACCCCTTAGATGCGACGTCGTTATGACCCGCAGGTTTTGGTTCAGTACACTGAGGCTCTGGATCGCACTGCCCGAGCTCTTGCTGTTGAGTTGTACGCCACTCGTGCTCATCTTTATTACGCTCTGACACAGTTGCTGCCAGCAGTCAGGGCAGGGATGAATCTAGAGTACATCCTTTACCCGCACAGGACAGAGATGCCACCAGGTCTTGAGTGGCCTGCTGTTGGAAGTTGTACTCCACCACATGGTCCTCTTCTTCCAGTTCAAGACCAGGTTCTGCACTAGAGTTTTCACGGAGCCCAGGATCCCCGTGTCGAGGGCACCCTGCGTCATCACTTGCAGTTGCCTCGCTTCAGTGGTTTTCTCCGACGTTGATGTAGCTATCGCTATGTCCCTTATTTAATTTTGGCCAATATTTTTATGAGAGCTCAATATGATCACAATGAATATCTCCACAAGTTTTCATGAACTTTGGAGATGAGTAGATATTTTCCTGGATTTAATTCCTTTAACTGGCAGAAAAAGGAATTAATTTTAAATGAAAAATATTGCAAATGACTTGGCAATGTTTTTTTTGCATATCCAGGGTTGATTGATATAGGAGAGTCTCTGGGAAAAGTTTGGAAGGCAATAGATCAGAGAAGACTGGGGTTCCTTTGTAACTGCGGGAATTAGGGTTTCCTTTCCGATAACTCGGAAGGTAGGGTTTCGACGGCAAAACCCTGAGAATATAGTTTGGGTGGCCAAGTTGGGTTGGAAAGAATCTCTGGTTGGATAGGAAAGGCAAGGCTATATGACCATCTTCATATACCCAAAGGCGAGAGAAAATCCAATAACACCGAAAGAAAAAGATGGAAGTCCAATCTCGCGAAGGAAAAATCGAGAAGCGAAAACCAGGGTGTCACAAACCTACCCCTCTTAAGAAAATCTCGTCCTCGATATTTCTGGACTTACCTCCCGGCTAAGGGGAACATACCTGTGTGTGACTTGGATCCATTAGCTGTCTTGTCTTCATTAGTTCATTGGCTCTTTCAACGGTCTCTTCTGATGGCTCAAGTGCTGTTTTTTCCAACGACCGCATTGAATCCTTCTCTTTCCTATCAGGTGGACCTTTTGTCCAGGTAGTTTGTTGTCTAGGGTTGGTGGGTAGTGGGTAGTATCGACAAATAGCTTGGTTTCCATGACCTGGAGCTAGCTGCTTCGTCCAGAGGTCTGAGCTGACACGGGATGTATCATAACAAGTGATTCCCCATGTCCCATACCATATTTCTGCTTTACTTTCGGGACTGAATGATTATTTCTGTATCACCTTGTTTCCATATAGATAGTCAAACTCTGTCGATCGTTGAGGTAGCTCTGTCATATATATGCTTTGCAGTCCTTGCTATGATCACTGGGCTGAACATAGTTTGGCTATCATTCGGCGCATCTTACGGAGCATAGCCTCTTATCTTGGTTGATGGCCCATGCTCATGAGGAGTACAACATGCTTGCTGCATTATTGTGGTCGTATATGCAAGAGTCTGACAAGGATTGATAATATCACATTGTCTGTGAAATTTCATTTTATTGACCATTGTGAAGATTGTTTATCCAAAACTTCTTGGTGCTTGAGGCTTCCTTTTGGAGGCCTGTCATGACCTGCCAACATGGCCCCTTGGTCATATCGTAGCTTGTTGGGCTTGCACCCACAACTTACTCTTGCATATCTCGTAGGGGTTGCTGTATTCATATCCTCCTTTGAAATATGGGGCCAATGTTTCTCTGAACACAATCATTCCCATGTACGAGTGGCTCACATGAACTGATGAACTGGACTGCATGCTCACAACATATGCAAAGTAGGACGAATCTTTTCATAACCATTGAGTTCTGAGGCGGACGTGTGTCTGGACTAGTTTGTGCTTCTGACAAGATTGTTGTGGGCACGATGCGTGTTGAAGAAGGCTGAATTCCTTATGCTCAAAGCCTTTGCCAGGGTAGTGTGCCGAAGAAGACTGGGTATCGTACCTCAGAAGTTTCCCCTCAGGTTGCTTACTGGGGAAGGTTGGCTACCTTATGTTGGAAGCTTTCCGCGGTAGCGAGCTGAGGAAGATTGGAGTACCGTATCCCAGAAGATTTCCCCCTAGTGACGTAGCGAGGAAGATTGAGAGTCTTGCGTCATAAGCTCTTCTCGATAGCTTGCGGAGGAAGGCTGGGTTTCTTACACCAGAAGCCTTTCGTGGTGATATGCGGTTGGATCTATGGCCGATTCTGGCTTCCTTCCGAAGTATCCGAAATTTACCCATAACGGAGCCAAAACTTGGTATAGACCATACCTTGTCTGAAGATATCCTGTTGGTCTTGCACACCACTAGTCCTTCTCCTGGTCTACTCATTGTTGCTGTAAAGGTCGCACAACTGATGCCGACGTTATGTTGACAATTAATTCGGAATACCCTTTGCATTCAAACCAAGTGTTGCCGGTAGTGAGCAGTTGACGGATAATTCCATTCGGTTTGGCTGAGCTTCTAGGTATTTGGAATTCTCATTGGTTCTGGGCAGTCGTGAACTTATCCAAGTATTCTTCGCAAGCTTTGTTCCCTTTGCCCAGATAATTTTGTATATGCACCGGTGAATTCTAGAATATACTAACATACCAGAGTTTTGTTGTTGCTCTCGGTACATTCACATTCTTGGAATATGTCTTCTGTGGGTGATAAATAATTCTTGAATCCATTGAGGAAGACTCAAGGTCCACCCCACCGGCTAAAATAATCCTTGTGTCGAGGACGGAATTATTTGTCCCTGCTGATGTCCATTCCTGATAGCTCATCCGACTGTTCCTTAGGTGTGATCTGTTTTGAGGCAAACTCTCTCAGGTATATTCTGGCAGATTCTGCTTCTGGCCCACCCTCTATTCTTGATAGATCCGGTATTGCTGTTCTGAATGTCATGTGGTTGACTTGACTCTTACTAAATTTGGACTAGTGGGTATTATCCAAGTTGTGTGTTGGTCTTATTTGGTAACTCTTGCGGATGGATCCAGTCGAGGCAAAAGAACGGAATTGACAAAAGGAGCAAGAACCACAAAAACCAAAAATACCAAAAGTAAATAAAGCTCAAATTTTGCGGACTTTATACACGTGGCCAAAGATTCACTAGTATAAGTAGCCTAGCGCACTCGATGCACCTCTAAGGACTTAGAAGCAAAACCACACAATGCTCCTGGTAGCAATTGGGGTCAAGCTCCTACTACTTCCTTAGGGAACATCTAACTCGACGCACGACCACAGCCAAAGTGGCTTGGTCAACGATCCTCGGGTTATCGGGAAGATATGGAATTTATAAGCGTTTCCCAAAGGAAACTAGATTTAAGGAGAGAAATGCCATGGCTAGGATATCTGGCTCACCTAGGGGTTTAGGGCTCACGGGTCATCGCCTGGTGCGGACGTTTCCCACCGGAGGCAAAGGCCACGAGAGTTGGGGTCTGATGTGGAGCAAGGCCTATGGGATTGCCTTATGATCAGTAGTAGCCGTGCCTGTTTGGCAAAGATGGATGAAATCCATCTGAGCTTTCTACTGAGCACAAGACAATGAAGTCTGGTTAGGGTAACCTACAGTCAGCCTGACTGCTTTGATACCATCCGTTGTGGCGCCCCGCCTGAATACCACTGTAGCCAGACGGTCGCCGCACATGCCAGCCCAAGAAATCACTCTGGCATGCACGTTTACAACAAGTATCATGAACACAGGCACAACTGTAATAAGAATATATTTATTTGCCATTGTGGCTGGAATAAATAGATCATTGTTACAACGATGGGGCAGCGGAAAAATTACTAACTAAGGCAGCACGGACTTGGAGAGGCTCCAATCCACAGGGATCTGACTGGGTTACTCTTCTAGCCTGCGTACGCTCCAGTTCCTCGACGGATCCTTAGCTGAACCTGGCCACATTAAAGGCCGCTGAGTACTTTTGAATGTACTCACAAGCAAACCAAATAACATATACACCAAGCATAGCAATCCATGGCATTCAAGCATGTATCCATACTTTTAGCATTATTAATTAATATGGTGTAACCATCTAGCATTATTAATTATCATGTCATAGCAGGATCATTTAGCAATATTACCACTGAAGTAGAAACAGCGTGACGAGGATAAAGAATATCGGGTAGTGAATTCATACTCCAAACATTCTCATGACCTAACCCAAATCATATCCAAACCCGATCTAACTCCTGCGGTCATCCGACCACTCATCTTATAGCCATCGCATGGTTAACACTCACATTCCTGACATCATCTGATGCCCATGCATCTGCACTGCAAGTTTGACAAACCTTACCTTTCTCTGGTTTATTCTTAGCAATATCATTATGTAGTTCATTCCTCCAGACTCGACTCAGACCAAATAGTGTGACCTAGTATGAACTGTGTCCCATGACCGAGGACGCGACTATTTGAATAGATTTACACTCTGCAGAGGTCGTGCACTTTACCCACACCATGGAGCTCCTGGCCTCGTACATCAGTACCTGCTCTCATTCGGGTGGACCGGTGCTGCTCCAACAAAACTTGTCTATTGCCCGGCACTCTTACCAACAATCATACCCCTTCCGGGTCAAGTCCTGGGTGTCCCCTGTGTCACTCCTGACACCTGCCACCGTCGTGGCCAAACTAAACTATCCCAAACGAGGACCTATGCACAAATAACCTGGGCTCACAAGGTTATCGCCGCCTACCGGGCCAGGATAGGATGCACGCATAACCTTCCCTCTTTGGAGGTACTGACAAGAGGCAAGGTAATAGACCAAGTTAGGGCCATCCCATACCGGCAAGTGTGGCTGCACTGATGAGCTCGGTTCAGTGGCACTATGACTAGATCCAGCCGACGGAGGAGGTTGTCATTAATAAGTCACATTCCTTATCATTGCAATACAGTAACCACGCATGATGTAACAACTATGGAAACATAACAACCTATCTCCATATAATATCACCATGAGTCATTAGTGAAACAATGTCCAAATGGCAAGTTTATCACTTTACAAGTTTTAGTTGTAGGTTATGACCATCCGAACCCTTGTATGAAACCGGCAAATAAATCAGTAGCCACCAGAACGGTCTTTACAACTCAGATCTGGGACATTACTTAAATAACTCACCCACTGCTCAAGACGGCTGAAAAGCAGCTCAGAGCATGAGACAGTGTTGATAAAAAGAATGTAGCGGTTCCCTAAGACGGCCGAAGAACAGCTCAGAGCATGGGGTCACCGCTACAAAAAGAAACTCAACAGCTGCCTGAGACAGCCGAAAAGCAGCGCAGAACATGGGTCAGTTTTTGAAAAGAGAAATATAAAGTTGGCATCCACCCCGGACGGCTGAAAGCAGCTCAGAACATAGGCATGGTGCCGCCACCAAAGAAAGGGGCAAGCAAGGGTTCATCAGAATCGCATACAGCTTACTACTACGCATACGAGCATAAGCACACTCATTTACATGCAAATACTTACACATACAAGAACAACATAGAAGCAATGTGTTAGGGCATATATCAGATGGTTGGCTTGCCCGGGGGTGAAGGAATATTCCGGGAGAAGTGCGATCATTCGCGGAACAATTCGCCAGAAAAGTTTCTCTCCCGAATGGACTAAATATAGGGCAGGGGCAATATGGTCATTTTCAGAATGTGATGACATCATGAGAATGATACCAATGGCACGGGCTCGATGAACAGAGAACGTGGGCTTTGGAATCACCTGAATCGGAGTTACGGTCGCAGAGATATGACCGTTCGTTCGTTAAGCTGTAAAACAGACAAAATAGTGTCCATTTCAGTCCTTAACGAGTGAACGCTCACTATTTAACTGGTTCAGCCAGTGGGCTAAAAAGCGAAGGCGTATTTCCAGGAGTACGCCACCGCACTAAGAAAGCGCATTCTAGCGCGAGGCCGTGGCAAAATACGTCTTCGCCTGGGGCAAGCGCACTTCATCGAATACGTCTTCACTTAACTGAAGTGGCTAGCCCCCACTCGCTGATGGCCGGGCCCCACATCGCCCTCTCTCTCCTCCCATCTCCTTCTTCCTCCTCCTCTGCTTGTCCCCGAAGCCACGACAGGGAGCTCGGGCTCCGGTGGCCGGCGACGTTCCGGTGGGTCTCCCGGGCGGGCGAGTGGTCGGGCGAGCGCGCCTGCGAGCGGCGCATCCGGTGGTGGGTAGCATGGGCGGCAGGGGTGGCTGGGAGTGCGGTGACGATGGGAGGCAGTGGGCGGCGGATCTAGTCGATTGGAGGGCTCCGGCGATGAAATCGATCGGGCGAGGGCACGGGAGTGAACTAGAGGAAGAGGGGAGTGGGTTGGTGAGCTCGAGGATGCCCGGGGAGGCTCCGGGCCAAAAGAACTTCTGCTGAGGATGGTTCATGGTATTGGAAGAATGATATACCACGGACCTTGAAGACTAGAACAATGTTACTAATCAACCTAAATGAGCTACAATCTCTATCAACAAGAAATAAGTAGAGCGAATCTTAGGTCCAAGAACCCAGAAATAGAATACCTACTAACTAAATAACATCACGAGATGCTTTCGAGAATGATGGCCAGAATTATCACACTGGGGATACAACACAAAGGCTGAATCTCTGGGTGGTTCACTTAAGATAACATGGTTTTCTATTAACTTCAACAGATATGTTAAGGTAATGGAATACCCCAACACAACAATTTGTGTGTCCATTCTGGCTAAAAAGACATCGGAACAGGAAGAAATGTTTTGCAAATGCATCAGACTATTTAGAAACCTTGGATAACTCGGACAGCATAACGGCTGTACGGCATGAAAAATGAGACAACCTGCATGACATCTGACAACTCAACCACTGAATCCTATGGAAAACACCAATCCAAGAAGACAACACCTTTCCTATAGGTCTGCAGAATAGTAACCCATCATCCTGATAGATAGATGCGAAAGCCTAGTTCCTTAACCCCATAGAAAAGAAGAGGGTGACTCAGAATAGAATGACATGAGAAGAGAAGTAAAAAAGAGCCATACATTCCCTTCCACAATCAATTCCCTTATATAACTAAAGCATTTCTAGACTCAACTTCAACCAGTTTGGCTTGGTAATCCTACAGGCAGTCAGGCTCTGATACCAAAGCTATCGGGACCCCAATCCTAAGTCACACAGATCTAGCATGTAACACATCATATCACTTTGTGGCCTCACGCACGGTAACCCACGGCTACCGCCTTTACCTTGGCCTGGACCGTTTGCGTCTTTTGGTTCACGTATATGATTATGTCGCTAGCATCCACATGACAGAGAATCCGGGTCGACATGACTAGTCATAAACCAAGGTGGCATAACCGTACAGGGACAGACATAGGTAACCCAGCAATGCACGTGTCGGTCATCAACGTGTGTAACTGGGCTGTAGCAAGCTATCAGGACTCAGTAACACCGCGTGACATTTCCCCGTAGGGACAGACACAGGAGCAAAGACGGATACATGTCGGTCAATCCATGTGTTCCGGAGCAGTAGCGAACTACCAAGGCTCAGTGGAAGCACTAGAAGGCATTTCCCTATAAGGAAGGCTACCAAAGGCACACAACTAGGTGTCAAATCCCACACATACCAATGCATTTCAAACATACACACAATATGCACGATATGTGTAGATACAACATGGCATCACAACATAACTCTACGAAATAAAGTATTTATTTAAGAGGCTCCGAAGAGCCATACATAGCATGATATTACAAACATGAGTCTCATGACCCAACATACAAAGTCATACGAGCAACGGAAGCATAAACCTGTCTGAGTACAGACAGCTGAAAAGAAAGAAGGCTAGGAAGCTTGTCTATCTACAAGACCCTCCATAGGAACCAGACATCTGTCTGGGATTCCTAAGCTAACCGTCGAAGCCCACGTGGAACTACTAGTGAGACTGAAGTCTCCTCTGCAAAAACATAATTAAGCAACCGTGAGTACAAAGGTACACAGCAAGACTTACATCAGATCTAGCTACTTATGCATCAGGTATCAAGAAGGGGATTGTGGGGTTTAACTGCAGCAAGCCAGCTTTGACTCAGTGGCTATCCTGTACTACGACTACCAGAATTTTCTTTGAGGTGAGAAAGCGCACACGAGTCCACATAGTCACCACATCAATACACCACTATGGATCCTCTCCCGTCTCCCTACAAGGAGGGCATCCATAGCACTCACACTTATCTTGCGCATTTTAGAGTATCCACTTAAAGTTGTCTATGAACCATATAAGTCTCCAAGTAGTCCATATCCGAGGACGCGGCTATTTGAATACATCATTTATAACCCTGCAGGGGTGTACTTCTTCACACATGCTCTCACCACTTGCCACCATATACATGTCATGTATATCGGCAACCTTCAAGCGGAAGCCTGGCAAGGGTGTCGCCCACGACCTAACTAACCATACAAGACTCTAGTCCAGGTTTATCGCCTATTTGAGGTTTTATCCACAAGGGAAGTCTAGCCGAAGTTTCTATCACGGCCTCAAACGATGTGAGCAGGGTTCCCAAGTCCACATCGACGGATGGTACTACGCTTGGTACACCGTGCCACGTGCCTAGCCATCCCAAGTCCACCCCGTCAGGTAGTACTGCACTTGGTAAGGCCAATATCACATCCTACAAACACCGGAAACTAGTTGCAACTCCTGGACAGAGATCAAGGTGATTAATAAATCGAGAGGGTCCTTGGGTTTCGGGCCCAATGTGTGGTAGTAGCTGTTCTTGGATAACATACACAGAACTCAGTTCTTAAGGACGGTCTTAATGAGACAACCCACCATGTACTCCTACATGGCCTCTCATCGCTACCTTTACCAAATCGTGTTCACGCACTTAGCTCTCACACAGTAGGACATGAACACAACCATTCCAATTCATCGCCCAGATGGATCAGACCCAACACGACTCTAAGCATAGCAAGCATGACAAGCATGCATGGATGAGTATTCACAACATGGCACAAGCAATTCCTACTCATGCTAGGAGGTTTTAACTATTTACTGTGGCAAAGACAGGTCATGCAAAGGAATGGGATCTACTACCGCAACATGTAACAGTTGAATCATTGTTGTCCTAATGCAATAAAAGAGAGCAGGAGCAAGAGAGTGGGATTGTATGAAAATGATCAAAGCGGGTTTGCTTGCCGGGCAATTCTGAAGAGGAAACTGCACTTCATCAGTGTCAACGGTCACTGCGTCAGAACGTCGGCTGCCGAGAATGAACAAACACCGACAAACAATGAAGGAACACAATCAATGCAATGCAACAATATGATGCATGATGATGACATGGCAATATGCTAGTGTTTGAGCTAATGCAAAATGCTACCATGTTAGTTGAATTTCATTTGAATCAAAGATTCAAATTCAAACTCCAAAAGAAGCATTTAAAAAGCCCTTTAATTGATTTGACATGATCAGCAGGCATAAGTTGTTCAACCATGCATGAAAATGGCACAAATCGATTCTTTGGATTTTTCTAATCATTTTTCATATAGAAATTATTTCATTCTGAGCTACGGTTGATTTTCTATGAATTTTTGTAGTTTAGGTTATTTTCTAGAAATTCTAAATCATTTATGAAATAAGAAAAACAAGAAAAGGTTTTATGACGTCAGCATGTCGTCAGGGTTGCTTCACCAAGTCAACAGGGTCAGTCCAGGTCAAACATGACCAGTGGGTCCCACTGGTCAGTGGCTCATTAGCTAACAGAGTTAATTAACACTAAAATTAGTCCTAAACTAAAAATTAATCAGAGGCCGACCCCACATGTCATGGACACAGGGGAGGTTGTTAGTGGTCAAATCCGGTCAAACTGGCCGGCGGTTAGCCACCGGCGAGGGCTGAGACGGCGGAGCGGCTCGGAAACGTGGCACATGGTGCCGTTTGACGCGCGGTTGGGCTCTCTGTGAAGCTGGCGCTCGTGCGCATCAGATGGTGCAAGTGGAGGGTCGCGGGGCGGCCTGAGCTCGCCGGAAACGAGCTCATGCCGGCGGCCGGAGCTATGGGTGCGACGGTATCGGCGCTACAGCGCGTCTCAAGACGAGCTGGTGGTCTCAGAGGCTTCCTAGGGAAGCGGTGAGCATAGTGGGAAGCTCGGACGTGGGTTTCAGTTGCTGTAGCCACGGTGGCGACATGGCCGGCGGCGAGGAGCTCTCAGCTCTGATGGAAATGATGGCTAGGCGGCACAATCGAGCACAGGAGCAACAAGGAAAGGCATCAGAGCTCACAACGGATCTTCTGGAGGGCTAAGCGCGCTCGGGGACGACCGGACGGAGACGGGGTGTTGCCGGCGATCTCAGACGCCCGAGGTTGAAGATGATGGTGGTGAGGACAAAGCAGTGCATCCCTGGTTGCTTGGCTTGATGAAGAAAAAGCACGCGATGAGGCAGAGCTTAGAGCCACGAAGATGGAGCGCGGGGGTGGCTGTGGCCGCGGGGTTCACGGCGGCGCGACTTACGGGCGCTTTGGACATGGCGAGGAACGGGGGATAGAGAGGGAAGGGGGAAGAATGGAGGAGCCGGCTCGATGCGGACAGCTCTGGGGAGATTATCCCACTCGCCAGCGCAACGGAGAGACAGGGAGGTGGCGTGGCGCTTGGGCGTGCCGTGTGCTGTCTCGCCTCTGCCAGTAGGCAGAGGTTGAAGACGACTGGCACGGCCAGCACAGTGCTAGGCCGGCCAGGTGGGCTGTGATGACCCACAAGTATAGGGGATCAATCGTAGTCCTTTCCATAAGTAAGAGTGTCGAACCCAACGAGGAGTAGAAGGAAATGACAAGCGGTTTTCAGCAAGGTATTCTCTGCAAGCACTGAAATTGTAGGTAACAGGTAGATTGATAGCAAGATAATTCGTAACAAGTAACAAATAGTAACGGTAACAAAGGTGCAGCAAGGTGGCCCAATCCTTTTTATAGCAAAGGACAAGCTGGAACAATTTCTTATAATAAGCAAAACGTTCTCGAGGACACATGGGAATTTCATCAAGTCACTTTCATCATGTTTGTTTGATTCGCGTTCGCTACTTTGATAATTTGATATGTGGGTGGACCGGTGCTTGGGTGCTGTTCTTACTTGAACAAGCCTCCCACTTATGATTACCCCCTCTCGCAATCATCCGCAACTACGAAAGAAGAATTAAGATAAATCTAACCATAGCATGAAACAATATGGATCCAAATCAGCCCCTTATGGAATAGCGCATAAACTAGGGTTTAAGCTTCTGTCACTCTAGCAACCCATCATCTAATTACTACTACACAATGCCTTCCCTTAGGCCCAAATATGGTGAAGTGTCATGTAGTCGACGTTCACACGACACCACTAAAGGAAGCAACAACATACCAAATTCACATCATTACTTATGACAAGACTTCTCCCATGTCCTCAAGAACAAAAGTAACTACTCACAAACCATATTCATGTTCAAGATCAGAGGGGTATTGAATATCATTAAGGATCTGCACATATAATCTTCCACCAAATAAACCAACAAGCATCAACTACGAGATGTAATCAACACTACTAGCAACCCACAGGTACCAATCTGAGGTTTTGAGACAAAGATTGAATACAAGAGATGAACTAGGGTTTGAGATGAGATGGTGCTGGTGAAGATGTTTATGAAGATTGGTCCTCCCACGATGAGAGGATCGTTGGTGATGTCGATGGCTTCGATTTCCCCCTCCCGGAGGGAAGTATCCCCGGCGGAATCACTCCGCCGGAGAGCAAAAGTGCTCCTGCCCAGGTTCCACCTCGAGACGGCGGTGCTTCATCCCGAAAGTCTTCTTCTGGTTTTTTCTAGGGCAAATGGCATCATATAGGAGAAGATGGGCCCCGGAGGCCTGCCAGGGGCCCCACAAGCTCAGGGGGCTCGCCCAGGGGGTAGGGCGCCCCCCTAGGCTTGTGGCTGCCTGGTGGGTCCCCTTCTGTTGATTCCTTCGCCAGTATTTTTTATATATTCCGAAATAATTCTCTGTAAATTTTCAGGTCATTTGGAGATGTGCAGAATAGTTATCTCTGTTTCACCCCTTTCCGGTCCCGAATTCCAGCTGCCGGCAATCTCCCTCTTCATGTGAAACTTGCAAAATAAGAGAGAAAAGGCATAAGAATTGTATCATAAGGTGAAATAATGATCAAAAACATAATAAATAACAGTAGGAAAACATGATGCAAAATGGACATATCAACTCCCCCAAGCATAGACCTCGCTTGTCCTTAAGCGAAAAACCAAAATCGATAATCATGACTACATGTTTAGAGAGAGAGGTGTCGATAAAACAAAATACGGACATGAAAGCATCATGATCATTATTATGACAGCAACATATCATCATATAACTTCTCATAAATAAGTGACAATTCATTCACAAGTCTTAAAGTATGAACCATAAACCATATTGAAAACTAACAAACTATGATCTCAATCACTGAAGCAATTGCAATTCATTATATTATCAGAAATAGTCTATGTAAGAGCTTTGTTTAGCAAGTTCACATACTCAACTATCATTTAGTCTTCTATGATTGCTGACACTCACGGCATACTTATGGAGCAAAAGTTTTAGTCAGACACATAGAAAGATAGGGGCTTATTATTTCGCCTCCCAACGTATTTACCTTAAGGGTAATGTCAACAATAATAACTCACGATCACTTATATTCAATAGGATATATGTGCCTAGATCTTTCTCCACCAGATGATGCTTGCAAAGAGAATAAAATAAAAAGAAAGAGAGAAGAATACTATTGACTCTTGGATAAAAGTAAATACATAAACTAATTGCATAAAAGTAAAAGATAGGCCCTTCGTAGAGGGAAGCAGAGGTTGTCATGCGCTCTTGTATTTTTGGATGTACAAGATCTTAATGTAAAGGAATGTCATTTTATATTACCCCTTGTGATATCAACCTTTATTATGCAGTCTGTCGCTTTTATTTCTTTACCATCACAAGTTCATACAAAGCTTATTTTCCCTTACAATAAAAGATCATACATATTTAGGAGCAATTTTTATTGCTTTTGCACCGATGACAACTTACTTGAAGGATCTTATTCAATCCATAGGTAGATATAGTGGACTCTCATGACATGAAACTCTGTTTAAGGGTTTTGGATGCACAAGTAGTATCTCTACTTGGTGCGGATTTTTGGATAGCAAAGGTAGGGGGCAAGCACCACATGTTAGAGGATCTATGACAATATAACTTCTATGTGAATATAAACAAACATCACTCATTACGTTGTCTTCCTTGTCCAACGTCGACTATTTGACATAGAATATTTAATGAGGGCTCACAATCATAAAAGATGTCCAAGATAGTATATTTATATGTGAGACCTCTCTCCCTTTATTACTTTTTCATGAATGGCAATAAAGACCAATACTATGTTTGTTAACTTCCAACAAGTTTTATCAATTATACTTTTTTATGTGAAGTCATCACTCCCCATGGGATTAGCATATGATCTTTTTCATTCTTTTATTCTTTTTGATTGAAACATAAAAGTAAAGAAGCAAAATCAAACTACTCTTTATTATATAACTCTCACACTCGATTACATAGATAGATAGATCACAAAGCAAGCAGTTGAAACTAGGTCATACTAAAACTTTATTCTTATAAATCATGAAATAACTAGGGATCGAACTAAGATAGATAATGATGGTAAAAGTGATGGTGATACGATACCGGGGCACCTCCCCCAAGCTTGGCACAAGCCAAGGGGAGTGCCCATACCCGTGTACTCAAGTGTCTTTCTTCGGTGATGGTGGTGATGATGAGGTAGGCTTGTCCTCCGTTTTCCAAGGCATAGGCTCTCCGTCATAAAAGGATGAATGTGTCTCTGGAGTCCTGAAATTTGCAGCTAAACTCATACCTTTAAACTTAGCCTCATACTCAAAGTTCCGATTTTGTAGATCATAGATTTGTGCTTGAAGAAAATCAATCCGGTCATTGAGCTTGAAGATAGCGTCCCCGATACCCTTGCCATCCACCTTGTGCTCACGGATGAATTCCGTGATCATGGAGTGGTTGGCACTGAGTCCGCGCTCCACCATCCCTTGGCACTTGAAGATCTCCTGTTCCACCGCTTCCAGCCTGGCCTCCTCGCTCCTGGTCTTCTTAGGTCCTTGAACGTCCCGGCTGTAGAGCACCCCCCTCACGCATTTCAATGGCTTGAGGGTGCTTCATCACCTCCGGTAGGTACGGGTTGATGACCTTCTCGTAGAACTTGTCCTTGGAAGAGCTTGGAGATGTCATGGCGATCTAGATCTGTAAGAAAAATAGCCCAAAACAAGAACAGAGGAGAAACTTGCGATGCGGTGGTCAAAACACCAGTGAGTATATATAATGAATTTTTCCCGTGCAGGACAAGTAATATGGAATAAAAAAGGCGCGCCCAGGGGGGTAGGGCGCGCCCCCCAGGCTTGTCGCCTCCTCATGCACTTTTCGGACTATTTCTTATTTTTGTAATTTATTATATATTCCAAAACGGACAGAAGGTACTTTTATGGAAGTTTTGGAGTCTGGAGCATTCCTACCCCTTTTCAGGGCTCTGGAGCATTCCGGAAAGTTTCCTCTATGTGTTCTTCCGGTGTCATTGTTTGAAAAACATTAGTTTCAACATTAATTGGCGTACCTGAGATATAATGTTTAATTCTTTGCCCATTAACCACTCTCGGATTAGTGCCTTCGGAGTTGTTTATTTTGATGGCTCCGGAGCGATAAACTTCTTCGATGATGTACGGTCCTTCCCATTTAGAGAGAACCTTTCCTGCAAAGAATCTTAAACGAGAATTGTATAATAGAACATGATCACCTACTTTGAATTCTCATTTTTGAATTCTTTTTTCATGCCATCTTTAAACTTTTTCTTTAAATAACTTGGCATTTTCATAGGCTTAGGTTCTCCATTCATCTAGGGAGCTAATAACAAATAACCACTTTTCACCGGCAAGTTTAAAGTCATAGTTAAGTTCTTTAATTGCCCAATATGCTTTATGTTCTAACTCAAGAGGTAAATGACATGATTTTCCATAAACCATTTTATATGGTGACATACCCATAGGATTTTTATAAGCAGTTCTATAAGCCCACAATGCATCATCAAGTTTCTTAGAACAATTCTTTCTAGATCTATTAACGGTCTTTTGCAAAATTAATTTTATTTCTCTATTAGTTAATTCAACTTGACCACTAGACTGAGGATGATAAGGAGATGCAATTCTATGATTAACATCATACTTAGCAAGCAATTTACGAAAAGCACCATGAATAAAATGTGAACCACCATCAGTCATCAAATATCTAGGGACTCCAAACCTTGGAAATATAACTTCCTTAAGCATTTTAATAGAAGTGTTATGATCAGCACTACTATGTAACATCCCAAAATTCTAAATTTTTGAATGTTATATTAATTAAGTAACTATGACTGATTGTTTGATTGATTGACTGAAATTGAGTGAAATTTGAAACTTTTTGAAAGTTTAATGAGAGGGAATGAAATGACTTTCCCAAAACTTTCACTTTACATTTTGATCCCCAGGAATTCAAATTCATTTCATCACAAAACCCTAGAGTGAAGATGATATGACTTCTTTCATTTAAAACAATAAAAAGGGATGAGCGGGTATCCTTTGTGCCTTTCCTCCTCCGCGGCTTAGGGTTTCCAATCCACCCTTTCCTCCACGGCTTGCTGGAGTTTTACGGATTGCAGTTAGACCATCTCTCCCCAAATTCGATATTGGACATCGCGGGGTTCGTCGTGCTCTGCGAGCTACACCTCGGCTATCAGGCACACTTCGGATTATGGTGAAAGTATTCTGTATCGTGCCCCGCTCCTCGGCCGACAAGCTATTCGAAGTCGGAGGGGCCGAAGTCTGCCGGATCGACAAGACTGGTTACCCAGCAGGAACACCTCGGGAGGACGCCGATTACTGCCCTTCCGAGTGGTTCTACGTTAACGACGTCCTGCTGTACGAGCCAGCCCGGCCAGGTCTCCCGCCCTTCTCATTGGATTCACCGAGGAAACGTTACAGTTGGAGGCCGCAGAGTTTTGCGCAAGAGGAAGACGAAGCCGTGACTAGGCTAGCGGCCAAGGTGAAGCTACTGTCAAGCGCTGGCCTCACCGTCATTGATGTGATGGCGGTGGCTCTAGACCGAAGAGTCCAACCCCTCCGGCAGCGTCAGCACTTATTGTGCGAGTATAATGGGTTCGAGGACGCCTCCCGATCCATCAAGGGGGATTTTATGGACCAAATGACCCTTGGAGCCGTACTGGCTAGCATGTACCAAGGGTCCACGGAGGAGTTCGCCAAGTGCCAGTTCCAAGACGGGCTGTCGTACTACAACCCTGCTGATATAGTAAGTTTCCCTTCCAAGTTCTTTTGTTTACCACGGGATCTTTAACATTAACCCATTACACATCGGTCTTTGAACAGAGGTGGGGGTGTTGGCTCGAGGGTGTGAGAAGTCCGGCCCCTGAGCCGGAACTGCACTACCGTGCGGAAGACCCTCTTTACAACGAGGATGAAAACTTGGGCCTTATTTATGAAGGGAGGAGTTTTTTCCTGGAGAGCCTTGACGGCTCAAAAGTAGCTGTCATCCCTGACACGCCGGGGACGAGGCCAGCCTCAGCGGTAACACTCCCTTCCTCTAAACGAAAGAAAGCCCCTCGTCCTCCAGCCCCCAGCCATCTGACTTCTCCTACAAAGGGGCGGCGCTCCCAACACCTACGCAGAGAAACAGCTTCACTGGAAAGGGCCCCGCCAGAAGTACGAGAAGTTCAAGCCGAGGTCGCAGGGGCAGGCGAAAGCGCCCCCTCCATCACCGGGTAATACTTTGATCTATGTTGCTGCAAAGACACTTCGGATTTTAACCTCCCCAATTATTTGCAGACAACCTTCATCCACCACAGCACATGTGGAGGCCGAGGGAGCCACGGCCCCGCCCAAGGAAACAGAGGCCCGAAATCCCGTGGGAGTCAACCTCGGAGCCGCCCAGCCCGAGGACTCAGCGACGTCGGCCACTCTGTCCGAGATTCAATGCGCCACGAAAAAGCTTCTCTGAACAATCCGGCTTTCTCGGACAGGGAGTTCAGTGCTCTCAGCGCGGTGGATGCATACCTCGGGGCAACCCGAGGTGCCTTTGATGAATCGTTGGACGTCTTGTCACGGGGGCTGCGGGTAAGGTTTAAAGACAAATATGATTACCAAGTATGGTAGTAGCCCCTAAGGCTTGGTACGAGCCCCTGGGGTCGAATCAAGACTTAAATACTAACCAGCAATCACTGTCATAAACAAGAAGCTTGCTTGAAGAACGAGCAATTGACCTCGGAGTTGGCCCAAACAAAGGTGCAGCTTGACGCGGCTTTGTCCGAGGTTGAACAGGTGAAGAAATTCACCAGAGAGGCGCACGGTAAGTGCTTTGTGCTTGAATTGGGTAATACCAATGAAAATAGAGTTGACGCCAGAATCCCTTGTAGCAGCGGAAGCCCTAGGCCATCTTGAAAGAGACCTGAAGCAGGCCCGCGAGGATCTGGCGTATGCTGAAGCGCAACGTCAGGTAAATCAACACATGGTGACTCAAAGAGTGGACAACGTGAATGTGCTTAGGGCTGAGAACGCCCGCTAGGCCCAAGAGATTGAGAGCTTAAAAGCTCGCCTCGCTATTGCGGAAGCAAAGAATCGGCAAATGGACGACATGATTTATGGTAAGTTATAAATCTCGAGGAACGCTTGTCATGTAACATGTCCGAGGTGATTTGTCATGCGAATGTTATTTTGTTTGGCAGCTTCTTTGTCTGGCCTTCCTCTGGAATCTCGGGGTCCGATGTCCGAGGACATGGCCGTTCGTCTATCCGAGGTGCACGAAAGGGCATGGAAATCGATGAAGGATGTGCACCAGGCTTTATGGCCCGAGGTGCCCGTCCACGAGGACATGGTTGTACTAGCCGAACAGCTTAAGAAAGCTCGGCGCCGGATCCAGGCATGGAAAGTATCAGCTTGCCGAGAAGGGGCGAGGGAGGCCTGGGCCATGATACGTCTCCAACGTATCTATATTTTTTGATTGTTCCATGCTGTTATATTATCAATCTTGGATGTTTTTACAATCATTTACAGCAATCATCTATCATTTTTGGAGACTAACCTATTAACCTAGTGCCCAGTGCCAGTTGCTGTTTTCTGCCCTGTTTTTGTTTTACAGAAAATCAATACCAAACGAAGTCCAAATGCCACGAAACTTTTTGGAGATTTTTTATTGGCCAAGATAAACACTAGAACCTTCGGGAGGAGACCAGAAGACCCTGGTGGGGCCCACGAGCCACGAGGGCGCGCCTGGGGGGCAGGCACGCCCTAGTGCCTCGTGGGGCCCACAGAGCTCCGTTTGACCTAATTCCAGCACTATAAATTCCCAAAAAATCAGAAACCCTCAGGGGAGTCCACGAAATACTTTTTCCGCCGCCGCAAGTCTCTGTTCTCGAGAGATCCCATCTGGAGGCCTTCTCCGGTAATCTGCCGGAGGGGGAATTGATCACGGAGGGGCTCTACATCAACCTTGCTGCCCTTCCGATGATGCGTGAGTATTTTACCACAGACCTTCGGGTCCATAGGCAGTAGCTAGATGGCTTCTTCTCTCTTTTTGATCTTCAATACAATGTTCTCCTCGATATTCTTGGAGTTCTATCCGATGTAATCACTTTTTGCGGTATGTTTGTTGGGATCCGATGAATTGTGAGTTTATGATCAGATTATCCATGAATCTATTTGAGTCTTTGCTGTACTCTTTTATGCATGATTATTATAGCCTCATATTTCTTCTCCGATCTATTGATTTGGTTTGGCCAACTAGATTGATTTTTCGTGCCATGGGAGGAGGTGCTTTGTAGTGGGTTCGATCTTGCGGTGCTCAATCCCAGTGACAGAAAGGGACATGACACGTATGTATCGTTGCTACTAAGGGTAAAAAGATGGGGTTTATTCATACGTGAGTTTATCTTGTCTACATCATGTCATCGTTCTTAAGGCATTACTCCGTTCCTTTATGGACTTAATACACTAGATGCATGCTGGATAGCGCTCGATGTGTGGAGTAATAGTAGTAGATGCAGGCAGGAGTCGGTCTACTAATCTTGGACGTGATGCCTATATACATGATCATTTCCTTGGATATCGTCATGATTATTTGCTTTTCTATCAATTGCCCAACAGTAATTTGTCTACCCACCGTATGCTATTTTCTCGAGAGAAGCCTCTAGTGAAACCTATGGCCCCCGGGTCTATCTATCTCATATTACTAAAACCCTAAAAATATTGCTGCCATTTCTTTTTATTTATTTTATTTTGTATTTTTGTTTCAAGCTATCAATCTATCATATACAATTTAATGTTGCAACTTACCGCCAAGGGATTGACAACCCCTTGTTTGCGTTGGGTGCAAGGATTTGTTGTTTGTGTGTAGGTGCTGCTAATGAGGTGTTGTGTGATTCTCCTACTGGTTCGATAACCTTGGTTTCATAACTGAGGGAAATACTTATCTCTACTGTGCTGCATCATCCCTTCCTCTTCGGGGAAATACCAACGCAAGCTACAAGTAGCAGGAAGAATTTCTAGCGCCGTTGCCGGGGAGACATCATCAACATCTATCAAGTACCTTTGCACAAACTCTCATCTCCTTGCATTTACTTTATTTGCCATTTGCCTCTCGTTTTCATCTCCCCCACTTCTAAAACGTTTTTACAAAAATACAAAAATATTTTTCGTTTGCCTTTTTTTCTCGGTTGCTTGTTTGCTTGCTTGAAGTTGTTATCATGGCTGATTTTGGTATGGAAAGTAGTGAGGATGGTAAGACTCCTAAAATTGAAAGTTCTACCAATCTTGATGCTAAAACTTTTGTGTTGGGACACGGGAATATTATAGGAAAAAGTATCATCCAAGAATTCTTTAATTGCATTGGGACCTTGGCTTGTGATGATGCCCCTATACTTAAAAAGAACCAAAAATTATGCCGATGCTATTTCCGAACTTGTCCTTAAACTTGAGAGAAGATTTATTCGTACCCATCCAACTTTGCAAAGATTGTTTTATGAGTTGCCGGTTATAAAAAAACCTAGAGCTAAGAAAATAGCTACCCTTGTCCTCATGAATGAATTTGATCACATAGTGCGAGAAGCTAGGGAGATCTTTGATTTTTATGGTATGAGTCGTGAAAAACCGGTAATAGATGAGATCCTTTATGATAGAGATTACTTGTTGAGATATTTGTTCCGCAATGACCACATCTTTGATGAGAATACTAAAAAAGAAGTTCCTCCTTTAAATATAATCCAACAAGTTTTCAATAGTGTTAATAGTCAATACTCTTGGATTGTAGCCGGTAATCAAGAGGGATTTGCGGATGGACAACTTGCTAATGCTAAAATTGCTATAAATGATGTGTTTCACATTACCTTTGAAAAGCCTTTTGATGAAAGTACATCTTTGGATAAGAAGAAGAAAGATGAGAATACTTGAAATTATGCATTATGCCTAGCTAGGGGCATAAAACAATAGCGCTTGTTGGGAGGCAACCCAATGAATAAAATAAATTTTTGTTATAAGTTTCTGTTATGGTGTGTTTTTACTGTCATGCTACTGGTATGATTGTGTTTTTTTGTTTTTAATTAGTTTTTGTGCCAAGTAATACCTTTGGGATGATTTGGAAGATAGTATAATTGATGCTGTTTGGAAAACAGAAACTTTTGCATCCAGTGCCTGAATTTTGTTTCTGTACTAGAGCGTCAGACAAATATGAAATTTTTACACAGTATTGGTATATGAATTTCCCACGTTGTCCTAATTTTTCAGAATTTTTGGAGTTACAGAAGTATGGTTTTAAATAGATTTCTACAGACTGTTCTGTTTTTGACAGATTCTGTTTTTGATGCACTACTTGCTTGTTTTGATGAATCTATGGATTGTATCGGGGGGTATAAGCCATGGTGAAGTTAGAGTACAGTAGGTATAATGCAAAAATAAAATATGAATGGGTTTGAAATAGTACTTATAGTAGTGATTTATTTTGTTATACTAACGGAGCTCACGAAGATTTTATTGAGTTTTGTGTGATTGAAGTTTTCAAGTTTTGGGTGAGATCACGATGGATGAAGGAATAAGGAGTAGCAAAAGCCTAAGCTTGGGGATGCCCGAGGCACCCCAAGGTAATATTCAAGGAAGACTCAAGCGTCTAAGCTTGGGGATGCCCCGGAAGGCATCCCCTCTTTATTCTACCAACCATCGGTAATTTTACTTGGAGCTATATTTTTATTCGTCACATGATATGTGTTTTGCTTGGAGCGTCTTGTATGATATGAGTCTTTTCTTTGTTTGATTTTTAGTTTGTCACAATCATCTTTGCTGCACACACCTATCTTGAGAGAGCCACACGTTTATCATCATAATTTGTTAGAATACTCTATGTGCTTCACTTAAATTTTTTGAGCTAGGCAGTTGCTCTAGTGCTTCACTTAAATCTTTTTGAGCACGGTGGTGGATATATTTTAAAGAAATAAATTCTCATGCTTCACTTATATCATTTGGAGAATTGAGTTGATTGAAATTTTGAAGAAATAAATTCTCATGCTTCACTTATATCATTTTGAGAATTGAGTTGATTGAAATTTTGAAGAAATAAATTCTCATGCTTCACTTATATTATTTTGAGAATTGATAAGATTGACATTTTGAAGAAATATTTGCACTCTCATGCTTCACTTAAACCTTTTTGAGAGATGATGATAGTAACGGTAATTTGCACAAGTGATGAATTTGGTCCCAAAGTGATGAATATTCAAGAGGGATATAATAAAAACTTTCATATAGATCATTGGATATGATGAGTGTGATTCCTTGCAATAGTTCTGCGATATGGAAATGATAATATGTGAGTCATGTTAGTGAGTAATTGTGACTTAGTAAGAATATTAGTGTTAAGGTTTGTGATTCCCTATGCATGCACGTTAAGTCAATAGTTATGCAATGAAATTATATCCTACTTATGGTGCATTATTCGGTGTTAGTTGAGTTCAATGCATGTTTATGACCGTTTTCTCTGTTTGGTTGGTTGCTTCTCAATCTTTTGCTAGCCTTCATTTGTACTAAGCGGAAATACTGCTTGTGCATCCAAAATCCTTAACCCAGTTGTGCCAAATGAGTCCACTATATCTACCTATATGCGGTATTTCAATGCCGTTCTAATTAAATTTGCGTGTGCCAACTCTAAATTTCAAAATAATTTTCCGTTTTGTGTGCCCGTACCGCTCATGAAGCGGCAGGGGGTGGCCATAATTTTCCATGCTATGTGTGTTATTCTCACGATGAGTGTTTATTCACTTGTCATTGCATGAGAGAATGGTTGGAAATAGGGATGCCCAGTCCCACATGAATCAAAATTAATAACAACAAAATTCCGTGGAATGTGATGGTATGGAGGGCACCCGTGGATATGGCTAGCCATGGATTGTTAAAGAATTGGTCGAAAGGAAATAAACTTTACTTTTTGTTTGGGAACCACCTATGATGTGTCTAGCATGGAAGATAATGGGAATTCTTGGTCGTTTTCGTTGACAGGAAAAGCATGCCTCTCAAAATATTTTTATCTCTTCAATTTAAGCTTTGAGCTCTGGCACATTTGACAAATCTCTGCTTCCCTCTGCGAAGGGCCTATCTATTTACTTTTATGCAATTTTTATTTTTTATTTGAGTCTCCATCTTCTCTTACAAAAGCACCAACTAGAGAGCACTATTGTCATACTTGTGCATTGGATGTAGCTAATATTTGAGTTTGTTTCATGAATGGATCAATGATTGAGCATAATGGGCTAGGTGTGACGCCCCGAGACCGATGCTCCAGATTCCTTCCATTTATTTCCGTCGTTGTCGTGTGATTCGTTTTGCTTGTTGTACTTTGCCATGTCATCGTGTGCATTTTCATCAACATGTTTCTTAAAAGTTGCATCCGTTCGTAGTTGTCATTCTCCCCGTCCCTTCGGTCGACCGTTCTGGGTCTCGACACACTCGCACGCGCCTGCGGCACCTCCGAAATATTATTTTATAAGTGGGATAAAAATGTTCTCGGAATGGGTTGAAATTTGGCGTGCGGTCTTATTATATTGTAGGTAGACCGCCTGCCATATTTCGATCCATTCGGAGGTCGTTTGATGCCCCAACGGATAACTATAGCGGCACTATAGCCGGATAAAACGTCGGACATTTTCGGTGTTCCGAAAACCCTGCCGGGCTGCACCACTTCCCTCTCTTCTTAGCCCAACCCCCTCTACACAGCCCATCCAACCCATCTAGCTACCCCCTCCGTTTTGGACTGTCCGATCAAGATCAAATGGTCCGAAAACGGACTAAATCCCCTAATCCCTAGCCCCTGTCTATAAATAGACAGCCCTACCCTGCCAGTTTTGGAAAACCCTAGCCCCGCCTCGAAATCCGCGCCACCACCAGCCTCCTCCACTCCACAGCCGCCACCTCCCACTTCCCAGCCACCGCGTAGACCCGCCAAGCCCATCCAGAGCCCGCTCGAGCCCATCCGTCACCGCCGCCCGCAGCGCGCAGTCCCGCTCCCCGCTCCTCGCTCGATCTGGATCGGCGCCTGAGCGAGAAGAGCTCGCTCCTGAAACCGGCGCCCTCCTCGGATCCTCCCCGAGCGCCTCGCCGCCAACCCTCGCGGGAGTCCGACACCGTCGACGTCCGGACGAACCTCGCCGCCGGCCTGCTCTCCTCCCCGTCCCCGCGCCGCCTCGCCGCGGTTCTACTCGCACCGCCGCAGCGCGCGGCCGCCGCATCGCGCAGCTGCGCCTCGCCGTCCCTCGCCCCACTGCGCCGGAGCACCGCCGTCGACCTCGCCCTCGCCCGCTGCCGGATCCGTCGACCTCCGCCACGAACCCGCCAAGCCGTCGCCGTTCCTCCTCCCCGTCGCCAAGTCCATGGATGGCGCTCGGCCCCTGCTGCTCGAGATCGAGTCAGCGCCCGCGCTGACCTGCCCGCGTGGCCGCCACAGCGCCTCAAGGCCCACGTCGCGACCCAGCCCAGCACCGAGCCGGCCCTTTGGACCGCAACGTGAGCACCAGCCCGCTAATCCTCGCCCCGTGCGCCGTTTAGCTATTTTGCGCTCAGTCTGTTTTTTTAACTGAAAACGTCTAAATCCTCAGTATTTTCAGCATCATGTTGCATTTTCTAGAGCTCGTAACTTTGTGCATGTTGATCCTATGATGATGATTTATATATGTAAATTGATCTACTCTACGTGCTCTACATAATGGTAGCATTTGCATTCATATTAGGACTCATCTACATGTCATAATCCCTGTTGCAAAGTGCATCATGATGTTACTGCAGAAACTGTTAATATTTGTCACTTTGTCATTTTTTGTGTGATTTAATACATGCACCATATGAGCAACTTGTCAACATGTCTTTGGAGCATTTTCATGTCTTCTTGCTGCTAGTATTTATTCCATGCCATGATGTGACTGCCATGAGCTTGCAAACATGCCTAGTCAATGTTGCTGTTTTAAGTAAAACTGCCTGTGATAAAACTTGCCAACTTTGCTTGATGGTTGCCACTAATCTATAGCTCATATGCATATGTTTCCTTCAGGTGATTTGGTCTATGCAATGTGTACTTCGATGCCATGCCTTTCGTTGCCATGTTCTAGCACTGTAGCATATTTATTTCATGCCTCCAACATGTCATCATATTAACTCTGCTCATGTATATGCCCTGTTTAGCAGAACATTGCATTTTGCATGGATCATATTGGCTTAACCTTGATGCCTATGAACCTGAACCTTAAAGATGATTTGAAGTATGTCATGTCTACTTTAAGTGCATATCAAGTTTGTGCCCATCATGTTACTGTAGCTTGCTGTTTTGGTGTTTGCAAAGTGCCATGTTGCTGTTTTGGACAGATTGCTATTATAACTTGTGTAGAGTGTATCTGTTGAACCGTTGCTCCGTTTTGATCATGCCCTATATGAAACTTGCTTAGAATTGTGTGTAGCTTCATATTGTCATATTGCATCCTTGATTTGAGAGTGTGTTGTTGATGTTTCCATGCATTTTGTACCACATGCCATGTTAAACTTGTTTAGCTCATATCTTCTAGACCGTAGCTCCGAATTAAATGATCTACATATGTAACTTGACTAGAAAAATGTGTAGATCATCATGGTGCATCTTAACTTGCTGTTTAACAACTTTAACATTGTGTTTAATTCAGATCAGTACTAATTTCGAAATTTGCATATGGGGATTTTCCGGAATTGTTATTTGTGTTTCCGGCCTCATTTAAACTTGCCTAGTTGTATGGATTGCTTATGCTCATCCCTTGCCATGCCCAACAACATTTAATCTTGTCATGCATCATATTTGATTGTGCATCATGCCATGTTTATGCTTGTGTGTTTACCATGTTGTTTGCTTCTTTCTGGTTGTGCCTCTTCTCGATAGTTCCGGTTTCGTTGCGATTGTGAGGATTCGTTCGACTACGTTGGTTCGTCTTCTTCATGGACTCATTCTTCTTCCGAGCGGGATTTCAGGCAAGATGATCATGACCTTGGATATCTTTACTATCTTTGCTTGCTAGTTGTCTCATTGCTATCGCTATGTCGCGCATCCTACCACACATATGTCAGCCTCCCATATGCCATGATACAGCCTCTAACCACCCTTACCCAGCAAACTGTTGTTTGGCTATGTTACCGCTTTGCTCAGCCCTTTCTTAGCGTTGCTAGCTGCAGGTGCAGTTGCAGGTTGTTCCATGTTGGGACATGGATATGTTGGGATATCACAATATCTCTTATTTAATTAATGCATCTATATACTTGGTATTGGGTGGAAGGCTCGGCCTTTTGCCTAGTGTTTTGTTCCACTCAAGCCGCCCTAGTTTCCGTAATGTTGGTGTTATGATCCATGTTTAGCGTTCCTAACATGCTCAGGGGAATGGGACCCTCTTGACAGTTCGCTTTGAATAACCGCTTCTAGCAAGACCCAACATTGGTTTTAACATTTGCCAACATAATAATACTGAATTGAATAATTAATTTGCATAGGGAGTTAGCGCTACCCGAGGATTCTTAATTCAACATAATACAGGTGGGCCAGTGCTGATGGTGCTGGTCCAAAACAGAGCCACTTGCGGTACCTCCCTGGGCAACTGGGGTCTTTGGTTACTGTACATAGTGTTCATCCGGTCGTGGCCTGAGACGAGATACGCGCGGCTACTATCAGGGTGTCGGCACGCCGGGAGGTCTTGCTGGAATTGTGTTACCATTGTCGAAATGTCTTGTGCACCGGGATTCCGAGGATACTTTGGGCTATCTCAAGGTTGAGGTATTTCCACCGCAGCTTGTGTAGGCTTATGATGGGCCAGGTTGGAACACCCCTGCAGGGTTAAATCTTACGCAAAGCCGTGCCCGCGGTTATGTGGCGCTTGGATATTTATAACCTCTGGTTGTAGAGAACTTGACACTAAATCCTAATTGAAATACACCAACCGTGTGCGTAACCGTGACCGTCCCTTTTCGAGGAAGTTCGAGAAGAGAACACGGTGGGGTTATGTTTGACTCGTAAGTAGGTGTTCAGGATCACTTAGTGATCATTTGTAGTTTGCGACCGTTTTGCGTAGATACTCTTCTTATTCTTGTACTCATAAGTTAGCCACCATATAATGCTTAGTGCTTGCTGCAACCTCACCACCTTACCCTTCCATACCCATTTAAGCTTTGATAGTCTTGCTACCCATGGTTATGGGATTGCTGAGTCCTCGTGGCTCACAGATTACTGCAACAACAGATGCAGGTACAGGAAATGCGATGGTCTGACGTGAGAGCGATGTTCGTTTGCCTTGGAGTTCTTCTCTGCTTCTTCTTCTTCGTCGATCTGGGGATAGGTTCCTGGTCGGCAGCCTGGGCTAGCAGGGTGGATGTCGTTCTTCTTTTCATTTGATTTCATCCATAGTCGGATGCTGCCCTTCTGTATGATGTTTGTTATGTATTGATGTATTCATGTGATGATTGTATGTATTTGTCTGTATCCCCATCTATTAAGTATGTGGTACGATGTAATGATATCCACCTTGCAAGCATCTCCAATATGCGGTTTCTACTCTTGGTGGGGCTTCCGAGTTCCTCGAGAATAAGATCGCATATTGGGCGTGACACTAGGGATAACTTTCTTTAGCATTGATATTTTTAAAGACATGGTTGCTTGTTTGCATGCTTGAGTATTTATGTTTTCATGTCAAATTATAGACTATTGCTTTGAATCATACAAGTCCAATGTCCATGCTACAAAAGAAAAGAATATGCGATGAATATGTTAGGAAACAATGCACATCAAAAATTCTATTTTTATCATTTACCTACTCGAGGACGAGCAGGAATTAAGCTTGGGGATGCTGATACGTCTCCAACGTATCTATAATTTTTTATTGTTCCATGCTGTTATATTATCAATCTTGGATGTTTTTACAATCATTTACAGCAATTATCTATCATTTTTAGAGACTAACCTATTAACCTAGTGCCCAGTGCCAGTTGCTATTTTCTGCCCTGTTTTTGTTTTACAGAAAATCAATACCAAACGAAGTCCAAATGCCACGAAACTTTTTGGAGATTTTTTATTGGCCAAGATAAACACTAGAAGCTTCGGGAGGAGGCCAGAAGACCCTGGTGGGGCCCACGAGCCACCAGGGCGCGCCTGGGGGGGGCGCGCCCTGGTGCCTCGTGGGGCCCATAGAGCTCTGTTTGACCTAATTCCAACACTATAAATTCCCAAAAAATCAGAAACCCTCAGGGTTGTCCACGAAATACTTTTTCCGCCACCGCAAGTTTCTGTTCTCGAGAGATCCCATCTGGAGGCCATCTCCGGTAATCTGCCGGAGGGGGAATCGATCACGGATGGGCTCTACATCAGCCTTGCTGCCCTTTCGATGATGCGTGAGTATTTTACCACAGACCTTCGGGTCCATAAGCAGTAGCTAGATGGCTTCTTCTCTCTTTTTTATCTTCAATACAATGTTCTCCTTGATGTTCTTGGAGTTCTATCCGATGTAATCACTTTTTGCGGTGTGTTTGTTGGGATCCGATGAATTGTGAGTTTATGACCAGACTATCCATGAATCTATTTGAGTCTTTGCTGCACTCTTTTATGCATGATTATTATAGCCTCATATTTCTTCTCCGATCTATTGATTTGGTTTGGCCAACTAGATTGATTTTTCTTGCCATGGGAAGAGGTCCTTTGTAGTGGGTTCGATCTTGCGGTGCTCAATCCCAGTGACAGAAAGGGACATGACACGTATGTATTGTTGCTACTAAGGGTAAAAAGATGGGGTTTATTCATACGTGAGTTTATCTTGTCTACATCATGTCATCGTTCTTAAGGCATTACTCCGTTCCTTTATGGACTTAATACACTAGATGCATGCTGGATAGCGCTCGATGTGTGGAGTAATAGTAGTAGATGCAGGCAGGAGTCGGTCTACTAATCTTGGACGTGATGCCTATATACATGATCATTGCCTTGGATATTGTCATGATTATTTGCTTTTCTATCAATTGCCCAACAGTAATTTGTCTACCCACCGTATGCTATTTTCTCTAGAGAAGCCTCTAGTGAAACCTATGGCCCACGGGTCTATCTATCTCATATTACTAAAACCCTAAAAATATTGCTGTCAGTTCTTTTTATTTATTTTATTTTGTATTTTTGTTTCAATCTATCAATCTATCATATACAATTTAATCTTGCAACTTACCGCCAAGGGATTGGCAACCCCTTGTTTGCGTTGGGTGCAAGGATTTGTTGTTTGTGTGCAGGTGCTGCTAACGAGGTGTTGTGTGATTCTCCTACTAGTTCGATAACCTTGGTTTCATAACTGAGGGAAATACTTATCTCTACTATGCTGCATCATCCCTTCCTCTTCGGGGAAATACCAACGCAAGCTACAAGTAGCAGGCCATGGTGAAGACCCACTACACCGGTCTGAAGACGACGGAATTAGCAGAAGTGGGGCCCATGGGTCTGACGGGAAGCAAATCCCCGCTAGCCAAGCATATGATAGTGTAATGCCTGCGGCGCGATTCTCGCAGAAGGATTGTGCATTGGACACCCTAATAGACGGGCTAGACCGCGCGTGAAAACTTTGTATGACTTTATGTACCGAAGTATTTATGTCTTTTTTTTCCAATCCGTGTATCCAAACTCTGTCAGCCAGCCTTCGGCTTCCGCCTCCTCGGATAAACTCCGAGGAGTGTCCCATACCACTGGCCGAGGTTATCGGGCCAGGTGCTTCAGGCGACAAGGCAATCGGGCTACGCGGCTCGAAAGACAAGAGGGTAACGGAAAGTTATGTTATATTACTATTTAACGTAAGAAACATCTTCCGAGGCAAATAGTTCTTCCAACAGTTCCTTTCCTCGGGTCACTGTGTCGAGCACATCTGTCCGAAGACGGATGACCTCGGGGGTAAAGCCCCTGGTTGGGGTTTGGAAAAGACCCCTGCCACGTTAGTCCTATGTCAAGGCCGACGGATTCGCATTGTAAGAACGCTAGCTTTTGGCTTTATCCGTCTGAGATACTACACCGGCTGACCCGGGAGTGACAATCACAGCAGTGCTCCCTTTGCCCCCTAGCCGAAATATCGGGAACATAAGGGGCAAGCACAGGAGCCAGGCAACCCAGCTTGGCCAAATCTTAAAGCGAATCGATGCATATGGTGTCTCAAATGATGATAGTACATAAGAGGTGGAATAGCTCTTGAAAAGAACATGCTATATTGTCCTCGGGGTCATTGAATAACGTTTTGAGGTGGGAAAATAAATAATGAGTAAAAGAGTAAGTCAAAGAAAATGCACAAGTTATTTACACAGACCATATGCATGGTGTCAGGCGTAGAAGCGTCGGAGTAGCACCGCGTTCCAAGGATGGGGCTCTAATCGGCCGTCCTCTGGATCTCGGATTCGATAGGCTCCTCCGATGAGTACTTGGTCAATGATGAACGGCCCGTCCCATCTAGGGGTGAGTTTGTGATTTTGTTTTTCGGGGTGTAGTCTCATTACGAGATCCCCGACGTTGAATTCTTTGGCATGAACCTCTCTGCCATGGTAGCGCCGGGCCTGCTGCTGATAAATAGTTGATCTTGCCTGTGCGACGTTGCGCTCTTCTTCGATAGCGTCTAGGGCATCTTGCCGATCGACCTCGGCCTCTAGCTCCTCATACATGCGTACTCGAGGTGCGTCGTGTATGATATCGCAGGGGAGGACCGCCTCGGTGCCGTACACCATAAAAAAACGGGGTGTATCCTGTGGACCTGTTTGGTGTTGTACGCAAGCCCCATAATACGGAATCAAGTTCCTCAACCCATTTACAGTCGGCTTTTTTAAGGGAGCGAACTAACCGTGGCTTAATTCCACTAAGGATAAGTCCATTGGCTCGCTCCACCTACCCGTTAGACTGCGGGTGGTAGACGGACGCGTAATCGAGCTTAATGCCCAGTTTCTTACACCATGCCTTAACCTCTTTGGCCATGAAGTTGGTTCTGTTGTCTGTAATCAAACTGCGGGGGACACTGTAATGATGTACTACCCCTGAGATGAATCCGATTACCTGGACGGCCTCGGCCGAGGTGATCGGCTTTGCTTCGATCCACTTGGTAAATTTGTCTACCATGACGAGGAGGTATTTGTTTTTGTTTGATCCTCCCTTGAGTGGCCCGACCATATCGAGCCCCCAGACCGCAAAAGGCCAAGTGATGGGGATGGTGCGAAGGGCCGTGGGGGGCATGTGGCTCTGCTTGGTGAATACCTGGCAGCCTGGGCAACGCTGTACTAATGCCGAGGCATAGGCACCTGCAGTTGGCCAATAGAAACCTTCTCGGAAAGCCTTGCTGACCAAGGTCCGAGCAGCGGCGTGATGTCCGCTCATGTGGAGTGTATCTCCCAAAGTAGGAGTTTTCCTTCTTCCTCGGATATGCATCTCTGGAGGACGCCTGTTGTGCTCATTTTATAAAGTTCCCCTTCATGAACCTTGTAAGCTTTAGACTGCCTTACAATCCGGCGGGAGTCGGTTTGTTTATCGGGGAGCTCTTTTCGGAGCAGGTATGCGAGGAGTAGCTCGGTCCATGGTGCGATGACTGCCATGACTTCATGCGCTGAAGCAGTCTTCCGGATCATTGACCCACCTATGATACCATCATCTTCTTCGGGCGGGGCCTGTTGCCCGACATTGGTTGATTCCGACATTCCTTTGCTATCTTGCCAGACTACAGATGGCTTGAAAAGACATTTGAGGAAGATGTTTTTGGGAACCTTATCCCGCTTTGCGCCCAATCGGGCGAGTACATCTGCGGCCTGGTTGCTATCTCGGGGTATATGGTGAAACTCCAACCCCTCGAACCTGGCCGATATCTTTATGACAGCATTTCGGTAAGCTGTCATCTTTGGGTCTTTGGCATCGAACTCGCCGTTGATTTGCGAGATGGCGAGGTTGGAATCACCTCGGACCTCGAGGCGTTTGACACCCATGGAGACTGCTATCCGGAGTCCATGTAGGAGGGCTTCGTATTCAGCCGCATTGTTAGAGTCCGTGTACATGATTTGTAGTACATATCTAATGTTATCTCCCGTGGGAGACATGAGCACCATGCCAACCCCTAGGCCGGCGAGCATTTTGGAGCCGTCGAAATACATTGTCCAATGCGAGTAGGTACTGTACTCACGGGGGCGTTCGGCTTCGGTCCATTCGGCCACGAAGTCCGCCAACACCTGGGATTTAATGGCCCGGCGTGGTTGGTAGATAATTTCAAAAGGTAGGAGTCCTATGGCCCATTTGGTGATGCGCCCCGTTGCATCCCTATTATTGATTAAGTCACTTAACGGGACGTCGGATGCCACGGTCACCACGCACTCTTGAAAGTAGTGTCGAAGTTTTCGTGATGCCATGAAAACTTTGTAAGCTATCTTTTGATAGTGAGGGTAGCATGACTTGCAGGGAGTTAAGACCTCGGATACGTAATATACGAGTTTCTGGGCCTGGAATTTGTGACCTTCCATGTCTTGTTCGACCACGAGGACTGCGCTAACCACCTGGTTTGTGGCCGAGATGTATAGTATCATCGATTTGCAGACACCTGGCGCTGCCAGGATGGGATTGGTGGCAAGGAGGGCCATGATGTCTTCCAGGGCCGCCGCGGCCTCCTTGGTCCATTTGAATGTTTTGGTCTGCTTTAACAGCTTGTACAAGGGTAAGGCTTTTTCTTCGAGCCGTGATATGAAGCGGCTCAAGGCTGCTACGCAGCCCGCCAGTTTTTGTACGTGCTTGAGCTCTGTTGGAATCTCCAAATGATCCAAGGCTTGAATTTTAGCCGGATTGGCTTCAATTCCTCGGCTAGATACGATGAAACTAAGGAGTTTGCCTGCTGGGACTCCGAAAACGCATTTCTCTGGATTAAGTTTTTTGATATTCCCGTAGGCTGGCAAATGTATCTCGAAGGTTGTCCACCAACTGGTTGGCGTGTTTAATTTTGACTACTACATCGTCTACGTAGGCCTCAACGGTCTTTCTGATGTGTTTTTGTAGGCATGTTTGAATCATACGCTGGTATGTTGCGCCAGCGTTCTTTAGTCCGAAAGGCATCGTGTTGAAGTAAAATGGCCCGTAGGGCGTGATGAATGCCGTCGCTGCCTGGTCAGATTCCTTCATCTTTATTTGATGATATCCTGAGTAGGCGTCTAGGAAGCACATTGCATCATGGCCTGCAGTGGCGTCCACAATTTGGTCAATACGGGGTAAGGGGAAGGGGTCTTTGGGGCAAGATTTATTGAGGTCTTTGAAATCGACACACAACCGCCAGGACCTGTCCTTTTTTGGTACCATGACCAAATTGGCTAGCCAGTCAGGGTGTTTTATGTCCCTGATGAATCCTACCTCCAGCAGCTTTGCTAGTTCCTCGCCCATTGCTTGACGCTTGGGCTCGGAGAAACGCCGAAGTGTTTGTTTAACAAGCTTATAGCCTGTTAGTATGTTTAGGCTATGCTCTGCAAGCCTACGGGTATCCCTAGCATATCGAGGGGTGCCTGGCGAATATGTCCCAGTTTTCCTTCAGGAAAGTGCGTAGGGCTTCGGCAACTTCTGGGTCGAGGTTAGCCCCTATGGACGCCGTTTTAGCAGGGTCTGTTGGGTGAACCTGGAATTTGACTATCTCGTCGGCCAGTTTGAAAGAAGTAGGTTTTGATCTTTTCTCGAGAATGACATCATCCCGGTCGACCTCGGCGCGCAGCGCGGTCTGCTCCTCGGCCGCGAAGGCTTCGGCCAGGGTCTCGAGGGCGAGGGACGCCATTTTATTCTCGGCTTTGAGTGCCCTGTCGGGATCGCTTGAGATAGTAATGATCCCTTTCGGGCCCGGCATCTTGAGCTTCATGTAGCCATAGTGCGGTACTGCTTGAAATCTTGAAAAGGCATCCCGTCCGAGGATGGCGTGGTATCCGCTCTTGAAAGGCGCAATGTGGAACGTAATCTCCTCGGAGCGATAATTATCTAGAGTCCCAAAGACTATGTCCAGGGTTATCTTTCTGCTGCAACATGCCTCTCGTCCGGGGACTATTCCTTTGAAGGTGGTGGTGCTCTATTCTATGCGCGATTTATCGATGTGCATTTTGTCCAGAATGTACTTGTATATTAGATTTAAGCTGCTACCTCCATCCATAAGGACCTTATGGAGGCGGCAGCGGTCCACGATGGGGTTGAGGACTAGCGCGGCGGGACACCTGTCTAGGGCCGACTTCGGCCGATCGTGGTGGTTGAAGGTGATCGGCGTGTCAATCCACGCGCCCTGAGGTGGTACTTGCCGAACGGAATTAATTTTGCGCAAGGCCTGTTTGCGCTGGTTGTTAGACGTAAAGGTCTCATAAATCATTAGGACCTCGTCTTCTTCCGAGGTCTGTTCAAGGTGGCTGGGGGTGCCCGCCAGGAGGGCGAGTCCCCCTTTGGCCACCTGCCTAAACACCCAATAGTCGCGAAGACTGTGAGTCGGGCAGGAGTTAATCAATTGTAACACCCCGCTTTTTGCCCTATCTTTTTCCTTTGGATTTCTTCGAGTTTTTATTTGGAATTTCTTTTTCCGTGGCTATGTGGTCTTGAAACCTGGGATGATCTTCTCTCCTGCCACTTCCAAGTGGCTTGTCATTCTCAAATCTATCCCAAGGCCATGTCATTTCCATCTTAGCCCAACCCCAATATTTATTTCTTGGGAATATTCCTTTTTCTATTAAAGGAATAACCCTGTTTGCCCTAGGTTGTGAAGCAACCTATATTTCTGCCTTCCACATAATTCTCATAAATTCTTGGGATCATATCTTCCACAAATATGCCAAAATCCATCCTTGCCTAGTTCAAAAATAATTCAGGAATATTCATTTCCTATTCTGTCCAGCAGGGCACTTTGTGAAGGAAGTGCTAGTTATCTTTTCTTGATTGCCCTCAAAATTTTTCGGCACTCTCTCATATCCAAATTATTGCCACATGCCAAAATTCAGCTTCAGTTGCCTAGTAAATCTTCCTCAGCAAATTTCCAAAGTTTCTGACCAGAGAGAAGCATTGTAAAGGAAGTGCTAGCTACGCTTATCCAAATGAGTTGAAATTTTGGGAGATCATCCATATTGTCAAATCATGACTCTCCACCAAATTTCATATCTATCCAATGAACTATGTGAGCACACCTTCAAATCTTGGTTTCTGGTCACAATTTCAGTTTGTGAAGCAACTATATTTTATATTGCTTCAAAAACTCTGAAATTAATCCAGGACCTAAATATCTCTAAATAATGTGAGCATGCCAAAACTCACATTATTTTGCCAAGCCATTTTCTCTGCAAAATTCCCCCAAATTTCTGTCTAGTGTGGATCATTGTGAAGGAAGTACCATTTATACTTATCCAAATGGGATGAAATTTTTATGGTACGTTCATATACCCAAATGATCATCCTCCACCAATTTTCAGCTCCATCCAATCATCTATGTGAGTGCAACATCAACTTTCTTATTTCTGTCCAGTGGGGCACTTTGCAAAGCAAGTGCTATCGAAACCCCTCCATTTGAGCTGAAACTTTCCCTCAGTGGTCACCTTCGGGAGTGATCAACCCCAGAAAAAGCTCAGCATCTTACCCCAGGTGATCCTCCCCCACTCCAGTACAAACACCATGCTGCCAGGAGCTATAGTCGATGCTACCTCTCAGCACAGGATTGATTTGATCGAACCAAGCTCATTCTGGGTCTTTAGCTAGTAGGGCCCACACGGTAGACATGCTGTTTCTGGCCAAAAAGCACCGCGTGGGGCTGTGCACGCGGTGACCATGTGGAGAGCGCGTGCACTGCAGGCAGAATGCGTCCTCTGAGTTTCAGGTCCCTCTGCCCCCGCCCAAACGATGAGCTCCCGCCACCGCACTGTGTCCTATGCGTTGCCCTAGCTCTCCTGCCTCCGCATGTCCTCTCTGGACCCCTCCCCCTCTCCTCTTTCCTCTCCGGCGAGCACGCCGTCCCGGGATGCCCGCGGCCGTAGTCGTCTTGCTCTTGTCCTCTTGCTCCCCGCGGCACCTTTGCACCAAATGCACCTCCCCTAGACCTCTTCCCCCTCCGCGCGTGCGCGGTCGCGCCAGAAGCATCCGCCGCATGCTCTCGTCATCGTCCGGGCACGGCATCGTCGCCACGGCTATATATAGCCCTCCCCGAGACCCATCGACCTCGCCAAGCTTCTCTCCTCACACCTGGCAGTCGCCCCGACCACTCGTCTGAGCTCGGGAAGCTCTCCCCGGCCCCCATTGCCGCCATGGCCGTCGCCAAGCTCCTCCTAAATTCGGGCAAGGCCGGCCCTCCCTCTTCCTCATTCCACCACCAGAGGACCACCCAGACCCCTGCGGTGCTCCTCATCTCTTCGGTTTGTCCCCGGGACGCCCGTAGCCTCGTCTCCAAGACCGGCCGTCTGCCACCGCCACGGGCGTCCGAAGCCGCCGTCGCCACGGCTCTCCCCGGCGCGCGTGCTGCACCAGGACGGGTGCGGCGCTCCGTCCCGAGTCCGCCGGTGCCCTCACCTCGGCGGGAGAAGGCCGGAGACGGCCAGGCGAGCGCCGGCGCCGGTGGCCTCCCTCTGTTCGGCGAGCGGGCACGCGAGGTAGAAGAAGAAGACCAGGAGAGAGAGAGGAGACGCGTGGGGCCCGCCTGTCATCGACCTAAGCCCCGGCCCACACGGTTAAGTGGAAGCATATTTCCACTGGAATACGTTTTCTGTTTCAGAAAGCGTATTTTTCCTCTGTTCTGGAGCGGATTGCGTTTTCACTGCTTCGAAAGCGTATTGCCCAGAATACGCTTTCTATTTCCAGTCGCCGGTCGAAACTATTAACTAGCAGACGTTCATCCGTTCGGGCCAGAAAAGAACATATTTTTATTCTTTTTCTGCCTAACGAACGAACGGCCGTAACTCCGCGACCGTGACTCCGAATCAGGTGATTCTAAAGCCCACGATCTCAGTTCGTCGAGCTCGTTCCGATGGTATCATTTTCATGAGGTTGTCACACTGTGAAAATGACCATTTTTTCCTTGCCCTTAAAACAGCTCCGCCGAGAGGGAAACTTTTTCGGCGATTCTTTCCGCAAGTTCATCGCAACTCTCCCCGGTGAATCCTTCACCCCCAGGCAAGCCACGACAGCCACTTGCATGATGGCCTTGCAGTAGCCATGGTTTTCACTGGAATATTTAAATAAATGTTTACTCATTTAATTATTTTGTGAATATTATATGCTTGTGAATCCATGCTCGTTCTTATGCCGTACTCATTTGCATCTAGTAAGTTAAATGATTATTTGCTAGTACTATTATTATCATGTTAGTTCTCGGATTTATTTTCCGATGCTAGTGATAACGATATGCTCATTTGAATAGTTAGGGTTTATTATGAAAATACATGTGATAGTCATGATCATCGTTATGCCATGCTCATTTGCATCCCGTAGCATAAATGATTTATCATCGTTCTTGTCATGATGTTAAAATCCATGGTTGCACTGATATCATGCTCATGTGCATTGTTGTTTCATTATGTTTTTATGACTCAGCTCACCACCATTCAAGATTGAACCTGACATTAATCGAACTTGAACAAATCTGTTGGCTGAGTCATGGTGCCACCGAATCGAGCTCACCCGTGCAACCACACTTGCCTGGATGGGGAGGCCCCAATGCGGTCTATTGTCATGCCTCTCGCCGGTGCCTCCTACTAGGGAAGGTTATGGGTGCGCGCTACCCTGATCAGGTAGGCTACCATAGCCTTGAGGACCCGAGTTTTGATGGTACCAAGGTCCCCGTTTGGGACGATGTTTATGTTTGGCGACGACGGTGGCAGCCACAGTGGTGGAGGATGTCACGAGTTGGCATCGGGGTCACCCAGGACATAGCCCAAAGGGGAGTTGTCGGAGTGGCCGGGAGAGTGTCATGCAATAGATTGGTTTTGTCGGAATGTCGTTGGTCCACCCGAATGGGAGCACGAGGCCACGAGTTCTGAAGTGTGGGTACAGTGTACTAACCTCTGCAGAGTGTATAATCTATCGATAGCCGCGTCCTCGGTCATGGACACAGTTCGTAGTAGGCCACACTATGGGTCAACAGAAAGAATAACCTGGATAATAACAACCCCGGTTCGATGAGAAAAGAAGTTGGTTGATCTTTATATGGTCATGCGATGATCACAGGAAGAGATCAAGCTCCGTGTGGTCATGTGATGATCACGATGGTATAGTTGATACCGAGCTTGGTTGATCCCGAGGTAATCGTGAGATGATCACGATGGTAAGTTGGTGGTTACAAGATAACCCCGAGCAGAGTAAGTTGGTCCATGAGACCTTAAATGTCGACCCCCGTGCATGATATTGCTAGTATCATCCTGTTCATATCATGAATTATATGTACATGTCATGCTCATGTTGTTGCCATGCTCATGTTGTTCTAGTAGTATCATGTTCATCATGGATGATTAACCTGTAAATGCCATGCTGTTGTTTGTCTTGACTGCTTTGGTTGTCGTGAGCTTGCGAGTACATTCAAAGTACTCACCTGGCGTGTCATGCCAGATTGCAGGTGATGCCGTGATTGCTTGTTTGTCGAGGACCCCGAGGTTGCGCTCTAGGATACGTCCCAGCCAGAGTCCCTGCGGAGTGGAGTTCATCACCGTCGTCGTTGTTCCCCTGTTAGGATTTATTCCGCTTCAAGATGTCTCGCTGCTAGCATAGAGCTATCTGAGCAGGAGAAGTGTCGCCGTGCCCCCTGTAACCTTCGTGCCTTCAGAACTGTTGTACCCGTGTTATTTGTAATAAAGAGCTGATTTGTTCTATGCCAAGCAGTGCCGTATTCCAGAAGACTTGATCTCTGGGCTGGAATACGGGGTGTTCCGGTCTCTCTGAGTGGGGGTGCCATAGCGATTGGTATCAGAGCGGGTCTGGTTGTAGGACGCCCTAGTCAGCGCGAGCTTTAGAAATCAGTAGTTCAGAGTCTAGCTTGCTTGTTGCATTTGTTTGCTGCATAGCATGCATATAGACTTCTTATATTGTCTCTAATGGCTGATCTTGTGAGTGTAGGTGGCATCGGTTTCGATCCACTACCTGCACCCTCCAGTTTTGCATACTTGCTCGTTGGTGTTTGGTGTCATCTCTGTCCCAGCGGAGTGATGCCAAGGTACCCTGTGGTGTCGATCACTTGCAGGATTGATGCACAGGTATCGCACCAAGTTATTTTCTCCAGCCACACCTATCGTTTCGGTGGTAGACATGTTTCTACCCCGGATCTTGCCATCCAACTCGCCGCTTTGGCAACCCTTACTGGTCTCTGTTACAAGAAAAGAGCAATGCCAGCAACCCTGCTTTCCACCGCTATCCTACCATGTTCCCCATTCCTTGGACGAGTACGGTTCCCTTCCGTACGCTTGATGATAATGTGATCGTGACGTCCGGGTCTTGCTACATTATCACCGAATCCGTCCTCACTGCTAAGCCGGTCCAGATGCAACCGGTGCTGAGCCAGCTCTTGGTGTAGCTATGTTTACACCAACCCCTCCACACGCTGATCCATTCTCGTGCACACCGCCACAGCATGTTAGATCATAGTACCGGAGTTCCCTCGAGAATTGTGTGCTTAAGTAGGCATGCATAGTGAGATGAATAGCTGTTGAATGTGATGTTGCTTGTATGTAATCTTAATGCTGTGTGTGCTTTTGTTTTAGTCGTTTCTTTTTTCTTCTTTCTTTGGGCCCTCGGTGTTATCTTACTTCCCCTTATGAAATTTGCTCATCAACCGACACCGGACTAGAAGAATCAGTAAAGATTTCAAATATTGTGAAGCACAGCTAAACAGTATGGAATTCTCAGTCGACTACATTATATTGAGAATATTCGGTTTGAATACAAGTGATATTCTGGAATGATTACCAGCATCAAGTGTACATTAGCGTGCAACCATCACAGCCATAATGATTAAATCAGCTGGAAGACAATTCGTGTGCAATACAACAGTTTATTTCCAGTCAAAGGGATATCAAGAGCATATATATATGGCCTTTAGTCTGCATATCACCGTGAGGAGCTTCTGGTGTAAGCAACTCAGTCTTCCTCCGCACGCTACCAGAGAAGCTTACGATACCAGGTTCCGCAGTCTTCCTCGGTACGATATGTGGATAGCTTCCCATGTAAGATGCTCAGTCTTCTTCGGTAAGCCACCGCAGACATCTTCCGGCATAAGGCACCGAATCTTCCCCGGTACGCAACCAAGGGAGAAGCTTCTGAGGTACGGTACCCAGTCTTCTTCAGCACGCTATCCCGGCAAAAGCTTCGCGTGCAAGATATCCAGTCTTCCTCAGCATGCTACTCTCGATGGCTTCCAACACAAGCTATCTAATCTTTGTCAGCACGACACTACCAACAGTCATCGACAAGTAATTACGCAGTGAGTTGGCAGTGCATCTCAAGAAGCCGATCCGCAACTGTTTGGTCAGAAACACGAGCTATTTAGGACCCAAGTGTCTGCCCCGGGAATCAAATGTTCAGCTACACAGACTCTCATATTTACTGTGAGCATGCTGCCAAGGTCATGCAAGTCACTCGAACGATGCTGCAAGCATGGTGAGAATCCATCAACCACATGAATTATGTAAGAGGAAGAAAGCCAGTATATACCTCAGTGTGATGCAATGTCTGACAAGCTATGAAGCAAGACAATGTTGGGACAACAATCCTAACAACGGGTATCAAGGCCAGCTTCTTCACACCCGACAACGTGATATCATTAACCTCTGGCACTGTCATGTATGATTGACCACAACAGTGAGCTCTATACAAGTAACGGTGAACCTGGTATATGATAATGATGAACCCTTGCTTACCTTTCCCAGGCAACGGCACCACGCCTATGTTCTGAGCTGCTTTCGGCCGTTCAGGGTGGCTGCCGACTTTATACTTCTCTTTTCAACAACTGGCCGTGTTCTGAGCTGCTTTTCAGCCATCTCGGGCAGCTGTTGAGTTTCTTTTTGTAGCAGTGACCCTATGCTCTGAGCTGTTCTTCGGCCGTCTTAGGGAACTGCCACATTCTTCTTATCAACACTACCTCATGCTCTGAGCTGCTTTTCAGCCGTCGTGAGCCATGGTTGAGTTATTTCAGTAATGTCCCAGATCTATGTTGTAAAGGCCGTTCTGGTCGCTACTGATTTATTTGCCGATTTCTTGCAAAGGTTCGGATGATCATGGCCCTACAGTTAAAGCTCGAGAGATGATAAACTTGCCAGTTAAATATTGCTGCACTGCCTGAGGATAAGGATAAGGTATGTTCGCCAGAATATTGCACCTGACAGCACCTATGGTCACACGAAGAATTGAGGATATCAATGGCCAAGCTCTTTTCAGCAAAAGATCCAGAAAAAGAGAACAATAATGAAGGAGCAAGACCGGCAATCTAGGTATGATAATTGTTGCATGAATAACATGGTACGGATACCCAAGACAGTCCGATTCCGTATTGATCACCATGAACACACACCCAAGGGGTCTACTTTGTTTGTAAGGACCTCATATCAAGGTGACAGTTGAGTCGTCAACACAGATCTGAGACAAAGAAGTCAGCAAGATTTAGAACTACCTACAAGCAGTCAGATTCCACCAAGAGAACGATTATGATTCTCAGCATTGTTTTGAACCCGGAGGACATGCATCTACTCGAGTAACCCGACGCAAGGAATAAATGTTTCATGAGGAGATTTGTTCACAACTCCAGTGATACTATCGATGCTGGATAGAAGAAGGTCACGTCAATGGGGACATCACTCCCGGACTTATGAAAAATTCCAGCCATGAGAATAACAGGCAAGCCAGCAGACAGAAAAGAATTGAAGTCAGAACAAGGATGAACATATGCGGGAAGACCTATCAGAATGTTGAATACGGTGAAGCAAACCACCCCAGAGCAAGGCAGTCCGTCGGATGCAATTCAGTGGGAACAATTTATAAAGGAAAAGGATACCTGAGTTGGAAACGGTTTCCTTAAGTAAGAATATTCATACTTGTTCCCTAAGCAACCAAATCTCGAGGACGATATTTATCGTAAGGGGGGTAGGTTTGTAACACCCCGCTTTTTGGCCCTTTCTTTTTCTTTTGGATTTCTTCGAGTTTTTATTTGGAATTTCTTTTTCCGTGGCTATGTGGTCTTGAAACCTGGGAAGATCTTCTCTCCTGCCACTTCCAAGTGGCTTCTCATTCTCAAATCTATCCCAAGGCCATGTCATTTCCATCTTAGCCCAACCCCAATATTTATTTCTTGGGAATATTCCTTTTTCTATTAAAGGAATAACCCTGTTTGCCCTAGGTTGTGAAGCAACCTATATTTCTGCCTTCCACAAAATTCCCACAAAATTCTCATAAATTCTTTGGATCATATCTTCCACAAATATGCCAAAATCCATCCTTGCCTAGTTCAAAAATAATTCAGGAATATTCATTTCCTATTCTGTCCAGCAGGGCACTTTGTGAAGGAAGTGCTAGTTATCTTTTCTTGATTTCCCTCAAAAATTTTGGGCACTCTCTCATATCCAAATTAATGCCACATGCCAAAATTCAGCTTCATTTGCCTAGTAAATCTTCCTCAGCAAATTTCCAAAGTTTCTGACCAGAGAGATGATTTGTAAAGGAAGTTCTAGCTAGGCTTATCCAAATGAGTTGAAATTTTGGGAGATCATCCATATTGTCAAATCATGACTCTCCACCTTCAAATCTTGGTTTCTGGTCACAATTTTAGTTTGTGAAGCAACTATATTTTATATTGCTTCAAAAACTATGAAATTAATCCAGGACCTAAATATCCCTAAATAATGTGAGCATGACAAAACTCACATTATTTTGCCAAGCCATTTTCTCTGCAAAATTCCCCCAAATTTCTGTCCAGTGTGGATCATTATGAAGGAAGTACCATTTATACTTATCCAAATGGGATGAAATTTTTATGGTACCTTCATATACCCAAATGATCACCCCTACCAATTTTCAGCTCCATCCAATCATCTATGTGAGTGCAACATCAACTTTCTTGTTTCTGTCCATGGGGCACTTTGCAAAGCAAGTGCTATCTAAACCCCTCCATTTGAGCTGAAACTTTCCCTCAGTAATCACCTTAGGGAGTGATCAACCCCAGAAAAAGCTCAGCATCTTACCCCAGGTGATCCTCCCCCACTCCAGTACAAACACCATGCTGCCAGGAGCTATAGTTGATGCTACCTCTTAGCACAGGATTGATTTGATCGAACCAAGCTCATTCTGGGTCTCTATCTAGTAGGGCCCACACGGTAGACATGCTGTTTCTGGCCAGAAAGCACCGCGTGGGGCTGTGCATGCGGTGACCACGCGGAGAGCGCGTGTACTGCAGGCAGAACGCGTGCTCTGAGCTTCGGGTCCCTCTGCCGCCGCCCAAATGCCGAGCTCCCGCCACCGCACCGTGTCCTCTGTGTTGCCCTAGCTCTCCTTCCTCCGCGTGTCCTCTCTGGACCCCTCCCCCTCTCCTCTTTCCTCTCCGGCGAGCACGCCGTCCCGGGATGCCCGCGGCAGTAGTCGTCTTGCTCTTGTCCCCTTGCTCCCCGCGGCACCTTTGCACCGAATGCACCTCCCCTAGACCTATTCCCCCTCCGCGCGTGTGCTCGCGCACGCGGTCGCGCCAGAAGCATCCGCCGCATGCTCCCGTCGTCGTCCGGGCACGGCATCGTTTCCACGGCTATATATAGCCCTCCCCGAGACCCATCGACCTCGCCAAGCTTCTCTCCTCTCCCCTGGCAGTCGCCCCGACCACTCGCCTGAGCTCGGGAAGCTCTCCCCGGCCCCCATTGCCGCCATGGCCATCGCCAAGCTCCTCCTAAATTCGGGCAAGGCCGGCCCTCCCTCTTCCTCATTCCACCACCAGAGGACCCCCAGACCCCGGCGGTGCTCCTCATCTCTTCGGTTTGTCCCCGGGACGCCCGTAGCCTCGTCTCCAAGACCGGCCGTCTGCCACCGCCACGGGCGTCCGAAGCCGCCGTCGCTACGGCTCTCCCCGGCGCGCGTGTGCTACTTGTAGCTTGCGTTGGTATTTCCCCGAAGAGGAAGGGATGATGCAGCACAGTAGAGATAAGTATTTCCCTCAGTTATGAAACCAAGGTTATCGAACCAGTAGGAGAATCACACAACAGCTAGTAAGCAGTACCTGCACACAAACAACAAATCCTTGCACCCAACGCAAACAAGGGGTTGTCAATCCCTTGGCGGTAAGATTGCAAGATTAAATTGTATTTGATAGATTGATAGATTGCAGCAAAAATACTAAATAAAATAAATAAAAGAAAATGGCAGCAATATTTTTAGGGTTTTAGTAATATGATTTTGGTAGACCCGGGGGCCATAGATTTCACTAGAGGCTTCTAATGAGAACATAGCATACGGTGGGTAGACAAATTACTGTTGGGCAATTGATAGAAAAGCAAATAATCATGACAATATCCAAGGCAATGATCATGTATATAGGCATCATGTCCAAGATTAGTAGACCAACTCCTGCCTGCATCTACTACTATCACTCCACACATCGATGGGCTATCCAGCATGCATCTAGTGTATTATGTCCATAAGAACGGAGTAATGCCTTAAGAACGATGACATGATGTAGACAAGACAAACTCACGAATTAATAAACCCAATGAATAGATCCCATCTTTTTACCCTTAGTAGCAACGATACATACGTGTCATGTCCCTTTCTGTCACTGGGATTGAGCACCGCAAGATCGAACCCACTACAAAGCACCTCTTCCCATGGCAAGATAAATCAACTTAGTTGGCCAAACCAAATCAATAGATCGGAGAAGAAATACGAGGCTATAATAATCATGCATAAAAGAGATCAGAGAAGACTCAAATAATATTCATGGATAATCTGATCATAAACTCACAATTCATCGGATCCCAACTAACACACCGCAAAGAAAGATTACATCGGATAGATCTCCAAGAACATGAAGGAGAACATTGTATTGAACATCAAAAAGAGAGAAGAAGCCATCTAGCTACTGCCTATGGACCCGAAGGTCTGTGGTAAACTACTCACGCATCATCGGAGAAGCAGCAAGGTTGATGTAGAGCCCCTCCGTGATCGATTCCTCCTCCGGCAGATTACCGGAGAAGGACCCCAGATGGGATCTCTCTGGAACAAAGGCTTGCGGCGGTGTAAAAAGTATTTCGTGGACTCCCCTGAGGGTTTCTAATTTTTCTGGAATTTATAGTGCTGGAATTAGGTCAAACAGAGCTTGGTGGGGCCCACGAGGCATCAGGGCGCGCCTGCCCCCCCCCCCAGGCGCGCCCTGGTGGCTCGTGGGGCCCACCAAGGTCTTCTGGCCTCCCCTCAAAGCTTCTGGTATTCTTCTTGCCCAAGAAAAAATCTCCAAAAAGTTTCACTGTATTTGGACTTCGTTTGATATTGATTTTCTGTGAAACAAAAACAGAGCAGAAAACAGCAACTAGCACTGGGCACTAGGTTAATAGGTTAGTCTCCAAAAATAATATAAAATTGCTGTAAATGATTATAAAAACATCCAAGATTGATATTATAACAACATGGAACAATATAAAATTATAGATATGTTGGAGACGTATCAGCATCCCCAAGCTTAATTCCTGCTCATCCTCGAGTAGGTAAATGATAAAAACAGAATTTTTTATTTGGAATGCTGCCTAACATATTTATCACATATTCTTTTTCTTTTTGTAGCATGGACATTGGACTTATATGATTCAAAGCAATAGTCTATAATTTGACATGAAAACATAGATACTCAAACATACTAACAAGCAACCATGTCTTTCAAACTATCAACGCTAAAGAAAGTTATCCCTAGCCCATTATGCTCAATCATTGATCGATTTATGAAACACACTCAAATATTAGCTACAACCAATAAACAAGTATGACAATAGTGTTCTCTAGTTGGTGCTTTTGTAAGAGAAGATGGAGACTCAAAAAAATAAATATTGCATAAAGTAAATAGATAGGCCCTTCGCAGAGGGAAGCAGAGATTTGTCAAATGTGCCAGAGCTCAAAGCTGAAATTAAAGAGAAAATATTTTGGGAGGCATGCTTTTCCTGTCAACGAAAACGAATGAGAATTTCCAATATCTTCCATGCTACATACATCATAGGCGGTTCCCAAACAGAAAATAAATTATACTCTCCTTCATTAATATTTTTCTTTCCGCGAGAGTACTCCCCTTCATTAAGATTTTTTTATTTCTTTCCGAGGGAGATTTGCTTTTGTTTTCATTATTTTTGCATTACTGCAATTTTGGCATTTTAGCAATTTAACAATTCGGGACGGGCATCCCTATTACCACCACACTCTCGTGCAATGACAAGTGAATAAACACTCATCTTGAGAATAACACACCTAGCATGGAAGATATTGGCTACCCCCTTCCGCTTCATGAGCGGTACGGGCACACAAAACAAAAAAAAATATTTTGAAATTTAGAGTTGGCACACGCAAATTTACTTGGAACGGCATTGGAATACCGCATATAGGTAGATATAGTGGACTCATAAGGCAAAACTGGTTTTAAGGATTTTGGATGCACAAGCAGTATTTCCGCTTAGTACAAATGAAGGCTAGCAAAAGATTGAGAAGCAACCAACCAAAAAACGAAAACGGTCATAAACATGCATTGAACATAACTAACACCGAATAATGCACCATAGTAGGATATAACTTCATTGCATAACTATTGACTTAACGTGCTTGCATAGGGAATCACAAACCTGAACACTAATATTCTTACTTAAGCACAATTACTCACTAACATGGCATCACATATCATCATTTCCATGTCGCAAAACTATTGCAAGGAATCACACTTGTCATATCCAATGATCTATATGAAAGTTTTTATCTATATCCCTCTTGAATATTCATCACTTTGGGACCAATTGCATAACATGTGCAAATTACCGTTACTATCATCATCTCTCAAAAAGATTTAAGTGAAGCATGAGAGTGCAAATATTTCTTCAAAATTTCAATCTTAACAATTCTCAAAATAATATAAGTGAAGCACGAGAATTCATTTCTTCAAAATTTTAATCAAGTCAATTCTCAAAATGATATAAGTGAAGCATGAGAATTTATTTCTTCAAAATTTTAATCAAGTCAATTCTCAAAATAATATAAGTGAAGCATGAGAGTTTATTTCTACAAAATTTCAGCCACCACCGTGCTCAAAAGGATTTAAGTGAAGCACTAGAGCAACTGCCTAGCTCAAAAAAATTATCCAATGAACTATGTGAGCACACCTTCAAATCTTGGTTTCTGGTCACAATTTTAGTTTGTGAAGCAACTATATTTTATATTGCTTCAAAAACTATGAAATTAATCCAGGACCTAAATATCCCTAAATAATGTGAGCATGACAAAACTCACATTATTTTGCCAAGCCATTTTCTCTGCAAAATTCCCCCAAATTTCTGTCCAGTGTGGATCATTATGAAGGAAGTACCATTTATACTTATCCAAATGGGATGAAATTTTTATGGTACCTTCATATACCCAAATGATCACCCCCTACCAATTTTCAGCTCCATCCAATCATCTATGTGAGTGCAACATCAACTTTCTTGTTTCTGTCCATGGGGCACTTTGCAAAGCAAGTGCTATCTAAACCCCTCCATTTGAGCTGAAACTTTCCCTCAGTGGTCACCTTAGGGAGTGATCAACCCCAGAAAAAGCTCAGCATCTTACCCCAGGTGATCCTCCCCCACTCCAGTACAAACACCATGCTGCCAGGAGCTATAGTTGATGCTACCTCTCAGCACAGGATTGATTTGATCGAACCAAGCTCATTCTGGGTCTCTATCTAGTAGGGCCCACACGGTAGACATGCTGTTTCTGGCCAGAAAGCACCGCGTGGGGCTGTGCATGCGGTGACCACGCGGAGAGCGCGTGTACTGCAGGCAGAACGCGTGCTCTGAGCTTCGGGTCCCTCTGCCGCCGCCCAAACGCCGAGCTCCCGCCACCGCACCGTGTCCTCTGTGTTGCCCTAGCTCTCCTTCCTCCGCGTGTCCTCTCTGGACCCCTCCCCCTCTCCTCTTTCCTCTCCGGCGAGCACGCCGTCCCGGGATGCCCGCGGCAGTAGTCGTCTTGCTCTTGTCCCCTTGCTCCCCGCGGCACCTTTGCACCGAATGCACCTCCCCTAGACCTATTCCCCCTCCGCGCGTGTGCTCGCGCACGCGGTCGCGCCAGAAGCATCCGCCGCATGCTCCCGTCGTCGTCCGGGCACGGCATCGTTTCCACGGCTATATATAGCCCTCCCCGAGACCCATCGACCTCGCCAAGCTTCTCTCCTCTCCCCTGGCAGTCGCCCCGACCACTCGCCTGAGCTCGGGAAGCTCTCCCCGGCCCCCATTGCCGCCATGGCCATCGCCAAGCTCCTCCTAAATTCGGGCAAGGCCGGCCCTCCCTCTTCCTCATTCCACCACCAGAGGACCCCCAGACCCCTGCGGTGCTCCTCGTCTCTTCGGTTTGTCCCTGGGATGCCCGTAGCCTCGTCTCCAAGACCGGCCGTCTGCCACCGCCACGGGCGTCCGAAGCCGCCGTCGCTACGGCTCTCCCCGGCGCGCGTGTGCTACTTGTAGCTTGCGTTGGTATTTCCCCGAAGAGGAAGGGATGATGCTGCACAGTAGAGATAAGTATTTCCCTCAGTTATGAAACCAAGGTTATCAAACCAGTAGGAGAATCACACAACAGCTAGTAAGCAGTACCTGCACACAAACAACAAATCCTTGCACCCAACGCAAACAAGGGGTTGTCAATCCCTTGGCGGTAAGATTGCAAGATTAAATTGTATTTGATAGATTGATAGATTGCAGCAAAAATACTAAATAAAATAAATAAAAGAAAATGGCAGCAATATTTTTAGGGTTTTTGTAATATGATTTTGGTAGACCCGGGGGCCATAGATTTCACTAGAGGCTTCTAATGAGAACATAGCATACGGTGGGTAGACAAATTACTGTTGGGCAATTGATAGAAAAGCAAATAATCATGACAATATCCAAGGCAATGATCATGTATATAGGCATCACGTCCAAGATTAGTAGACCAACTCCTGCCTGCATCTACTACTATCACTCCACACATCGATGGGCTATCCAGCATGCATCTAGTGTATTATGTCCATAAGAACGGAGTAATGCCTTAAGAACGATGACAAGATGTAGACAAGACAAACTCACGAATTAATAAACCCAATGAATAGATCCCATCTTTTTACCCTTAGTAGCAACGATACATACGTGTCATGTCCCTTTCTGTCACTGGGATTGAGCACCGCAAGATCGAACCCACTACAAAGCACCTCTTCCCATGGCAAGATAAATCAACTTAGTTGGCCAAACCAAATCAATAGATCGGAGAAGAAATACGAGGCTATAATAATCATGAATAAAAGAGATCAGAGAAGACTCAAATAATATTCATGGATAATCTGATCATAAACTCACAATTCATCGGATCCCAACTAACACACCGCAAAGAAAGATTACATCGGATAGATCTCCAAGAACATGAAGGAGAACATTGTATTGAACATCAAAAAGAGAGAAGAAGCCATCTAGCTACTGCCTATGGACCCGAAGGTCTGTGGTAAACTACTCACGCATCATCGGAGAAGCAGCAAGGTTGATGTAGAGCCCCTCCGTGATCGATTCCTCCTCCGGCAGATTACCGGAGAAGGACCCCAGATGGGATCTCTCTGGAACAAAGGCTTGAGGCGGCGTAAAAAGTATTTCGTGGACTCCCCTGAGGGTTTCTAATTTTTCTGGAATTTATAGTGCTGGAATTAGGTCAAACAGAGCTTGGTGGGGCCCACGAGGCATCAGGGCGCGCCTGCCCCCCCCCCCCAGGCGCGCCCTGGTGGCTCGTGGGGCCCACCAAGGTCTTCTGGCCTCCCCTCAAAGCTTCTGGTATTCTTCTTGCCCAAGAAAAAATCTCCAAAAAGTTTCACTGTATTTGGACTTCGTTTGATATTGATTTTCTGTGAAACAAAAACAGAGCAGAAAACAGCAACTAGCACTGGGCACTAGGTTAATAGGTTAGTCTCCAAAAATAATATAAAATTGCTGTAAATGATTATAAAAACATCCAAGATTGATATTATAACAACATGGAACAATAAAAAATTATAGATATGTTGGAGACGTATCAGCATCCCCAAGCTTAATTCCTGCTCATCCTCGAGTAGGTAAATGATAAAAACAGAATTTTTTATTTGGAATGCTGCCTAACATATTTATCACATATTCTTTTTCTTTTTGTAGCATGGACATTGGACTTATATGATTCAAAGCAATAGTCTATAATTTGACATGAAAACATAGATACTCAAACATACTAACAAGCAACCATGTCTTTCAAACTATCAACGCTAAAGAAAGTTATCCCTAGCCCATTATGCTCAATCATTGATCGATTTATGAAACACACTCAAATATTAGCTACAACCAATAAACAAGTATGACAATAGTGTTCTCTAGTTGGTGCTTTTGTAAGAGAAGATGGAGACTCAAAAAAATAAATATTGCATAAAGTAAATAGATAGGCCCTTCGCAGAGGGAAGCAGAGATTTGTCAAATGTGCCAGAGCTCAAAGCTGAAATTAAAGAGAAAATATTTTGGGAGGCATGCTTTTCCTGTCAACGAAAACGAATGAGAATTTCCAATATCTTCCATGCTACATACATCATAGGCGGTTCCCAAACAGAAAATAAATTATACTCTCCTTCATTAATATTTTTCTTTCCGCGAGAGTACTCCCCTTCATTAAGATTTTTTTATTTCTTTCCGAGGGAGATTTGCTTTTGTTTTCATTATTTTTGCATTACTGCAATTTTGGCATTTTAGCAATTTAACAATTCGGGACGGGCATCCCTATTACCACCACACTCTCGTGCAATGACAAGTGAATAAACACTCATCTTGAGAATAACACACCTAGCATGGAAGATATTGGCTACCCCCTTCCGCTTCATGAGCGGTACGGGCACACAAAACAAAAAAAAATATTTTGAAATTTAGAGTTGGCACACGCAAATTTACTTGGAACGGCATTGGAATACCGCATATAGGTAGATATAGTGGACTCATAAGGCAAAACTGGTTTTAAGGATTTTGGATGCACAAGCAGTATTTCCGCTTAGTACAAATGAAGGCTAGCAAAAGATTGAGAAGCAACCAACCAAAAAACGAAAACGGTCATAAACATGCATTGAACATAACTAACACCGAATAATGCACCATAGTAGGATATAACTTCATTGCATAACTATTGACTTAACGTGCTTGCATAGGGAATCACAAACCTGAACACTAATATTCTTACTTAAGCACAATTACTCACTAACATGGCATCACATATCATCATTTCCATGTCGCAAAACTATTGCAAGGAATCACACTTGTCATATCCAATGATCTATATGAAAGTTTTTATCTATATCCCTCTTGAATATTCATCACTTTGGGACCAATTGCATAACATGTGCAAATTACCGTTACTATCATCATCTCTCAAAAAGATTTAAGTGAAGCATGAGAGTGCAAATATTTCTTCAAAATTTCAATCTTAACAATTCTCAAAATAATATAAGTGAAGCACGAGAATTCATTTCTTCAAAATTTTAATCAAGTCAATTCTCAAAATGATATAAGTGAAGCATGAGAATTTATTTCTTCAAAATTTTAATCAAGTCAATTCTCAAAATAATATAAGTGAAGCATGAGAGTTTATTTCTACAAAATTTCAGCCACCACCGTGCTCAAAAGGATTTAAGTGAAGCACTAGAGCAACTGCCTAGCTCAAAAAAATTAATTGAAGCACATAGAGCATTCTACAAATTATGATGATAACGTGTGGCTCTCTCAAAATAGGTGTGTGCAGCAAAGATGATTGTGATAAACTAAAAAGCAAACAAAGCAAAGACTCATATCATACAAGACGCTCCAAGCAAAACACATATCATGTGACGAATAAAAATATAGCTCCAAGTAAAATTACCGATGGTCGGTAGAATAAAGAGGGGATGCCTTCCGGGGCATCCCCAAGCTTAGACGCTTGAGTCTTCCTTGAATATTGCCCTGGGGTGCCTTGGGCATCCCCAAGCTTAGGCTTTTGCTACTCCGTATTCCTTCATCCATCGTGATCTCACCCAAAACTTCAAAACTTCAATCACACAAAACTCAACAAAACATTCGTGAGATCCGTTAGTATAACAAAACAAATCACTACTATAAGTACTGTTGCAAACCCATTCATATTTTATTTTTTCATTATACCTACTGTACTCTAACTTCACCATGGCTTATACCCCCCGATACAATCCATAGATTCATCAAAACAAGCTAGTAGTGCATCAAAAACAGAATCTGTCAAAAACAGAACAGTCTGTAGCAATCTATTTAAAAGCCATACTTATGTAACTCCAAAAATTCTTAAAAATTAGGACAAAGTGGACAATTCATATACCAATACGGTGTAAAAATTTCAGATTTTTCTGAAGCTCGAGTACAGAAAAAAAATTCGGGCACTGGACACAAAACTTTCTGTTTTCAAACAGCATCAATTATACTATCTTCCTAATCATCCTAAAGGCTTTACTTGGCACAAACACTAATTAAAAACATAAAAATACTATCATACCAGTAGCATGACAGTAAAAACACACTTTTATTTTATTCATTGGGTTGCCTCCCAAGAAGCTCTTTCTTTATAGCCATTAAGATAGGCTCGAGATTTCAATGATGCTCATATGAAAGATAATAATTGAAACACAAAAAGAGCATCATGTAACATGTGAAAAACACATTTAAGTATAACATACTTCCTATGCATAGGTATTTTATAAGCAAACAAATTATCAAGGAAAGTAATTTCGAGCATATGCAAAGGAGAAGAATAAAACATTGATGATTTCAACTTATGAAAATTTCTACAACCATATTTTCCTCTCTCATAATAATTACATGTAGGATCATAATCAAATTCAACAATATAGCTATCACATAAAATTTTCTCTCCATTATCCACATGCATAATTTTTTTATCATCTTCCAAAATAGTGGGATTAGCATTAACTAAAGTTATGACCTCTCCAAACCCACTTTTATCAAAAAATTCATAAGATTGAACACTCTCCAAATATGTGGGATTATTTTTAGCTAAAGTTGACACTCTTCCTAACCCACTTTCAATATTATCGCAAGCATATTCATCATGAGGTTTAAATAAATTTTCAGAATCATAAGAATCATTATCACCCCAATCATGATCATTACAATAAGTAGTGGACATAGCAAAATTAGCATCCCCAAGCTTGGGGTTTTGCATATTATTAGCACAATTGACATTAATAGAATTTATAGTAACATTATTGCAATCATGCTTTTCATTCAAGGAGCTATCGTGAATCACTTTATAAATTTCTTCTTTTAACACTTCATCAAAATTTTCAGATTCACGAATTTTAAGCAAAACTTCATAAAAATAATCCAGTGCATTAAAATCACTAGCAATTGGTTCATTATAATTGGATCTTTTGAAAAGATTAGCAAGTGGATGAGGATCCATCTCAATAATTTTTTAGCAAGCGAAGATGCAAGCAAATAGGAGGCACATGGCAACACAAGCAAACAAGCAAACAAGAAAAAGGAAAAAAAAGGCAAACGGAAAATATTTTTGTATTTTTGTAAAAACGTTTTTAGAAGTGGGGGAGATGAAAACGAGAGGCAAATGGCAAATAAAGTAAATGCAAGGAGATGAGAGTTTGTGCAAAGGCACTTGATAAATGTTGATGATGTCTCCTCGGCAACGGCGCCAGAAATTCTTCCTGCTACTGGTAGCTTGCGTTGGTATTTCCCCGAAGAGGAAGGGATGATGCAGCACAGTAGAGATAAGTATTTCCCTCAGTTATGAAACCAAGGTTATCGAACTAGTAGGAGAATCACACAACACCTAGTAAGCAATACCTGCACACAAACAACAAATCCTTGCACCCAACGCAAACAAGGGGTTGTCAATCCCTTGGCGGTAAGATTGCAAGATTAAATTGTATTTGATAGATTGATAGATTGCAGCAAAAATACTAAATAAAATAAATAAAAGAAAATGGCAGCAATATTTTTAGGGTTTTAGTAATATGATTTTGGTAGACCCGGGGGCCATAGATTTCACTAGAGGCTTCTCTCGAGAACATAGCATACGGTGGGTAGACAAATTACTGTTGGGCAATTGATAGAAAATCAAATAATCATGAAGATATCCAAGGCAATGATCATGTATATAGGCATCACGTCCAAGATTAGTAGACCGACTCCTGCCTGCATCTACTACTATCACTCCACACATCGATGGGCTATCCAGCATGCATCTAGTGTATTAAGTCCATAAGAACGGAGTAATGCCTTAAGAACGATGACATGATGTAGACAAGAGAAACTCACGAATTAATAAACCCAATGAATAGATCCCATCTTTTTACCCTTAGTAGCAACGATACATACGTGTCATGTCCCTTTCTATCACTGGGATTGAGCACCGCAAGATCGAACCCACTACAAAGCACCTCTTCGCATGGCAAGATAAATCAACTTAGTTGGCCAAACCAAATCAATAGATCGGAGAAGAAATATGAGGCTATAATAATCATGCAGAAAAGAGATCAGAGAAGACTCAAATAATATTCATGGATAATCTAATCATAAACTCACAATTCATCGGATCCCAACTAACACACCGCAAAGAAAGATTACATCGGATAGATCTCCAAGAACATCAAGGAGAACATTGTATTGAACATCAAAAAGATAGAAGAAGCCATCTCGCTACTGCCTATGGACCCGAAGGTCTGTGGTAAACTACTCACGCATCATCGGAGAAGCAGCAAGGTTGATGTAGAGCCCCTCTGTGATCGATTCCCCCTTCGGCAGATTACCGGAGAAGGACCCCAGATGGGATCTCTCTGGAACAGAGGCTTGCAGCGGCGTAAAAAGTATTTCGTGGACTACCCTGAGGGTTTCTGATTTTTCTGGAATTTATAGAGCTGGAATTAGGTCAAACGGAGCTTGGTGGGGCCCACGAGGCATCAAGGCGCGCCTGCCCCCCCCCCCCAGGCGCGCCCTGGTGGCTCGTGGGGCCCACCAAGGTCTTCTGGCCTCCCCATGAAGCTTCTGGTATTCTTCTTGCCCAAGAAAAAATCTCCAAAAAGTTTCACTGTATTTGGACTTCGTTTGATATTGATTTTCTGTGAAACAAAAACAGGGCAGAAAACAGCAACTGGCACTGGGCACTAGGTTAATAGGTTAGTATCCACAAATAATATAAAATTGCTGTAAATGATTATAAAAACATCCAAGATTGATATTATAACAGCATGGAACAATCAAAAATTATAGATACGTTGGAGACGTATCAGCGTGCTGCACCAGGATGGGTGCGGCGCTCCGTCCCGAGTCCGCCGGTGCCCTCACCTCGGCGGGAGATGGCCGGAGACGGCCAGGCGAGCGCCGGCGCCGGTGGCCTCCCTCTGTTCGGCGAGCGGGCACGCGAGGTAGAAGAAGAAGACCAGGAGAGAGAGAGGAGACGCGTGGGGCCCGCCTGTCATCGAGATAAGCCCCGGGCCTGCGCGGTTAAGTGGAAGCGTATTTCCACTGGAATACGTTTTCTGTTTCTGAAAGCGTATTTTGCCTCTGTTCTGGAGCGGAGTGCGTTTTCACTGCTTCGAAAGCGTATTACCCAGAATACGCTTTCTATTTCCAGTCGCCGGCTGAAACTATTAATTAGCGGACGTTCGTCCGTTAAGGCCAGAAAAGAACAGATTTTTATTCTTTTTCTGCCTAACGAACGAACGGCCGTAACTCCGCGACCGTGACTCCGAATCAGGTGATTCCAAAGCCCACGATCTCAGTTCGTCGAGCCCGTTCCGATGGTATCATTTTAATGAGGTTGTCACACTGTGAAAATGACCATTTTGCCCTTGCCCTTAAAACAGCTCCGTCGAGAGGGAAAATTTTCGGCGATTCTTTCCGCAAGTTCATCGCAACTCTCCCCGGTGAATCCTTCACCCCCAGGCAAGCCACGACAGCCACTTGCATGATGGCCTTGCAGTAGCCATGGTTTTCGTTGGAATATTTAAATAAATGTTTACTCATTTAATTATTTTGTGAATATTATATGCTTGTGAATCCATGCTCGTTCTTATGCCGTACTCATTTGCATCTAGTAAGTTAAATGATTATTTGCTAGTACTATTATTACATGTTAGTTCTCAGATTTATTTTCCGATGCTGGTGATAAGGATGTGCTCATTTGAATAGTTAGGGTTTATTATGAAAATACATGTGATAGTCATGATCATCGTTATGACATGCTCATTTGCATCCCGTAGCATAAATGATTTATCATCGTTCATGTCATGATGTTAAAATCCATGGTTGCACTGATATCATGCTCATGTGCATTGTTGTTTCATTATGTTGTTATGACTCAGCTCACCACCATTCAAGATTGAACCTGACATTAATCGAACTTGAACAAATCTGTTGGCTGAGTCATGGTGCCACCGAATCGAGCTCACCAGTGCAACCACACTTGCCTGGATGGGGAGGCCCTAATGCGGTCTATTGTCATGCCTCTCACCGGTGCCTCCTACTAGGGAAGGTTATGGGTGCACGCTACCCTGATCAGCTAGGCTACCATAGCCTTGAGGACCCGAGTATTGATGGTACCAAGGTCCCCGTTTGGGACGATGTTTATGTTTGGCCACGACGGTGGCAGCCACAGTGGTGGCGAATGTCACGAGTTGGCATCGGGGTCACCCAGGACATAGCCCAAAGGGGAGTTTGTCGGAGTGGCTGGGAGAGTGTCATGCAATAGATTGGTTTTGTCGGAATGTCGTTGGTCCACCCGAATGGGAGCACGAGGCCATGAGTTCTGAAGTGTGGGTACAGTGTACTAACCTCTGCAGAGTGTATAATCTATCGATAGCCATGTTCTCGGTCATGGACACAGTTCGTAGTAGGTCACACTATGTGTGATGGCCTGGCTTAATAGGGATGCTAGACTACTCATATCAATAAGGAATTCCTTCTTTTCCGGGAGCCCATTCGGACAGAACTGCAAAGTTAAGCGTGCTCAGCTTGGAGTAATTTCAGGATGGGTGACCGACCGGGAAGTTGCTCCCGGGTGCGCATGAGTGAGGACAAAGTGCGCAGGAAAGACTAGTATTGATCTGTGAGGCCAGTCTAGATCTCGCGAGGAGTAACGACCACCGGCGGGTGTGTCCGGGGCATTACAAGTTGGTATCAGAGCCGACCCTCGCGGTTACATGGATGTTTGCGGATAGGTGCGCGGTCATGTTGTGCATGACGTTTGTGACCCGTCGTGGCACACGGCATGGCACATGTTCCGGACTGGATGCACAGACGTATGTGCCAAGAGGGAACGTTCCTGTGGCCCGACGAGGACGTCGGTTCCTCTGAGTGGGGGTGTATGTGATGGCCTGGCTTAATAGGGATGCTAGACTACTCATATCAATAAGGAATTCCTTCCTTTCCGGGAGCCCATTCAGACAGAACTCCAAAGTTAAGCGTGCTCAGCTTGGAGTAATTTCAGGATGGGTGACCGGCCAGGAAGTTGCTCCCGGATGGGCATGAGTGAGGACAAAGTGCGCAGGAAAGACTAGTATTGATCTGTGAGGCCAGTCTAGATCTCGCCAGGAGTAACGACCACCGGCGGGTGTGTCTGGGGCGTTACACTATGGGTCAGTAGACAGAATAACCTGGATAATAACAACCCCAGTTCGATGAGAAAAGAAGTTGGTTGATCTTTATATGGTCATGCGATGATCACAGGAAGAGATCAAGCTCCGTGTGGTCATGTGATGATCACGATGGTATAGTTGATACCGAGCTTGGTTGATCCTGAGGTAATCGTGAGATGATCACGATGGTAAGTTGGTGGTTACAAGATAACCCCGATCAGAGTAAGGTGGTCCATGAGACCTTAAATGTCGACCCCCGTGCATGCTATTGCTAGTATCATCCTGTTCATATCATGAATTATATGTACATGTCATGCTCATGTTGTTGCCATGCTCATGTTGTTCTAGTAGTATCATGTTCATCATGGATGATTAACCTGTAAATGCCATGCTGTTGTTTGTCTTGACTGCTTTGGTTGCCGTGAGCTTGCGAGTACATTCAAAGTACTCACCTGGCGTGTCATGCCAAATTGCAGGTGATGCCGTGATTGCTTGTTTGTCGAGGACCCCGAGGTTGCGCTCTAGGATACGTCCCAGCCAGAGTCCCTGTGGAGTGGAGTTCATCACCATCGTCGTTGTTCCGTTGTTAGGATTTATTCTGCTTCAAGATGTCTCGCTGCTAGCATAGAGCTATCTGAGCAGGCGAAGTGTCGCCGTGCCCCCTGTAACCTTCGTGCCTTCAGAACCGTTGTACCTGTGTTATTTGTAATAAAGAGCTGATTTGTTCTATGCCAAGCAGTGCCGTATTCCAAAAGACTTGATCTCTGGGCTGGAATACGGGGTGTTCCGGTCTCTCTGAGCCGGGGTGCCACATCAATACTGCGTGGATCGGGCATGGTTTATCCAGAAAGCCGTCCAGAGTCGTTCCGGGGTGACCGGAGGTTTTCTTCTTCTTTCGGGGTCGATCGCCCGGAGTGTTCCGTTTGTGATTTTCGCGCCGAAGTGCCAACCGGTCACGTTCCGGGTAGTCCTCACAGATCGAGTCCGCGTTTTCCTCGGTCCGCCAGGCATCTTCGATGGCGCAAAATCGTGCTACCAGGTTGGTTAATTCAGGGAGTGTTTGGATGCAACAACGAGCGAGGACGTTCAAGACGCCTTTATCCTTGCATCCACGCTCGAAAGCGGCAATTATCTCAGAGTCCTGGTAATCCAATATCTTGTTCTTGACGGACAAGAATCTGGCCCAGTATTGTCTGATCGGCTCATCGGGGAGCTGCCGTACATTGGCCAAGTCCCAGACGTCAGGTGGGCCGGAGTTATTGGGGCGATATTCTATATGAGAGGTGAGCGGACCAGTTCCGATCTCTAAAGACCGTGGGCTCAATACCTCGTTATTCTCACTTCACGCCGGATCCACGGTTACCGGTTTAGCTGAATTGAACTGGAGGTCGGTCGCCGGTAGGTCGCTGTCCGATCCGCTCTCCAAGAAGTATCTTAGCCCCTCGTCCATGAGGGGGTTCCTCGTTGGAACCAAAGAAGGGTCATGGTTCACATCCACATTACATGGAGTCGTCTCTGTGACTAAAGCTTCAAACGTGCAGACGTGCTCCATGGGCTTGAGACCGTTAACTGGTGATCCCATCGATCCTTTTGGCGATCGCACAGCGGAACTCTCAATGAAAGCACCAGTGTCGGTGTCAAAACCGGCAGACCTTGGGGTAGGGGGTCCCGAGCTGTGGATCTCGGATCGGTGGTCACAAGGACAAGGGAGGCGATGTTTACCCAGGTTCGGGCCCTCTTAATGGAGGTAATACCCTACGTCCTGCTTTTGTTTATATTGATGGAGATGTACCGAATACATAGTTGATCTACCTCGAGATCGTAATGTGTGTCTAACTTCTAGGGCTAGGTGAGCGATATTGTGTTGATGTCCTCTCTACGGGCTAAACCCTATGGCTTATATACATGCCAGGGAGGGTATCTAGGATTACAAAGTCGGTATCTAGGAGAGAGGCGGCAGGAGAGATCTTGGAGTATACGTCAAGTCTTCGGTAGAGACAGTCTCGAACACGCTTCCTGTGTATGGCCTCCGGAGTCCATCTTGATCATGCACGAGGGCCCATCGGCCCAGCCGAGGAGATGGGCTGGCTAGGTTAGCACCCCCTAATCCAGGACACCATCAAATATCATTAATGATCTGCACATATAATCTTCCACCAAATAAACCAACAAGCATCAACTACGAGATGTATTCAACACTACTAGCAACCCACAGGTACCAATCTGAGGTTTTGAGACAAAGATTGAATACAAGAGATGAACTAGGGTTTGAGATGAGATGGTGCTGGTGAAGATGTTGATGAAGATTGGTCCTCCCACGATGAGAGGATCGTTGGTGATGTCGATGGCTTCGATTTCCCCCTCCCGAAGGGAAGTATCCCCACCGGAATCGCTCTGCCGGAGAGCAAAAGTGCTCCTGCCCAGGTTCCGCCTCGAGACTGCGGCGCTTCGTCCCAAAAGTCTTCTTCTGATTTTTTCTAGGGCAAATGGCATCATATTGGAGAAGATGGGCCCCGGAGGCCTGCCAGGGGCCCCACAAGCTCAGGGGGCGCGCCTAGGGGGCTAGGGCGCGCCCCCAGGCTTGTGGCTGCCTGGTGGGTCCCCTTCTGTTGATTCCTTCGCCTGTATTTTTTATATATTCCAAAATAATTATCCTTAAATTTTCAGGTCATTTGGAGATGTGCAGAATAGTTATCTCTATTTCACCCCTTTCCGGTCGAGAATTCCAGCTGTCGGCAATCTCCCTCTTCATGTGAAACTTGCAAAATAAGAGAGAAAAGGCATAAGAATTGTATCATAAGGTGAAATAATGATCAAAACCATAATAAATAACTGTAGGAACACATGATGCAAAATGGACATATCAGGCTGCACAGGTAAGTTGGCCCAGGTAGGTGCTTTCTTTTTTTTCTTTCTGTTTTTCTATTTTTATTCAATCTGTTTTGATTTAGTTTAGGCACTAAATCATTTTAGTTGCTTCTGATAATTTTGTGTGGACTATATGGACTATTCCAGAGTCCCTCACAATTTTTCAGAATTATTGGAGTTATAAAAGTATTTATAGGAATTTATAACCCCAATTCAAATACATTATGGGTTAATTCAAAGACCAAAAATGTCCTGGAAAAATATGCATCATCTCTGGTAGAGGTTTCCACCTTTTTCCATAAATCATGAACATTTTTGAAGGGCATTTTGGGTTCATTGAGAAATATATTTTTAGCTGAACCTATTTGAATTCATTTGGTGCTAGGGTTTGATCATCCCCAATTCAAGTTTCCTTTGAACTTAACATGATGCATGGATGATTATGCAACTAATTACAAACATTAATCTAGGGTTGTGCCAGTAGAGCTCTTCGGTATGTCCTCAACAGGTGCGCAGCACTCCGAAGAGGTGCACTTCCCAGAGTCCTTGTCAGAGGTCTTGTCGGTCTTCTTGTTTTTCTTCCCCCCGGGGGTCTTGCCGACAGGAGCAGGTGCCTTGGTGGAAGATGCTGCAACTGCCTTCCGGTGGAGCTTGTCGGCGCAGAGGATCAGGGTGGTCCTCGGCATCAAAGATGATGGGCATGTGCAACCACCTGAGTGGCTTCTAGGCTTCTATTGCCGGCTCCACCGCAATGATCTCACGCGCCCACTGCTTGAGTTGGCAGTGAGAGGAGTGCAAAGATGCACCTCCGTCAATGCACATGGCTTTAGTTGGCTTCTGGATTCATGCTCGATGGACTCCTCTTCGTCCTCGTCATCATCTTCATCTTCCTCCTTCTTCTCGCAGCCTCGAGCAGGCTCCTCCTTCTGCTGCTTGGCCTTGCCGTGGCGGCCTCCACGGCCACCACGACCCTTCTTGCCGGATCTGCCAGCACTGTCTTGGCCTTTCTCCTTGTCGTGCTTCTCATACTCAGCTTTCTGCTTCTCAGCAAGTTGCTCGACTTGCGGGCACTCCTGGAGGTCATGGCCTTTGGTGCGGTGCGTCTTGCAGTATGGCCCGTCGGTCTTGCCGGTCTTCTCGCCCGCCGCAGCCTCCTGACAGTCGGCGCATCCAGCAACCTCTTTGCCGGAGCTCTCTGTCTTGCACTTCTTAGCAGTGTTGGCATCACCGGAGCCTTCGACGGCCATCACTTTCTTGCCTTTGCGCTTCCTGTTGCGCTTTCGGCCCTTCTTCTTTGGGGTCGATGCGTCGTCGTCTTCAGAGTCGACTTCTCTGCCAGCATCTTCCCCGGGAAGTCTCCTCCCCTCCTCAGACCGTGCGCACTTATCTGCCAACGCATAAAGCTCGTTGATGGTCTTGACTTGCTCTATGTTCATCTCTGCCCGCGTCCTGCGGTTGCGCACATTCGTGTGGAATGCGGCAATAACAGCTGCAGGATGAATGTTGGGAATGTTGTGGTGCACGCGGCTGAATCTCTGAATGTATTTCCGGTGGGGCTCTCTATCTCTCTATGGGATCACGTGCAAGTCACTGGGCTGACCGAGAGTCTTGTGACCAGCAGTGTATGCACCAATGAACTGATTGCATAGATCGGACCACGAAGAAATGGAGCCCTCCGGCAGGTTCATCAACCAGGATCTCACATTGGGCTTAAGCGCCACTGGAAAATAGTTTGCGAGAATCTTCTCGTGTTGCCCTCCGACAGCTTGAACGGCAATCGTATAGATGCCCAAGAACTCTGCCGGATTGAGCTTGCCGTCGTATTTCTCCGGCAGCTCTGGCTTGAAGGCCTGGGAATTCGGCCATCGTACTTGCCGCAGCTCACGAGTGAAGGCCGGGCACCCAACCTCGTAAGGTAAGTACCCACCAACCTCAGGCGCTGGCTCATCGATGATTGGACCGTTCCGCTCGTCGGATTGACGATGCGCTTCCCGGCGCTGTTTGATGGTGGTGCGGGCGTCCTCCACCCGCCTATCGCGCAACACTTGGCGCTGATCTTGGCAGCCCCATGGATCCGAAGATGCCATCGACACCTCATCGGGGTCCTTAGGTTGGCGGGTCTGCCGCTGTTGCTACCGTGGCTGTTGTCGCGGAGGTGACTGTACCGTTGGTGCAGCATCTCCGGCACGGCCGCCAGCTGGAGCTACCGGCGCCGTGGGTGGTCGTCACAATGGTCCCGCCTGCTGCGATTTGCTGGCCTCAGCAAACCCGATGAGACTCTGGATAGTGGCTCTCCACTCGTCCATCTTCTCAGGAAGCGGCAAAAAGTTTAGCAGTGTTTGTGCCTGCGCCTTGGCCTCTGCTGTCGTAGTTGGCATGGTTGGGAGTGAAGAACGGAACGTCGCTCTACTCCTGGCAGAGCCAGTAGGAGCGCCATCACGAACTTGCTGCCGCGGCTCATGTCAAGTAGCTGGCTGACGCGGTGGTGGTGATACCAGAGCATCTTGTGCCTGATGCACATGTGTCTTGCCATGTGGTCGTCGTCTGGAGCCGCCGGCGCCGTGAGGGAGAGCATCGCGCCCATCTTTGTGATGGTCGCGGTGTGTGTCTCGTCGCGGCATCTTTGGACGTCGCAGCAGCTGGATCCTGGCTTGCACCAGTCCAGACGGTGTTGCTGTGGCGACTGTGTTCGCCAGAGCGTCAAGGAGGTTGGAGTTGGCCGTCTGCGCCGCCTCCAGTGTTGTGGCTTCGATCACCAGAGCGGTGAGGAAGCTGAGTACCCGCTTTGTGCGCTCCGCCTGCTCCGCCCGCGCCGGCCGCGCCGCCTGCGCCGCCCACATCGGTTGCACCTCCTGCGCCGCCCGTGCTGGCTGCACAACCTGTGCTACCCGCGGACGTCTGCGTCGGAAGCTTGGAAGTCGACAGAGCTGCTGCGGTCACGCCCTTCTTCTTGGGCGCCATCGAAGGTGATGATGAAGAAAAGCTGACGCGTAGACTGCTGAATCAGATTCGCGCAAGCAAATCCCCTGCCTGGCACGCCAAAGATGTCGTATGTACGATTATCTATAGGACCAAGAGGGCCCCTTTGCTATTCAACTGTGGGGATGCGCAAGCACAAAGAGCAGATTCAGCAATCAACATAGTGTTTTACAGAGGTTCGGGCCACCGTGAGGTGTAAAACCCTACTCCTGCTTGGTTATATTGGATGTGTTTGAGCACAAGTACAGGGAGCGCAGCTTGCCGGCAAGGTGCGCGGGAAGTGCAGCTACACGCGTGAATTGTGCAAAGTGTCGACCCCCGTAAATGTTGCCATGGGCCTCCTTTTATAGAGCAAGGGTTCACCACAGTGGCAAAACAGTCTTTACATAAGGCAGATAGTGGCTACAGTGCCAAATATCTAACTCTGACGGGTTAGGACAAATGCATTAAATGCGCCGTGAGGTGTCATGCTGGCGAGGCTTGCCGGCAAGGATAATCTCTCCTTCTATGTTGTTCGCCCGCTACCTCTTATTGTCTTGACACATCTTGATATGGGGTGTCCCGATCTTCTCAGTAAGCGGCGGTGGTGATGATGAAGATGATAGATAACTTGTATGTCGCCGATGAACTCTCCCTCGCTTGATCCCTGATGCCAATGCAAAAGGTCTCAACCCTTTGGATATTCACAACGTCACACACTTGCGCACGTAGCCGTCGACCACGAAACGGTATAATTGCAATATACTAATTCCCAATGGAACAGCAGATTACACTCAACTTGTAGTATATGATCTCCAGATCGATACGAATTGGAGATGAGGATTCAAGATGAATGCTTACAAGCAATCTCAAGAACTAGGGTTTATCTTAAACGTGGTCTAACCTTAACTAACTCTAGGGGACGGGTATTTATAGTCTAAAACGAGATCGAAGGGGTACACGGGCAGGACAGCCCAAAACCTGCGCGCAGGCAGAGCGGTACTACCGCTTATGGCAAGCGGTACTACCGTGATAAGCGGTACTACCGCTTGTACAAATGTCAAGTGCCGTCCTTGTTCCGTTTGGTGTCCAGGAGATACCAGTACCGATTTCGTAAGCGGCAGTAGTGCGGTAGTCGGTGGCCGGTACTACCGTGATAAGCGGTACTACCGCGATGAGCTTGCCGGGCTTGCCGGTGACGAGCTTGCCGGGCTGGCTTGCCGCGATGGAAGCGGTACTACCGCGATGGAAGCGGTACTACCGCCCTGGGAACTCTGCAGGGTCTTCACTTCCAGGCCTTCCTCCTTTCCTTGCTGCCATGCCTCCTTGCTCCCTTGTGCCATGCCTTCCTCTCCAATGTACCTAACAATACATACACACAAGGATTTAGGCAGTATAAAGCTCTCATCAAAATGAATAGCATTATCAACTAAGAGAGAATTCACCTGTTGTTCTAGTAACTTAGCACGAGCTCTTGTAGTTGGTCCAATCCTGAGTTCATCATTGGACGTCTTCTTTGCAGCAACAGGTTGTTTATCTTCATGAGGTAGAGAGGGAACCATAGTAGGGATATCCTCATCACATCTCCTGGACGGGTGTCATTAAAGTTGTATCTTCGGCGGTGAGCTGACACGTGCCTAGACAAAGCTCACGAAATAGTCTGCCTGCTCAACACCTATTTGACAGGCGACTGGTGTGTCGTTGAGGTGGAGCGGTGGACAGGTAGTGGAAGCTTGCCAGCATGGAGCTTGCCGGGTCTTCGCTTGCCGGCAAGGCACTCGTCGACAACCATAGTCTTGGTCTTCAGTACTAAACTAGTACTTCTCGATGACCCGCCTTGAGGTCTTCTTCATGGTCTTGTTCACCACGTCTTGAGTCCTATATATAGCAGTCCCACGGCAAGCTCTGCCGTCGGGAAGGCCACAACTGCATGTGCACAAGTTAGGGTACTAAGGCACCCATGTCTTGGTACACCGACAACGTTCAAGGTATTTTAAGCAAGGTGAGAGCGTCATCATTTTCCTTTTGAAGATCATCATGAGACGCTCTCAGATTCCCGAGATCTTGCTTCCTTTGAAGAAATTCGTAGGAAAGCTTCTCTTGCTCGGCTGAGAGGGCCACATGATGACTTTGAAGCTCATCATACGTTGTCTGAAGACGTCTGAGGTCTTTAGACAAAGCTTGACTATGATCCATTTCCTCATCCAACAGATCATCACTTTTGTCTAGCAGTTTTTGAATCTTTTCCATGGCAGTTTGTTGCTCAATTGCAATTTTAGCAAGTTTCTTATAGCTAGGTTTAGATTCACCCTCAGAGTCATCTTCACTGGAAGTTTCAAAGTAAGCTGCACGTGAGGTTACCTTTGCACCTCTTGCCATGAAGCAATAGGTGGGAGCATAGTCATTGTCACAGTCCTCAAAGTTGGCGGAATTGCATTTTTCTTTAGGGTTGAAGATGGACTTGCTGACAAACTCAATAGCAAGGGCAAGGCTCGCCACACCAGAGTCGGACTCCTCCTCAGATTCCTCATGATTAGATTCTTCCTCAAAATCCATTTCCTTCCCAATGAATGCACGAGCTCTGCTGGAACTGCCCTTCTTGCGTGATGTAGATTTTGGTGAAGACTTTGAGGATTTCTTCTTCTTGTCATCAGAGTCATCATCTCTGCTCTTCTTCTTCTTGTTCTTCTTCTTCTTTGATTCATTTTCCCATTGAGGATACTCAGCCATGTAGTGGCCTGGCTTCTTGCATTTGTGGCAGGTTCTCTTCTTGTAGCCTCGAGCAGAAGCTTCTCTAGTGTTCTTCGAGTCCTTACCAGCATTGCAAGTTCTTTGCCAATTTCTTCGGCGTCACCAGAACTACAGTCAGATTCTTCTTCAGATGAAGAAATTGCATTGGCTTTACCTTTTGCCTTCAGTGCCCGGGGTCGTCCATAGCTGGGACCATACATATCTCTTTTCTCAGCTTGCTAAAATTCGTGAGTATTGGGCCTCTCAAGAATGTTAGCCGGGTCAAGTTGCTTGTAATCAGGACGCTCTTGAATCATTAGGGCCAAGGTGTCAAAGGAACCGTCAAGGGACCACAGCAACTTCTTCACCACCTCATGGTCGGTGATGTCAACTTCACCAAGAGCCTGAAGCTCATTGGAGATATCAGTGAGGCGGTCGAAGGTTTGTTGGACATTCTCGTTGTCAAGCCTCTTGAAGCAATTGAAGAGATTGCGAAGAACATCAACTTGGGAGTCACGTTGAGTTGAAACTCCCTCGTTGACCTTGGAAAGCCTATCCCAGATAAGCTTTGAGGTTTCCAGGGCACTCACTCTGCCATACTGTCCTTTGTTCAGATGCCCGCAGATGATATTATTCACTTGAGAATCTAGCTGCTTGAACCTCTTCAGATCAGCGGCATTGACACTCGGACCCATGTGAGGCACTCCATTCTCAATGACAAACCAGAGATCATTCTCAATGGCCTCAAGATGCATGCACATCTTGTTCTTCCAGTAGGGATAGTCTGTGTGATCTAAGATGGGGCACGCAGCGGATACCTTGATCATACCTGCAGTCGACATAACTAAAACTCCAGGTGGTTAAAGCAAAATCACACAGAATAAGGGAGTACCTTGCTCTGATACCAATTGAAAGCGCAGGTTTACTCCAAGAGGGGGGTGAATGGGAGATTTTTAGAAATTCGTCAAACTCCGAAGACTTTGACGAAAATCACAGTGAAGAAATAGAAACAGGAATGAAACTACTTCATCACATAATCGTAAAACATGCATACAAGATAGATGCAGGTGAAGAACATGCAATCATACAAGCATTCAGGCATACAGAAGATGAACTAAAGAAGTGAAATGCAACATGATGATACTCTTCAGTTCAAATTCTTCAGAAGGTAGATCACATATTCTTCAGCAGCGGAATAACGTAAAGTAAAGGGTTGAGGAATTTGAAACCAGGTAGGCTCGGTAAAGACACAGTGATTTGGTAGATCAGTTCCAGTTGTTGTATCAACTGTACGTCTGGTTGAGGCGGCTGAGATTGAACTCTGAAGACACTTAGTCCTCACCGTATTCCTCTTGAGCTAAGGTCATAGCAGACCTCGCCCAATCACTCCTGGTAAGTCTTCAAGGTAGACTTCCAAAACCTTCACAGACTTGTTCATCGGCAGGCCACAGTTACTCTTGGGTGCTTAGAACATGACGCCTAACCATCTGGAAGAATGACAGTCTTCAAAGGTAACAGGCGTCAGATCACACAAATCAGTCTCTTCAGTGATGCTCAATCACTTTGGCTCTGGTTGGGTTTTTCCTCACTTAGGATTCTCACAAGGTCGTCAGAGGAAGGGTTGCTCTCAAATGACAAGTGTCAATCTCTCTCTAGAGTAGCCAACCACCAAGTGGTTGAGGGGGGGGGTTATTTATAGCCAGGGGCAACCTAACATGAATTGTCATAAATTCTCCTTCGAACATGGCCGTTGTCAGGATAAGGATCCACTCAATAGCTAGCACTCAGCACAGCAACAGTCAGAAATTTGAACTCTCAAATTCATCGGGGCACTCAATTTCCTCACGATAGGCAGATCGCACTGGCAAAATCCTAAATCCTTAGTCAGACCAAATTCGTTAGCGACCAGAAGAACTACGTCTCTGTCACTAGAAAATTCATCAGCACTGCCGAAGATTTCAAAAGGCTTCACTCGTAGCGGTAGGTTGTGTATAGGTTTGAGCATCACTTTGGAAACGTGATTCATGTATCACCTAGACCCCCTTGAACAGTACCGTTTTTCCTATGACTCAAATAAGAAGAAAGAAACTACAAAAACAAAAGTCTTCAAGCTGCCAATTCTTCACATCAATTTCTTCAAAGGCCGCACCAAATTCTTCACTTGAAGAAATACATTTTTAGGGGTCGACTTCCATAGGTTAAACCAAATCTTCAGGGGCTATAACACCTGTGTACACTCACAAACACATTAGTCCCTTAACCCATTTGTCTTCAATACTCCAAAACCACTAAGGGGGCTCTAGATACACTAACAACACCAAGTACCTTATGGAGGAAGATACTTGTGGAGGTCGTCCCTAGGGGAATTGCCCGCCAGCTTCCTGCCATAGCTTCACGTGGTCGGCTCCGTGTTTCTTGTGCCTGCCCGCATTCACAAGGGAGCTAAAACTAGACTAGCCGAGAAGGTACCTGAACTATCTAAAATACGTCTTTCCTGAGTTATATGCAAATAATAATGCTCATGTTGCGTTTGTATTTTCCCTCACCGACCACAGACAAGAAACGCAATTAAAAAGGCATGTGTGACCCTCGTAAAAAGCCACGGGGGAACGAACAAGTCAAGCGGACTATTTATTAGTATTTTTTTGCCACCCATAATTAAATAGGCGGGGATGGAAAATCCGGGCAGATATCCCAAGACACGGTATCCGGGCAAATCGCGGCTTTGGGCAGACATCGTAGCACACATCATCCGGCTAGTCGGGTGACGTGGGGCTATGCTCATCCTTTCTGTGAACTTGGGCATTGGTTTGTTTTGTCTGGCGAGATAAGGAGACGGGCCTCTGTAGTTTGTAAATATACAAACACAGTCAATTGCAGATCATTTATGAGAAACGTCTCTACGCCGATGACTGCAGTTGGTTTCTTCAAATAGTTTACTTAATTTCCATTTTATGTTTCGAATAGTTCGCTCAACTTCTGGCTTTGAATTGTTCTCTCTGCGCCAATTCACTTAAGTTTTGGCTTTCTGTTAAACATGTTTCCCATAGTGTTGCTTAACTTCTTGGTTGTAGTTTCAATTACTTCGCTTAACTTTCAGGCTGCAGTTTCAATTACTTCTCCCATTTTTCATGTACTTTGGCTACAACACTTAATTATCACAATGACGAGGATGGATGATAGCAACAGGCAGAGTCAGAGGGCAAAACCTTGTGCTTCGCATGGTGGAAGCCGTCAACAAAGACTATGGTTGCTGGCTGATAGAGATACGAGGTTCCTAGGAGGTTAACCATTGAGACAAACGGGTTATCGATCACCTGTTTGTTCAAATGTGTCTTAATAGAGTGAAATGTCAGATTATGTTTCTTATAAATGTTTTTCTTGACAGTAACTCATTTCTGTTTTCATTGTTGTATACGATACAACTATATTCAATTGTTCTCATCTTGCTTTTGCTTTTTAGTTCATCCGGTGTGCCATCTATAGGTTTTTGGATGAATCAGCTACCTTGCTATCTTTGTAAGAACTCCTGGACCACATGAGCATGGGAAAGCATTTGTCCTTTGTGTCCGCTTACTGCTCTGGTCGGGACAACATGTGAAGGCGGTGGGTTACTGTGTATTCATTGTGTTCCGTGGGCGCCGGACGACCAAAGTCCGTGTAGGCAAGGATCAGGGCAGCCAAAGACCAGGTAAAAGCTCCGCGCAACTCCCGCGCATGCGATGCGATGATCCATCTGTACGAAGCAAAGCCAGGCAGCTAAGTCCCTCAAAACTCCACATGTCATCAAAGCAAGGTGATGGACCCAATTCAGTATCCATGCACAATAGATACTGGTAGCTTGGAAGGTTCTATCCTCTTGTGTCTGCTTAAAGCTCTGGTCGGGCCAATGTGTGAGGGCAGTGGGTTGGGTTACTATTTATTCGTTGTGTCATCCCACGGGCGCCATCTAGTGAGAGTCCGCGTCGGCAAGGATTTGGGCAGCCAAAGCCCGAGTGAAAGCTTTGTGCAGCTCCTGGGCATGCCGGCTGGTCCCGAGTCACCTTAATTTTGCTGAATAGGAGTCATTGGTTCCGATGGTTTAGGTCATATACTGTAGGGGGTGTGGTCAGCATTTCTATTGACCCATTTGTTGGGTGTCAATGCTCGTGACGAACAACATGAGTGAAAGTGGATCGCGCTGCCGAAGATGAAAGCGAGACGAGGGATCCAGGCCCGAGTCCACTCGCGATGAAGTTTTGAAAGCACATTTGCTCCCTTGGTGGTTTTGGTAATTCATAACAACATATATCTCATTGAACTAATGTCCATTCAAGATTAAGATTTCAGGATGTTCAATGATTGGCATGGCATGGACTAGAGATGTGGACCCCTCAAAATGCTAAGGACAAGGATTGGCAAAGATCAAGACTCTACATTTTTGGTTTAGTGATCCAAGATCACATTGAGTCCATAGGAAAGCCATTACTATTAAAAGGGGATGAGGTGTTGCTTAATGGTCTTTTTGCTCAAGTGCTTAGTGACAGTATTCCTAAACCCTCAACCACTCTCTCTACCCAAATATGTCCTAAACCTAAAGTCCAACTCGGCCCCACAGATATTTCCTACCCGGCCCCACCAAGTTCATCCAAGACTTAGCCATTGCCAAAACCCTAACAAATCGGATCCACCGAAATGGATCTCGGTCTCACCGAGATGGCCTTGCCAACTCTCTGTAATCGTTTGCACTTACTTCGGTCTCACCGAGTTTGCAAATCGGTCTCACCGAGATGGCTTGCCAACTCTCTGTTTCCTTATTGCTTCACTTCGGTCCTACCGAGTTGATGCAATCGGTGCCACCGAGATGAGGATTGCCCTAAGACATTGCACTTCGGTCCATCCGAGTTGTTCGTATCGGTCCCACCGGGATTCCTAAAGTTCATATCTTTTACATAGTTCGGTGCTACCGAGTCTTCTGAATCGGTGCCACCGAGTTGGGTCAAAAGTGTGTAACGGTTGGATTTTGTGTGGAGGCTATATATACCCCTCCACCACATCCTTCTCAGTAAGGAGAGCCATCAGAACGTGACTACACTTCCACCATACATTTTCTGAGAGAGAACCACCTACTCATGTGTTGAGATCAAGATATTCCATTCCTACCATTTGAACCTTGATCTCTAGCCTTTCCCAAGTTGCTTTCCACTCAAATCTTTCTTCCACCATAGCCAAATCTGTGAGGAGTGTTTGAGTGCTAGGAAGACTATCATTTGAAGCACAAGAGCAAGGAGTTCATCAACAACACACCGTATATTACCTTTTGGAGAGTGGTGTCTCCTAGATTGGTTAGGTGTCACTTGGGAGCCTCCAACCAGATGTGGAGTTGAACCAAGAGTTTGTAAGGGTAAGGAGATCGCCTACTTCGTGAAGATCTACCCCGAGTGAGGCTAGTCCTTCGTGGACGTAAGCCATGGTGGAATAGACAAGGTTGCTTCTTCGTGGACCCTTAGTGGGTGGAGCCCTCCGTGGACTCGCGCAGCCGTTACCCTTCGTGGGTTGAAGTCTCCATCAACGTGGACGTACGATAGCACCACCTATCGGAACCACGCCAAAAACCACCGTGTCTTCATTGCGTTTGAAATCTCCAATCCCTCCTTTACATACATATGCAATTACTTACATTCCGCTGCTATACTCTTAGAATTGCATGTGTAGGGTGATGCTTGACATGTACTATTGCTAAAATCTGCCCACAACTAAAATTAGGAAAAGGTTAGGTTTTATTTGGTCAAGTAGTCTAATCACCCCCCCTCTAGACATACTTTCGATCCTACAAGTGGTATCAGAGCTTTGGTCTCCGTAAGCTTTGATTTCCATAGCTTTGGTGATCATAGACTTGGTGTTTGATGGTACAAACTTTGCTAGTTGGAAACATAAGATGAAAATGCATATTCTTGGTCATAACCCCGCCGTTTGGGCTGTTGTTCGTGTTGACTTGCAAGGTGACTTCTTTGAGGATGGCAAGGAACCGGATCGTGAGGCAACCCCGGAAGAATTGAAGATGTTGTAATACAATGCTCAAGCTTGTGACATTCTATTCAACGGTCTATGTCCCGAGGAATTCAACAAAATCAGCCGCCTTGAGAATGCAAAGGAAATTTGGGATACTTTGGTTGATATGCATGAAGGTACCGAGTCCGTCAAGGAATCTAAGTTTGATGTGCTTCAAAGTCAACTTGACAAGTTCAAGATGAAGGATGGTGAAGGAGTCGCTGAGATGTACTCTACGCTTGCTCTCATCACAAATGAGATTGCCGGCTTAGGAAGTGAAGAGATGACCGACAAATTCATCATCAAGAAGATACTTAGATCTTTGGATGGAAAATATGATACCGTCTGCACATTGATCCAAATGATAACAAATTACAAAGATCTCAAGCCCACGGAAGTCATTGGAAGGATTGTCGCTCATGAAATGTCACTCAAGGATAAAGAAGAGCTGCACAACAAGTCAAGTGGTGCTTACAAAGCCTCAACCGATGCTCCAACAACTTCAAGTGACCAGCTAGTATCCAATGAAGAGATTAGTCTAATGGTGAAAAGGTTCAACAAGTTCTACAAGAACAAAGGGAAAGAGAGAAGCTCTAGCTCAAGACATTATGAGAGAAGATCATCAAGTCGTGACCGTAATTGTTACAATTGTGGGAAGCCCGGACACTACTCCAATGAGTGCACGGCTCCCTACAAGAAAAGAGACGAATCACCAAGAGGAAGACATAGAAGAGATGAATCACCTCATAAGGAGAGAAGGAGTAGAGATGATCATTATGAACGAAGACACTCTCGAAGAAGCAAGGATTCGGAGAGGAAGGACAAGTCATCAAGGAGCTACACAAGAAGAAGACATCAAGCTCATGTTGGTGAATGGGTTTCCGGCTCCGACTCCGACAACCACTCTGAGAGAAGTTATCAATCCAACTCCGACTATAGTCAAGATGAAGGTGTTGCCGGACTTGCACTAGTGTCATCCAACTCCTATGATCTATTTGACTCACCAAATGAAGGAATTGGAAGATGCTTCATGGCAAAAGGCCCCAAGGTATCACACCCCGAGTATCTTGATTTCAATAGTGATGAAGATGATTTGCTTGGTGATGATGATTTACTTGTTGATAGAGATAGTAATGTGAGCTATAATGAAAATGCTAGTAATCATGATAGTCAAGAGGAAATGAGTGACAATGCTATGAAGGAGATTGAGTGTCTAACTAAAGAACTAAATGCTCTGAAGTTAGCTCATGAAACAACTCAAGAGGATCATAGAGAACTTCTAAGAACTCATGAGATGCTACGCTTCGAGAAGCTAAATTTAGAGCAAGAGCATGAGTTTCTTAAAGCTATCAATGACGATCTTCGAAAGAAGAGTTCTTCATATCTTGCCAAGCGTTTACTCTTGTCTACCTTTATGCCACAAGTTAAATCTAAGCAAACTAGCAACAAGGGTAAAAATGGTTCTACCTCTAGTAGTAACAATAACAATGCTAAATCCAATATTGTTGCTTCTAGTAGTTCTATTGATTCCACTAATGATTCTCTTAGCCAAGTTAGACTTGAGCAAGAAAATATGCTATTGAAAGGAATTATAGAAAAAGGTGTCTACAAGAGCCTTGCCGGGAGTAAGCAATTTGAAGAAATTGTACGCAAGCAAGGAAGGCACCGGAAGAACCAAGGTGTTGGTTTTGAACAAAAGTTCAATGCCGATGGAGTTGAGTGGGAAGAAGGTCAATACCCCAAGACGAAGTTCGTTCCTCAACAAGAGAAGTATGATCCTACTTCCTTCAAGGGAACACAAGCTCAAGAAGATCTTCCACCACAAGACCACAAGCTAAAAGGCAAGGACAAGCTTCAAGAAGAGATTGATTCATTTGAAGAAGCTCCTCAAGCCATGGTCAAGTGGGTTCCCAAGACTTCATCAAGTTCTACTTCATCAAGTGCTACTACAACTCCAAGGATTCCCATCAAGTTGATGTGGGTCCAAAAGAAGAAGAACTAGAGAGTTCTTGAGGATGACTCCGCTAACAAACTTCACTCATATTATTTATGGCAAGGACTTGTGCAACCAACTTCCACATTTTGCACTAGTTCATGGAGTCACAAACCCTCTTGTTGGTAAGGCAAGGGACAAGGTAATCAATGCATTCATGGACATCATCATATGTGTATTTCACTCTATGTCTATGGATATCCTTGTATGTTCCTTGTGTGGGACTAACCCATGTAGGTATTGAAAGCACAAAACTCCAAAGGATTGCTCCCAACTTTTGATGGTCTGCATCAACATTGAGCATCCACATCTTCAACATCTACATGAAGTCATCATCGACAAAACTCAAGGTTAGTTCATCCCTCTTAGGGGGATATCACATCGAGGGGAAGCTTTGCTCTAAACAATTGCGCTAAAGCAACTCTAAAGGTGTGAACACATTAATGCTTTATGTAAAAGTGGTTACCCCACTTGTGCTTAAACGATGAGTATGACCTATAATCAAATGTTCTCATTTGGCTCCTAAGTCAATATACTCATATATAGATGACCTAGTCATCGCCATTGCTTGATAGATGCTAGAATTGGTTGTGCATGTTTGACACATATTTCATTTGCAATCTTATTGTGTGAGCATGTTGGTTTGCATGTTTTCATCATTCGAGGACATCCATTTGTTGTTTTGATTGTCTTGGTTTTTCTGGCCAAGTGGATGTACAAGAATGCCTAAGCACCTTCTCTAGCTATCTATGCTTTCTCTTCTCAAATTCTATTCTTGCTGCATCACAAAAATTGAACAAGTCTTTTTCGGACCCTCCGGGTGAGGAGCACTCGGAGCCACCGATCTGAAAGGGCTGAACCTCCAAAACCTTCTAATTGATTTCGGCCGAACCAACTCACTCCAACTCGGTCCAACCGAAATCACTTAGATTGATCTAGGTTTTCATCTCGGTGCTACCGAAGTGAACCATCTCGGAGCCACCGATGTGCTAAACTGCGTGCAGTTACACATATCGGTGCCACCGAGTTGTTTAACTCGGCGCCACCGACAGTGTATGGGTATATATATCGCGCGAAGCGAACGGTTGAAATTTCTCGACCCCACTCATTCCCGCTCCCCGTCGCTGTCGTCGCCCGCGTCTTCGGACTTCGCCGTCGTCTCCAGCGCGCCCTCGCCGCAGGATTCCGTCGCCGTCAACGGTAATCTCCATCACCGTTGCCGCCGTAGAGGATCTCCACCAAGTTAGGGTGAGATTCGATCCCTTTCGTGCTTCAAATTTCCGATTCAATGCACGATACGAATGCCATGTATCTTGCCACGAATGCAATACTCTTTCCACAAGATTAGTTCTTAAGAACAAGATTCGAGCAAAAAATTTAGGGTTAGGTTTCCGCCGACTGCATCTCGGACCGACCGATTCGAAAGTTTCGGTACCACCGATTTGGTCTCTGGCCATAGCACTAGTACATCTCGGTGCCACTGAGTTGTGCGAATCGGTGAGACCGAAAGTAACATCTCAGTGAAACCCTAGCATCTCGGAGCCACCGAAACCCATCTCGGTCTGACCGAAGTGGCGTGCCAGGTCTCTGAAGTGTGCTTCGGTGTCACCGAGATTATCAACTCGGTCCATCCGAACTGCATTCTGTGAAAACCTAGAACTAAAGTTTGAACTCATTTTATGAAAAAAAAACAATCTGCTTTTTGTGATAACTCATCTACTCTACCCATACCCATCTATTCACAGGGTCAGCTCAGCAAGATGTCTAGTGGCAGTGACAGTCAGAACAGGTCTGAACAGCAGGCAGAGATGAGTGAAGGGTCAAGCCATAATGAGAGTTTCTATGAGGGAGAGAGGAGCTCTCCAGATCTTCCTAAAGCTACAACCAGAACAAGGAAGAAGAAATCCTCTGACAGTGAGGATGAGGATTTTGTTGCAAGTGAAGCTGTATCTAAGAAGAAAAGAGTTGTGCTTGCTAAGGAGTACAGCACCAAGCCTACATCTGTCAAAGAGAGAACAGCTGTAAGGAAAGTGCCAAAACAGTCCACACAATTCACTCTTGAAGAGCCTAGTGAGGCAGCTGCAGGTGCTAAGAAGAAGAGGATGATGATATTGACATATATGCCAAGCTCAAGATGGATCACAACTCCATGGCCAACATGTATACTGCAATTCCTCAGAAGGATATAGAGACACATAAACTTGGATCCGTGGAGCATTTGCTACCAGGACTGGCCACCTCGAACACAATCTTGAGGTACACCTTGTTACCCAAGTCAGGCGATGATAAGATGATTCGTGGCCACTCCATCAACTTGCTGCATTTATTTGACACACCTTAGAAATTCAAGGTGATGAGCCTGATAGTAGAGACTATCAAGAGGACTGCAACAGATCAGAAGAGATCGTGCGGATATGCTCCACATATTTAGTTGTTGATCAATTCCAAGGTTGGAACCAGTACTTATCTTCTTGATTGAGAGCATTTGCCACTCCGTCCAGAGTTTGAGGACAACGTTATAGTGATGGATCCTTCGCATCCCACTTCAGCACAAGCTCAAGAGGAAATCCGCAAAGCCCAAGAAGCTAAAGCAGCTCAGGAAGCAGCAGCTCCCAATGCTCAAATAGTCAATCTCAAGACACCAAAAGATCAAATGCAATATCTGCTTGAAGCCACTCTGAGGATTGAGCGAAGTTTGGCCAACCTCACCCAGACCCAGGCTAGTTTTGAGCGGATCATTGAGACTAAATTTCATGATTTGGATGTCAAAGTGACTGAGATTCAGACCACAGTGGAACAGCTGCACGGAGATGTAGATGCTGTCAAGCAAGCCAGATCAGATGACAGTGAAGATGAAAGACCGACCACAGAGCAGTTTCAGCAAGTGCCTAGGGCTGCCAGGTCAGCTGCAGTGCCAGTAGTGGATCCACGGACCACAGTATCTGCACCAGCCGCCATAGCCACAGTGCCACCGCAGGTCTCAACTCCACCAGTCCAGCAGACGTCAGCAGAAGCATTCGCGGACGCTCTCCTCTCCACGCCGTCTACGCACACCGGAGCTGCCAGCAGAAGATCGCCTTCAGGAGCTTCGGAGGACAGTGCCTAGAGCGCCGACTAGTCCTATACTATTCGATCTTTTTGGTACTTGTTGCCAAAGGGGGAGAATTTGTATAGATCATAGGCTTCGAGAGAGAGTGTTTTGGTATTTCTTTCGAGAGTTCTTGCTACAATTTGTTTGTGTTGCTACCTCTGTTATGTGTGTGTGCTTACTACAGTGTCTGTGTGATATTTATGCTTGTGAGTTACTATGTTGATTGGTGATATTATGCCTATTGTGATATTCCATGTTTATCTCTACCATTATCTTGTATGAGCAATTACTTATGTTGGTGATGCGTGCTTACCTTTCCAATCATATCATTTTGTGCGCTCCACCAAGATGTATGTGACATGGAAGAGTGACCCATGAGCCTAATCGATTGTGCATTTGCATTCAAACGCAAATTTTTAATAATGCACAAATTTAGGGGGAGCTCTTGCTTATCACATACTTCTCAAAGCGACGATGTATTAAGTTAATCATTTGTCGAAGCTTTGATCTATATGTTGTCATCAATTACCAAAAAGGGGGAGATTGAAAGCACATTTGCTCCCTTGGTGGTTTTGGTAATTCATAACAACATATATCTCATTGAACTAATGTCCATTCAAGATTAAGATTTCAGGATGTTCAATGATTGGCATGGCATGGACTAGAGATGTGGACCCCTCAAAATGCTAAGGACAAGGATTGGCAAAGATCAAGACTCTACATTTTTGGTTTAGTGATCCAAGATCACATTGAGTCCATAGGAAAGCCAATACTATTAAAAAGGGATGAGGTGTTGCTTAATGGTCTTTTTGCTCAAGTGCTTAGTGACAGTATTCCTAAACCCTCAACCACTCTCTCTACCCAAATATGTCCTAAACCTAAAGTCCAACTCGGCCCCACTGATATTTCCTACCCGGCCCCACCGAGTTCATCCAAGACTTAGCCATTGCCAAAACCCTAACAAATCGGATCCACCGAAATGGATCTCGGTCTCACCGAGATGGCCTTGCCAACTCTCTGTAATCGTTTGCACTTACTTAGGTCTCACCGAGTTTGCAAATCGGTCTCACCGATGTCGGAAGTGGGGCTCCGGGGACCCAAAGGTTCGAACACTGGGGTGAGCTCGTCCTACTGCTTCTTCCCCTACCACGGCAGTGCTACGGCGAGACTACGGCGAGAGCGCGCTAGCGTGGGACGGGCAAAGACACAGCGATTTACCCAGGTTCGGGTCACCTTGCGGTGTAAGACCCTACTCCTGCTTTGTGGTTGGGATTATTGTGGGTGAGAGAGTTCTCGCGTACAGGGTTGAAGATGATCCGTCCATCTACCGTGGCTGCACTGCCCCCCTTTATACCGCCTTGGTCCTCTTCCCCCTCGAAAACTTAGGCGGGAAGGGTTGCCACACTTGGCGGTTTTGAAAGGGGATAGGCGCTCAGGCTATCCTGACTAAAGGTGGTCTTCGCCTGCCAAAGCATGATCCATGACGCGGCGGCGGACTCGGTGATGACCTCCACCCTGCGCGCCCGCCATCTTGGTCTTCCTTCGCCGATCGGGCAACCTTTGGGGTCGCTTTGGGGAGTAGATAGCTGGCCCTGCTTCCCTAGCACAAAAGAGGAAACCATCTGCATCCGTGCCTGCTGGCGCGGCCCCTGCTGCTGCTCGTCGCCGCGCGCGTCACCCACGTGATGGGTTCTAGTCCGCACGACCCGCCGAACGGTCTTCTCCTCGAACGCCTGTGGGAGGGGGCCTCGGAAGGCCACCTCGGGAGCCAGCCTGGTGAAGGGACTCGGGAAGCCGCCTCGTGAGGGGACCTCGCGAGGCCGTTTATGGTGGTGCTGAGCGTTGCCTGCTACTCCCTGAGGAGGGGGCCTCAAGAGGCCAGGGCCCCATGAGGGGTCTTGGCGAGATGCTTGGCGGCGACGGCCCGCCGGGCCTACTCCAGGCGTTGCGCCCTGGGCCAAAAGCAGACGGGCCTGGATACCCCGGGTTCCATGGGCCCGACAACCGAGATGGCTTGCCAACTCTATGTTGCCTTATTGCTTCACTTCGGTCCTACCGAGTTGATGCAATCGGTGCCACCGAGATGAGGATTGCCCTAAGCCATTGCACTTCGGTCCATCCGAGTTGTTCGTATCGGTCCCACAGAGATTCCTAAAGTTCATATCTTTTACATAGTTTGGTGCTACCGAGTCTTCTGAATCGGTGCCACCGAGTTGGGTCAAAAGTGTGTAACGGTTGGATTTTGTGTGGAGGCTATATATACCCCTCCACCATATCCTTCTCAGTAAGGAGAGCCATCAGAACGTGTCTACACTTCCACCATACATTTTCTGAGAGAGAACCACCTACTCATGTGTTGAGATCAAGATATTCCATTCCTACCATTTGCACCTTGATCTCTAACCTTTCCCAAGTTGCTTTCCACTCAAATCTTTCTTCCACCATAGCCAAATCTGTGAGGAGTGTTTGAGTGCTGGGAAGACTATCATTTGAAGCACAAGAGCAAGGAGTTCATCAACAACACACCGTCTATTACCTTTTGGAGAGTGGTGTCTCCTAGATTGGTTAGGTGTCACTTGGGAGCCTCCAACCAGATGTGGAGTTGAACCAAGAGTTTGTAAGGGCAAGGAGATCGCCTACTTCGTGAAGATCTACCCCGAGTGAGGCTAGTCCTTCGTGGACGTAAGCCATGGTGGAATAGACAAGGTTGCTTCTTCGTGGATCCTTTGTGGGTGGAGCCCTCCGTGGACTCGCGCAGCCATTACCCTTCGTGGGTTGAAGTCTCCATCAACGTGGACGTACGATAGCACCACCTATCGGAACCACGCCAAAAACCACCGTGTCTTCATTGCGTTTGAAATCTCCAATCCCTCCTTTACATACATATGCAATTGCTTACATTCCGCTGCTATACTCTTAGAATTGCATGTGTAGGGTGATGCTTGACATGTACTATTGCTAAAATCTGCCCACAACTAAAATTGGGAAAAGGTTTGGTTTTATTTGGTCAAGTAGTCTAATCACCCCCCCCCTCTAGACATACTTTCGATCCTACAAGTTTGTTAGCATCGGAAGGCTTGCAATCCATTCATGAAAAACATCCTTGAAATAGTTAATAAAAAATTCTGGTGTATCAGTTGCTTCTCTTCTTGGCTGCAGTTGGTCTTTGAGCCCGTGGCTGCATTTGGTTTCTTCAATTATCTCTCTTGACTTCCATTTTATGTTTCACATAGTTTGCTTAACTTTCGGGCTGCAGTTGGTCTCTGCGCCAGTCTGGTTGTGCGGTCTTTATGCAAGGTCCTAAGATGCCCTTTGTGTATGGATGGACCATGTTGCAAAAGAACACGTCCAACAAAACTACGACGCTCAGAAACCTGATGACCCACAAGTATAGGGGATCAATCGTAGTCCTTTCGATAAGTAAGAGTGTCAAACCCAACGAGGAGCAGAAGGAAATGATAAGCGGTTTTCAGCAAGGTGTTTTCTGCAAGCACTGAAATTATCGGTAACAGGTAGTTTGATAGCAAGGTAATTCGTAACAAGTAACAAGTAGCAATGGTAACAAAGGTGCAGCAAGGTGGCCCAATCCTTTTTATACAAAAGGACAAGCCGAAATGAAATCTTTTAATAAGCAAGGCGTTCTCAAGGACGAATGGGAATTTCATCTAGTCACTTTCATCATGTTTGTTTGATTTGCGTTCGCTACATTGATAATTTGATATATGGGTAGACCGGTGCTAGGGTGCTATTCTTACTTGAACAAGCAACCCTCTTATGATTACCCCCTCTCACAAGCATCTGCAACTACGAAAGAAGAATTAAGATAAATCTAACCATAGCATGAAACATATGGATCCAAATCAGCCCCTTACAAAATAGCACATAAACTAGGGTTTAAGCTTCTGTCACTCTAGTAACCCATCATCCACTCTAGCAACCCTTAGGCTCAAATATGGTGAAGTTTCATGTAGTCGACGTTCACATGACACCACTAAAGGAAGCAACAACATAGATATCATCAAAATATCGAACGAATACCAAATTCACATGATTACTTATAACAAGACTTCTCCCATGTCCCCAAGAACAAAAGTAACTACTCACAAATCATATTCATGTTCAAGATCAGAGGGGTATTGAATATCATTAAGGCTCTGAACATATAATCTTCCACCAAATAAACCAACTAGCATCAACTACAAGATGTAATCAACACTACTAGCAACCCACAGGTACCAATCTGAGGTTTTGGGACAAAGATTGAATACAAGAGATGAACTAGGGTTTGAGATGAGATGGTGCTGGTGCAGATGTTGATGAAGATTGGTCCTCCTATCATGAGAGGATCATTGGTGATGTCGATGGCTTCGATTTTCCCCTCCCGGAGGGAAGTATCCCCGGCGGAATCGCTCCACCAGAGAGCAAAAGTGCATCTGCCCAGGTTCCGCCTCGAGATGGCGGTGCTTCATCCCGAAAGTCTTCTCTTCATTTTTTCTAGGGCAAATGGCTTCATTTAGCAGAAGATGGGCCTCGGAGGCCAGCCAAGGGCCTCACAAGCTCGGGGGGCGCGCCCACGGGGTATGGCGCGCCCCCCAGGCTTGTGGCTTCCTGGTGGGTCCCCTCCTAGTATTTCTTCCGCCAATATTTTTTATATATTCCAAAATAATTCTCCCTAAATTTTTAGGTCATTTGAAGTTGTGCACAATAGCTATCTCTGTTGTAGCCCTTTCCGGTCCAGAATTCCAGCTGCCGGCAATCTCCCTCTTCATGTGAAACTTGCAAAATAAGAGAGAAAAGGCATAAGAATTGTACATAAAGTGAAGTAATGACCCAAAACATAATAAATAACAATAGGAAAACATGATGCAAAATGGATGTATCAACTCCCCCAAGGTTAGACCTCACTTGTCCTCAAGCGAAAACTGAAATCGATAATCATGACCACATGTTTAGAGAGAGAGGTGTCGATAAAACAAAATACGGACATGAAAGCATCATGATCATTATCATAAGAGCAATATATCATCATAAAACTTCTCATGAATAAGTGGCAATTCATCCACAAGACAAAGTATGAACTATAAACTGCATTGAAAACTAACAAACTATGATCTTGATCACTGAAGCAATTGCAATTCATCATATTATCAGAAAGAGTCTATGTAAGAGCTTTGTTTAGCAAGTTCACATACTCAACTATCATTTAGTCTTCTATGATTGTTGACACTCACGGCATACTTATGGAGCAAAAGTTTCAGTCAGACACATAGAAAGATAGGGGCTTATAATTTCGCCTCCCAACTTATTTACCTCAAGTGTATTGTCAACAATAATAACTCATGATCACCTGCATGTAACTGGATATATATGCCAGGATCTTTCCCCACCAGATGATGCTTGCCAAGAGAGAAAATAAAAACGGAATAGAGGAGAATATTATTGACTCTTGCATAAAAGTAAATACATAAAGTAAAAGATAGGCCCTTCGCAGAGGGAAGCAGAGGTTGTCATGCACTTTTTATTTTTGGATGTGCAAGCTCTTAATGCAAAGGAACGTCACTTTATATTGCCCCTTGTGATAGCAACCTTTATTATGCAGTCTGTCGATTTTATTTCTTCACCATCACAAGTTCATACAAAGCTTATTTTCCCTTACAATAAAAGATCATACATATTTAGTAGCAATTTTTATTGCTTTTGCACCGATAACAACTTACTTGAAGGATACTATTCAATCCATAGGTAGGAATGGTGGACTCTCATGACATGAAACTGGGTTCAAGGGTTTTTGGATGCACAAGTAGTATCTCTACTTAGTACGAAATTTTGGCTAGCAAAAGATTATGGGCATGCACCACATGTTAGAGGATCCATGAAAATATAGCTACTATGTGAATATAAGCAAACTTAACTCATTACGTTGTCTTCCTTGTCCAATGTCGACTATTTGACATAGAATATTTAATGGGGGCTCACAATCATAAAAGATGTCCAAGATAGTATATTTATATGTGAGACCTCTCTTCCTTTATTACTTTTTCATGGATTGCAACAATGACCAATGCTATGTTTGTTAACTCCCAATGATTTTTATAAATTATACTTCTTTTATGTCAAGTAATCACTCCCCATGGGATTAGCATATGATCTCCTTTTTTATTTATTCTCTTTATTTTATTTCTATGATTGAATCAACAAAAGTAAAACAACTCAACTCAAACTACTCTTTATTATATAACTCTCACACTCGATTAGATAGATAGATAGATAGATCACAAAGCAGGAACTCGAAACTAAATCATACTAAAACTTTATTCTTCTAAATCACGAAATAACTAAGGATCGAACTAAAATAGATAATTATGATAAAAGTGATGGTGATACGATACCGGGGCACCTCCCCCAAGTTTGGCACATGCCAAGGGTGGTGCCCATACCCGTGTACTCAAGTCTCCTTCTTCGGTGATGGTGGGGCAATATTCTTAGCAATGATGCCCCTGAGGATGCGATTCTCCTCTTCGAGCTTATTGACTTGACGCTTAAGATCCATGATTTCCTTTCGGAGCTTTCTGGTGACAGTTAATGCACCATCCACCCAAGGATGCATCCTGGCTGAAGGAGACGAAGCAACACTCTTTTTCAAGTTACGATAAGAAATAAATCGGGTGTTGGGAGGTTTAACCGTATTTGGCAATCTTGATTTCTTGAATTCCACATGCATATCTCCAGGTTAGGGTAGTGAGGTTTCTTCTTCTTCCACGTCCGTGGAATCCATCCTCTTCAAGTCAGCCTCCACCTCCTCATCGGTCGACCACCCATAGGGGTCGACATTACCGTAGATTCTTGGATGTCATGTAGTGTGGGAAACATGGCTCTCCCCATCCGATTCTTGTGACGACATAGCGCTCCAAATCTGCCTGAAAACAGCCCGAAACAAGAAGAAAGGAGAAACTTGCGATACACTGGTCAAAACATCCGAGAGTATATATAATGAATTTTTTTGTGCAGGACAAGTAATATGGAAGAAAAATGGAGTCAGGAAAGTCCACGGGGGAGCCACAAGCTCGGTAGGCGCGCCCTGGGGGGTAGGGCGTGTCCCCAGGCTTGTCGCTCCCTCGTGCACTCTTCAGCCTGTTTATTATTTTCCTAATTTTTTATATATTCCGAAATGAACAAAAAGTGCTTTTATGGAATTTTTGGAGTGGGTTTACTTACCGTACCACATACCTACTCCTTTTCAGGGTTCTGGGCATTCCGGAAGGTTTCTTCTATGTGCTCCTCCAGTGTCATGGTTTGAATAATATTAGTTTCAACATTAATGGGCGTACCTGAGATATAATGTTTAATTCTTTGCCCATTAACCACTCTCGGATTAGTGCCTTCGGAGTTGTTTATCTTGATACCTCCAGAGCGATAAACTTCTTCGACGATGTATGGTCCTTCCCATTTAGAGAGAAGTTTTCCTGCAAAGAATCTTAAACGAGAATTGTATAATATAACATGATCACCTACTTTAAATTCCCGTTTTTGAATTCTCTTATCATGCCATCTTTTAACTTTTTCTTTAAACAACTTGGCATTTTCATAGGCTTGTGTTCTCCATTCATCTAGAGAGCTAATATCAAATACCTCTTTTCACCGGCAAGTTTAAAATCATAGTTGAATTCTTTAATGGCCCAACAAGCTTTATGTTCTAACTCAAGAGGTAAATGACATGCTTTTCCATATACCATCTTATATGGAGACATACCCATAGGATTTTTATAAGCAGTTATGTATGCCCATAATGCATCATCAAGTTTCTTAGACCAATTCTTTCTAGATCTATTAACGGTCTTTTGTAAGATTAACTTTATTTCTCTATTACTCAATTCAACTTGACCACTAGATTGAGGATGATAAGGCGATGGAATTCTATGGTTAACATCATATTTAGCAAGAAGTTCACGGAAAGCACCATGAATAAAATGTGAACCACCATCAGTCATCAAATATCTAGGGACTTCAAACCTCGGAAATATAACTTCTTTAAGCATTTTAATAGAAGTGTTATGATCAGCACTACTAGTTGGAATAGCTTCTACCCACTTATTAACATAATCAACAGCAACTAAAATATGTGTATACCCGTTAGAGGAAGGAAAAGGTCCCATGTAATCAAATCCCCAAACATCAAATGGTTCAATAACAAGTGAATAATTCATAGGAATTTCCAGACGTCCACTAATACAACCTATTCTTTGACATTCATCACAAGAGAGGACAAACTTACGTGCGTCTTTGAAAAGAGTAGGCCAATAAAAACCAGATTGTAATACCTTATGTGCAGTTCTGTCTCCCGCATGGTGTCCTCCGTATGCTTTGGAGTGACACTTCCATAGGATTTGTTCCTGTTCATGCTCAGGTACACAACGTCTAATAATACCATCTACTCCTTTATATAAATGTGGGTCATCCCAAAAGTAATGTCTTAAATCAAAGAAGATTTTTTTCTTTTGTTGGTAGGTAAAACTAGGTGGAATATATTTAGCAACAATATAATTAGCATAGTTTGCATACCAAGAACTAGTGTGAGAAGCATTTACCACAGCTAATTGCTCATCAGGAAAATTATCATTAATAGGTAGTGGGTCATCAAGAACATTTTCCATCCTAGACAAATTATCCGCTACTGGGTTTTCAGCTACTTTTCTATCAATAATATCAAATCAAATTCTTGTAACAAAAGAACCCACCTAATAAGTCTAGGTTTAGCATCTTTTTTTCCATAAGGTATTTAATAGTAGCATGATCGGTGTGAAAAGTTACTTTAGAATCAACAATATAAGATCTGAACTTATCACATGCAAACACAACTGCTAAAAATTCTTTCTCAGTAGTAGCATAATTTCTTTGAGCACCATCTAGAGTTTTGCTAGCATAATGAATAACATTTAATTTCTTATCAACTCTTTGTCCTAGAACAGCACCAACAGCATAATCACTAGCATCACACATAATTTCAAAGGGTAGGTTCCAATCAGGTGGTTGAACAATAGGTGCAGATATTAAGGCTTTCTTAAGTATTTCAAAGGCTTCTACGCAATCTGATGACCCAAAAGTATAGGGGATCAATCATAGCCCTTTGGATAAGTAAGAGTGTTGAACCCAATGAGGAGCAGAAGGAAATGATAAGCGGTTTTCAGCAAGGTATTCTCTGCAAGAACTGAAATTGTAGGTAATAGATAGTTTGATAGCAAGGTAATTCGTAACCAGCAACAAATAGTAACGGTAACAAAGGTGCGGCAAGGTGGCCCAATCCTTTTTATAGCAAAGGACAAGCCGGAATGATCTCTTATAAAAAGCAAAGCATTCTCAAGGACACATGGGAATTTCATCTAGTCACATTCATCATGTTTATTTGATTCGCGTTCGCTACTTTCACAATTTGATATGTGGGTGGACCGGTGCATGGGTGCTATTCTTACTTGAACAAGCCTCCCACTTATGATTACCCCCTCACGCAAGCATCCGCAACTACAAAAGAAGAATTAAGATAAATCTAACCATAGCATGAAACATATGGATCCAAATCTGCCCCTTACGGAATAGCGCATAAACTAGGGTTTAAGCTTCTGTCACTCTAGCAACCCATCATCGACTTACTACTCCACAATGCCTTCCTTTAGGCCCAAATATGGTGAAGTGTCATGTAGTCGACGTTCACCCGACACCACTAATGGAAGCAACAACATACATATCATCAAAAGATTGAACGAATACCAAGTTCACATGATTACTTATAAACAGACTTCTCCCATGTCCTCAAGAACAAACGTAACTACTCACAAATCATAATCATCTTCAAGATTAGAGGGGTATTCAATATCATTAAGGATCTGAACATATAATCTTCCACCAAATAAAGCAACAAGCATCAACTACGAGATGTAATCAACACTACTAGCAACCCACGGGTACCAATCTGAGGTTTTGAGACAAAGATTGAATACAAGAGATGAACTAGGGTTTGAGATGAGATGGTTCTGGTGAAGATGTTGATGAAGATTGGTCCTCCCACGATGAGAGGATCGTTGGTGGTGTCGATGGCTTCGATTTCCCCCTCCCGGAGGGAAGCTTCCCCGGCGGAATCGCTCCGCCGGAGAGCAAAAGTGCTCCTGCCCAGGTTCCGCCTCGAGACGGCGGCGCTTCGTCCCAAAAGTCTTCCTCTGGTTTTTTTCTAGGGAAAATGGCTTCGTACAGGAGAAGATGGGCCCTAGAGGCATGTCAGGGGCACCACAAGCTCGGGGGGCGCGCCCAGGGGGTAGGACGCGCCCCCAGGCTTGTGGCTTCCTGGTGGGTCCCCTCCTGGTATTTCTTAAGCCAATATTTTTTATATATTCCAAAATAATTCTCCGTAAATTTTCAGGTCATTTGGAGATGTGCAGAATAGCTATCTCTGTTACACCCCTTTCCGGTCCAGAATTCCAGCTGCCGGTAATTTTCCTCTTCATGTGAAATTGCAAAATAAGAGAGAACAGGCATAAGAATTGTATCATAAAGTGAAATAATGACCCAAAACATAATAAATAACAGTAGGAAAACATGATGCAAAATGGACGTATCAACTCCCCCAAGCTTAGAGCTCGCTTGTCCTCAAGCGAAAACCCGAAATCGATAATCATGACCACATGTTTAGAGAGAGATGTGTCAATAAAACAAAATACAGACATGAGAGCATCATGATCAATATCATAACAACAATATATCATCATAAAACTTCTCATGTATAAGTGACAATTCATTCACAAGTTAAAGTATGAACCATAAACCGTATTGAAAACTAACAAACTATGATCTCAGTTACTGAAGCAATTGCAATTCATCATATTATTAGAAAAAGTCTATGTAAGATCTTTGTTTAGCAAGTTCACATACTCAACTATCATTTAGTCTTCTATGATTCTATGATTGCTGACACTCACGGCATACTTATGGAGCAAAAGTTTCAGTCAAACACATAGAAAGATAGGGGCTTATAATTTCGCCTCCCAACTTATTTACCTCAAGGGTAATGTCAACAATAATAACTCATGATCACTTACATCTAACTAGATATATATGCCTGGATCTATGCCCCCCACATGATGCTTGCCAAGAGAGAAAATAAAAACAGAATAGAGGAGAATACTATTGACTCTTGCATAAAAGTAAATACATAAAGTAAAAGATAGGCCCTTCGCAGAGGGAAGCAGAGGTTGTCTGGCACTTTTTATTTTTGGATGTGCAGGCTCTTAATGTAAAGGAATGTCACTTTATATTGCCCCTTGTGATAGCAACCTTTATTATGCAGTCTGTCGCTTTTATTTGTTCACCATCACAAGTTCGTACAAAGCTTATTTTCCCTTACAATAAAAGATCATACATATTTAGGAGAAATTTTTATTGCTTTTGCACCGATCACAACTTACTTGAAGGATCTTATTCAATCCATAGGTAGATATGGTGGACTCTCATGACATGGAACTGGGTTTAAGGGTTTTTGGATGCACAAGTAGTATCTCTACTTAGTATAGAATTTTGGCTAGCAAAAGATTGGGAGCAAGCACCACATGTAAGAGGATCCACGACAAAATAGCTTCTATGTGAATATAAGCAAACATAACTCATTACGTTGTCTTCCCTGTCCAACGTCAACTATTTGACATAGAATATTTAATGGGAGCTCACAATCACAAAAGATGTCCAAGATAGTATATTTATATGTGAGACCTCTCTTCCTTTTTTACTTTTTCATGAATTGCAACAATGACCAATGCTATGTTTGTTAACTTCCAACAAGTTTTATCAATTATACTTCTTTTATGTGAAGTCATCTCTCCCCATGGGATTAGAATATGATCTTACTTTTTATTCTCTTATTTTATTTCTAAGATTGGATCAACAAAAGCAAAACACTCAACTGAAACTACTCTTTATTATATAACTCTCACACACTATTACATAGATAGATATATCACAAAGCAAGCACTCGAAACTAAATCATACTAGAACTTTATTCTTCTAAATCATGAAATAACTAAGGATCGAACTAAGATATATAATTATGATAAAAGTGATGGTGATACGATACCGGGGCACCTCCCACAAGCTTGGCACAAGCCAAGGGTGGTGCCCATACCCGTGTACTCAATTCTCCTTCTTCGGTGAGGGTGGTGATGAAGTGATTGGCTTGCTTCTTATTACATCAATTAGGATCTCCCTTAGGCTCTGAATTTCCCGGAGTACATGCTGGATCATCTCTGCGTTCTTTTGGACTTCAGCCATAATATGTTTATTCTCTAGACCCCACGCTTTCTTCCCTGCGTCACATTCACTTGGATGAGAGATGTCCCAATTGGAAGGTATGTGCATGCGGGGAGTATTCTCAAATTCATAATTGTGAACCAAGTTATGAAAATTGTTCCGATGTAACCTGTGTAAGGGCCTCCTTGGGGGAAGCCCTTCTTGTACCTCTGGGCTCCCCTGGCTTGTGGTGCTTCTCATGGCTTGATGGGGATTTGGAGTTGTGGAGATGCCGGCAAGGGTACCCCTCTCGGAAACCGGAGGGTGGACCTCTAGCGAATCTCCATCATCTTCCTCCATGGTAACTTCTTCCTCCTCCTCTCTTTTGAGTTACATCTGCAGCAACCAAGCGTCGTCTCCCACGTTGTTGGAGGAAGAGGAAGACATGATGCCTGGCCTAGGAAATCTGACAGGAAACAGCACGAAACAAGAACAGAGGAGAAACTTGCGATACGGTGGTCAAAACATCCGAGAGTATATATAATGATTTTTTCTCGTGCAGGACAAGTAATATGGAAGGAAAACGGAGTCAGGAAAGTCCACGGGGGAGCCACAAGCTCGGTAGGGGCGCCATGGGGCTAGGGCGTGCCCCCCAGGCTTGTCACTCCCTCATGCACTTTCCGGACTGTTTATTATTTTCCTAATTTTTTATATATTCCAAAACGAACAGAAAGTACTTTTATGGAATTTTTAGAGCCGGTTTACTTACCATACCACATAACTACTCCTTTTCAGGGTTCTGGGCGTTCCGGAAGGTTTCTTCTATGTGCTCTTCCGGTGTCATGGTTTGAATAATATTAGTTTCAACGTTAATGGGCGTACCTGAGATATAATGTTTAATTCTTTGCCCATTAATCACTCTCGGATTAGTTCCTTCGGAACTGTTTATTTTGATAGCTCTGGAGCGATAAACTTCCTCGACGATGTATGGTCCCTCCCATGTAGAGAGAAGTTTTCATGCAAAGAATCTTAAACAAGAATTGTATAATAGAACATGATCACCTACTTTCAATTCCCGTTTCTGAATTCTTTTATCATGCCATCTTTTCACCTTCTCTTTAAATAACTTGGCATTTTCATAGGATTGTGTCCTCCATTCATCTAGAGAGCTAATTAAAATCAAATAACCTCTTTTCACCGGCAAGTTTAAAATCATAGTTTAGTTCTTTAATTGCCCAATATGCCTTATGTTCTAGTTCAAGAGGTAAATGACATGCTTTTCCATAAACCATTTTATATGAAGACATACCCATAGGGTTTTTATAAGCAGTTCTATAAGCCCACAATGCGTCATCAAGTTTCTTAGACCAATTCTTTCTGGATCTATTAACGGTCTTTTGCAAAATTAAATTTATTTCTCTATTACTCAATTCAACTTGACCACTAGACTGAGGATGGTAAGGTGATGCAATTCTATGATTAACATCATATTTAGCAAGAAGTTTATGGAAAGCACCATGAATGAAATGTGAACCGCCATCAATCATCAAATATCTAGGGACTCCAAACCTCAGAAATATAACTTCTTTAAGAATTTTGATAGAAGTGTTATGATCAGCACTACTAGTTGGAATAGCTTCTACCCACTTAGTAACATAATCAATAGCAACTAAAATATGTGTATACCCATTAGAGGAAGGAAAAGGTCCCATATAATCAAAACCCCAAACATCAAATGGTTCAATAACAAGTGAATAATTCGTAGGCATGCATTTCCTGGCGTCTACTAATATTACCAATTCTTTGACATTCATCACAAGATAGGACAAACTTACGTGCATCTTTGAAAAGAGTAGGCTAATAAAAACAAGATTGTAATACCTTGTGTGTAGTTCTGTCTCCCGCATGGTGTCCTCTGTATGCCTCGTAGTGACACTTCCATAGGATTTGTTCCTGTTCATGCTCAGGTACACAACGTCTAATAATACCATCTACTCCTTCTTTATATAATTGTGGGTCATGCCAAAAGTAATGTCTTAAATCAAAGAAGATTTTTTCTTTGTTGATAGGTAAAGCTAGGTGGGATGTATTTAGCAACAATGTAATTAGTATAGTCTGCATACCTAGGACTAGTGAGAGAAGCATTTACCGCAGCTAATTGCTCATCAGGAAAAGTATCATTAATAGACAGTGGGTCATCAAGAACATTTTCCATCCTAGACAAATTATCCGCTACTGGGTTTTCAGCTCCTTTTCTATCAACAATATGCAAATAAAATTCTTGTAATAGAAGAACCCACCTAATAAGTCTAGGTTAAGCATCTTTCTTTTCCATATGGTATTTAATAGAAGCATGATCATTGTGAACAGTTACTTTAGAATCAACAATATAAGATCTGAACTTATCACATGCAAACACAACTGCAAAAAATTCTTTCTCAGTAGTAGCATAATTTCTTTGAGCACTGTCTAGAGTTTTACTAGCATAATGAATAACATTCAATTTCTTATCAACTCTTTGTCCTAGAATAGCACCAACGACATAATCACTAGCATCACACATAATTTCAAAGGGTAGGTTCCAATCAGGTGGTTGAACAATAGGTGCAGATATTAAAGCTTTCTTAAGTATTTCAAAGGCTTCTACGCAATCATCATCAAAAACAAATGGAACATCTTTTTGCAAGAGATTAGTAAGAGGCCTAGAAATTTTAGAGAAGTCTTTTATAAACCTTTATAGAAACCAGCATGACCTAGGAAACTTCTTATACCTTTGATATCTTTAGGACATGGCATTTTTTCAATTGCATCAACTTTAGCTTTGTCTACTTCAATACCTCTTTCAGAAATTTTATGCCCAAGGACTATACCTTCATTCACCATAAAGTGGCACTTCTCCTAATTCAAGACAAGATTAGTTTCTTCACATCTCTGAAAAACTCGATCAAGGTTGCTTAAGCAATCATCAAAAGAAGTTCCATAAACGGAAAAATCATCCATGAATACCTCAACAATCTTTTCACAAAAGTCAGAGAATATAGCAGTCATACATCTTTGAAAGGTAGCAGGTGCATTACATAAACCAAAAGGCATATGACGATAAGCATAAGTTCCAAAAGGACAAGTAAAAGTGGTTTTCTCTTTATCTTCTTTTGATACAGGTATTTGAGAGAAACCAGAATATCCATCTAGGAAGCAAAAGTGTGTATGTTTAGATAATCTTTCTAACATTTGATCAATAAAAGGCAAGGGGTAATTACCATCCTATAACCAGTTACAATTCTTTGTGGGATAAGTTCATTTTTATCATTAGGGACAACGGTAATACCTCCTTTCTTAGGAACACAATGAACATGACTTACCCATCTACTATCAGCTATAGGATAAATTATACCTACCTCCAGAAGCTTTAATATTTCATTTCTTACCACATCCTTCATTTTAGGATTTAATCTTCTTTGATGATCAACAACTGGTTTAGCATCTGGCCCCATATGAATTTTGTGCTGACATAGACACTACAAAAAAAAACACTTCCGTGATGATACATCTTTGTCACAGTAGGTCAAGTTTTCTGTCATGCATGTGCATCCATGACAATTTTATGACAGAATCAAGATAGTCATACATGTGCTGTCGTAGAAGTGTTCCATGACAATACTGAAATTATCATCACGGAAGTGTCCACTTCCATGACGATAAATGTCGCGTCATGGAAGTGTTTTCGTCAAGGGTAACCGACACGTGGCATCCACCATAACGGGTCGCCGTTAAGCTATCGGGTTCTAGTTTGGATCTGATAATCCATTAAGAGGCCTGCCTTATGGGGATTTTCCACGTGTAAAATTCTCATTGGCCAACTGATCCACGTGTCAGGCCGGTGTTGCGACAGATGTCGTCCATTCATTGCACGAGACGCACCTATGGAACAGTGACACGTGGCATGGCCCAACAGTGGCCCATTTAGGTTATAGAGGCCGGCCCGTTTGACTTGGTCAAAAGTTAATGGGCCGGCCATGGAATGCCTGTTACCGGCCTATTCGCATACAGCCCATTTACGGCCCGGGTACTCACGGCCCGTTATGGCCTTTAAAAATTCGGCCTAGTAGCGTCATGTGGGCCATTCCATATGATTCTAGCCCGTTGTCACTTTTGGCCCATCTATGGCCCGTGAAGTCTTTTGGCCATATGAGGCCTTTTTCACCTCTGGGCCCATAGACGGCCCGAGGTGATTCAGGCCCATCATGAACAGTAAACTGCTTTGAGCCCATTAACGGCCCATGATTCAGTTGGGCCGTTTCCAGCCCGTGTTTTCTTTCGGCCTTCTAAGGCCCCATATATTCTTGGGCTCATTTCCGGCCCTCGATTACTTATGGTCCGTTACTGGCCTGTTATGCTAATGGGCCAAATTCAGCCTGTGGTAACAATCGGTCCATTTGTGGCCCGTTAACACGTTGGGCCGTTTTCATCCCGTCCTGTAATCCGGCCCATTAACGACCCGTCATGCCTGTTGATAGAATTAAGCCTGCGCTGCCTTTCGTCCTGTTAACGACCCGTTATGGTCTGGGCCCACAAACGGACGGCTCCGATTTAGGCCCGTTTACGGTCCATATTGCGGTCCAATTTTGGCCCATGAACAGTAAGCCCATGGATCCTACGACGCGTACGAGGCCCATGGATCATACGGCCCGTAGGAGGCCCATGGATCCTATGGCCCGTAGAAGGGCCATCGTTACCGCGGCCCGTAGGAGGCCCATCATTACCACGACCCATATGTGGCCCATGGTTATAGCGGCCACTAGCAAACCGAGGAAAAAGAACTGCAGTGACTACAAGGAAACAAATAAACAAGACTATATAAGTAAATAAATAAGCAAGCAACTAACGCTACGCTATTACGGAGATTACAGACATTACATCCACTGGGCATCAAAGTTCGCCACCAGTGCAAATAAAGGGAACAACAAAGCAGCATATTACATACACTGGGCGTCTAAATTGGCCACCAGTGCAAATAAACGAGGCAGCAAAACAAGTCCAGAACTAAAACAACTTCAGAAGAGTTCAAGAAACGTTATCCTGGGTATCCACCATGCTGGCAATAAGCTTAGCAAGCTTATTAACTTTCTCTTGTTTGGCACTAAAATCCTCCAACGCTTGCTGTTGCACCAGAAAGTATCCATCTAAATTCTCCAGGGACTTCCTCAGTCCTTCGGCTTCTTGTCGCAGCACAGCTGATCGATGTCTTTCAGCTTGTTCTTGAGACTCAAGAAACCGAACTGATTCAGACAGCGAGTTTGAAGAGCTTGTGCAAGTGGTAATGGCCAGTAACTCGAACACTACATCAAGACAGGACTTTGGGGTTGTCTCACTGTCTTCAAGATAGTTTTCCTTATCTGTTTTATCAGCTTTGTTGGAGACTAGCAAGGTTGTCTCACTATCTTCAACCTTATCTGCATTACTTCCTTTACCATTGCTTAATGTGGTACTCTTCTCCAATATTCTATCAGCATTCTAAAAGAAGAAACAAGCAGACACACAACAGGTTTAGCATGTAGTATATGAAACTCATTTTAGTGAACCAGTTTAGTAGTAAGGTGGACAGGATTAAATTATCAAGTCATCTATTGCAAAGTAGTACATTATAAAAGCATCAAACAAACATATATCTATGTGCTACTATCACAGCATTGTCTTGCCAAATCAAAATAGACACACAGTTCAAATCATATCAGTTCAAGAAAAAATAGCATTGAAAGAATATAAGTGTGGGAAACTACACAGCACCACAAGATTTCAGATGGGTACCACGGGTATACATGTACAACTAACAACACTATTGGCTCTGTTTTCATGCTAGTAATGTGCATGATATGAGAAGACAACTGTCTATACAATTGAAATTGAAATCAACATAGAGCAATTTAGAAGAGCAAATCAGTTAAAGAAACATGTTTAAACATACGTGTTGTGCCATTGGAGTTTTGATTGGATCCTTCTATTTAAAAATTATTTGGTATGAGTACATACAGTGAATCAAGAGCAAAGCAGTATGCACCATAGCTATGGAATCTTACCTGAGAACAGTTGTTCTTCAGGTTTAAGCACTTGTTCTACAAGAAGAGAGTATAGTAAGACGCAGCCATATAGTACTTCAAAATGAAATATGATCTCATAGACCCTACCAGATTCATGGGTCTAGACCAATACAGAACAAGGCGTTCCCCGTCATCATCCCGTAAATGTGTCTCCGGAGAAAGTAAGGGAATTTGATGAGTTTCCTTGCCAGTGAAATACGTTTTCTTCAGGTAACTCCGATACTGCCGCAAAGCATTCTTGAAGATAGCAGAGGTATTAGCACAGGTTACCTCATCCTGAGTTTCCAAATCGGTCATTCTCTACACAGAAAAATGGGAACATTTGCTGTGTTATAACCAGCAGGGACGTAGAAAGTATGGGACAAAATAAAGTAATTGCCATGAATACTTACACATAACTCCTGGAGGAACACCTGCAACTGGCTTTTTCCTTCATCTTCAGTATAATATTTCCATGATGGGAAGATACGCACATAGGATTTAACAACATCAAATGCGATAGACGCTAAACTACGGATGACTGGTTCTGCTTCGCCCATAGGAATAGGTGTACTAACTGGTAGAGTTGGGGTTCTCCGTGGTAGTCCTGGCGCTTTGGGCACTGGAGCTGCCTTACTAACTGCTCTTGTTTGGAACTATGGTGGAGATGGTGCCGTGTCAACTGGAATAGGTGTACTAACTGGTGGAGTTGGGGTTGGGGTTAGATTGGGTGAAGTTGGTTCTCTGTCCGTCGGAGTAGGGGTAACATCTGCGATAGTCTGGGTTATGTGTGGTAGGGCTGGTTCTTGTGCAAGTACAACCGGGGTGCTATCTCCATCGACAGGTAGCACTGTTTTATTTGAAGACCGTGTTTTTACTCTGCTAGATACTGCCATCACCCCCTCCAATTCAAATGGCTGATAAACAAGAAAAGTAGTTGAATGTACAGACCTTGTATGATACAGATGCAATAGATAGTGAGGAAAAAAGAGGGCATGAAATAGTTCACATATATGTTGCTTAACTAAATAGGATAGCATGGCATAATTTCACATATATGATGTCTATCTAAACAGTATAGCATGACATAATTCAAAGATATGATGACTAACTAAAAAGGATGGCATGAGATAATTATATGATGTCTTTAGTAAACAGGTTCGCATGACATAATTAACATACATGTTATCTAAGTAAACATGATGGCATGATATAATTCACATATGTGATTTATTTACTAAGCCGATGGCATTTGCATATATGATGTCTAAACTAAGCATATGGTGTTGAATATTGTGTATATGATGTCTAAACTATGCAATGCAAGACACCATATGCATGATACGAGCAGTATAACTGTGCCAAGTTAGAGCATACACCTCAGGGGGGAATAGGACTGGTCATCTATCTCTGAATCCTCCTCTGAGGAGCTATCTGGACCCAGCAAGAGATCTGCTTCGACAGGTAGCACTGTCTGCTCTGAAGAACTTGTTTTCACTCCAGATTTTTTCATCACCCACCCAAATGGCTGATTCACAGGAAGAGTAGTTGAATGTACAAACATTGTTGAAAAATGGAAATGTAATGAAAAAAAGGAATGGCAAGATACAATTGAAATATATGATGCCTAGCTAGACAGGATGGCATTGCATATTTCACATATACTATGGCTGGCTAAAAAAGATGGCATTGCATAATTCACATATATGATATAGAAACTAAACAGGTGGCCTTACAGAACATGTCTAAACTAAGCAGATGACATATATGATGTCAAAAGTAAGCAAAGCAAGGCACCATATGCATGATATGACCAACATCATCATGCCAAGTTAGAGAAAACACCTCGGGGGGAAAATAGGAGTGGTCAGCTCCCTCTGACTCCACCTCTGAACAACTATCTTCCTCTGGATTACAATCTGGAGGGGGGGTGGGTTGTGTAACACCCCCATGTATTAAGCTACAGTAATCCATCATGATTATGCTAAGTCACTTTGCTTTGCAAGGCTTGATCATAACTGGATTCATATCTCATTTCAAATTCCACCACTGAAATCAATTCAAATTGCAAGTGAAATTTAAAGTTGCACAAACATGGCTGCAAAATAGTCCATCATTTAGCAAATATTCCATAACAATTATTTGTTAAGGAAAACAACATCACGTATTTGCTTAATTGGGCTATAGCAATTAAAACAGTGCCAAATCAGCATATTTAAATGCTTTTCCATTTATGAAAAATTCAAACAAATCCAAATCCCTCCCAAACTTTTTGTGGCAGTGCCAAATATTGCAAATATTTATGTGGCCAAGTCCCACATTTTACAAAATCCATTTGGCAGCTCAAAATATTGCAAAACAGTTTCTGGAAAAAGAAAAGCAGAAAGCAGAAAAGGAAAAAGAGGAAAACCCACTGTGCACTGGGCCTAAGTGCAGAGTGCACTGGCACAGCCCACCTTTCTCTCTCCTTCAACCTCCAGCCTCTCTCTCCAGTGCGTGTCACCGCGCGCGCGCCCGGGGCCTGCCAGGCGCACGCGTCGGTCGTCCGCCGACGCTGCCGGCGCCCTGGGGTGGATAAGAGCGACGCCTCGGCCCCCTGACAACCCTAGCCCCCTCACTCCCCCCCCCCCCCCCCCCGCGCGCTGCTTCTTCATCTTCCGCAAGAAGCCGAGCCGCCATCGCCATGAACTCCGTCGTCCCCGCGGCCACCGTGCACTCCACCTGCTAGGAACTTGTCCACGCGCTCCGCCAACGTCCGCTTCGTCGTCGGCATCCACGAGCTCAAGCTGGAAGCCTCTCCATTGCGGGGATCGAGCCCTTCTTTGTGGCGCCCCGCCTGAATACCACTGTAGTCAGACGGTCACCGCACACACCAGCCCAAGAAATCACTCTGGCATGCGCTTTTACAACAAGTATCATGAACACAAGCATTTCTATTAATGGATATATAACTCTTACATGATATTTTACAAGGGTGATGGCAGCGGAAAAGCTCTATCTAAGGCAGCATGGTCTTGGTACGGCTCCAATCCACAGCGATCTGACTGGGTTACTCTTCTAGCCCGCGAACACTCCGGCTCCTCGCTAGTGGACGTCGGATCCTTAGGTGAACCTGGCCACATTGAAGGCCGCTGAGTACTTTTGAATGTACTCGCAAGCAAAACAAGTAACATATACACCAAGCAATACAATCCATGGCATTCAAGTATGCATTTGTTATTAAAGCAACATTATCTATTAAGGCATAGCATATCTATCTAGCAATATTAATTATCTGGTCATAACAGGATTATCCAGTAATATAACTACTAAAATGAAGACAATAAGGTAAAGCATAACAATAAATGCAATTGATCAAGTCTATTCACATGATCCTCAGGATCCAACTTCTCCTCATAGCCATCCCTTGGCTACATTCCAAACTTTGGACATCATTCGATGTCCGGGCACCTGCACCGCAGGTCTGACAACTCTCACCTTTCTCTGGTTCAATATTAGCAATAACTTTATATGGTTTATTCCTCCAGACTCGACACAGACCAAATAGTGTGACCTAGTACAAATTGTGTCCCATGACCGAGGACACGGCTATTCGTATAGATTTACACTCTATAGAGGTTGCTCACTTTACCCACATCATGGATCTCCCAGCCTCGTACATTAGTACATGCTCCCATTCGGTGGACCGGTGCTGCTCCAACAAAACTTGTCTATTGCCTGGCACTCTTACAGTCCCACCGACAATCATCCCCCTTCCGGGTCATGCCCTGGGTGGCCCCTGTGTCACTTCTGACACCTGCCACCGTCGTGGCCAAACTAAACTGTCCCAACGGGGACCCTGGATCCATATAACTTGGGCTCACAAGGTTATCGCCGCCTACCGGGCCAGGGTAGCACGCACGCATAACCTTCCCTCTCTTGGAGGTACCGATAAGAGGCAAGACAATAGACCAAATTAGGGCCTCCCCATAAAGGCAAATGTGGCTGCACTGATGAGCTCGGTTCGGTGGCACTATGACTTGATCCAGCCGACGAAGGAGGTTGTCATTATTAAGTCACATTCTTTTTCATTGCAATAACAGTAACAATGCATGATGTAATAACTATGGAAACGTAACAACCTATCTCCATATAATATCACAACGAGTCATTTGTGAAACAATGTTTAAATGGCAGGTTTATCACTTTACAAGTTCTAGCTATAAGTTACGACCATCTGAACTCTTGCATGAAACTGGCAAATAAACCAGTAGCCACCAGAACGGTCTTTACAACTCAGATCTGGGACGTTACTAGAATAACTCAACCCCGGCTCAAGACGGCTGAAAAGCAGCTCAGAGCATGAGACGGTGTTGATAAAAAGAAAGTAGCAGTTCCCTAAGATGGCTGGAAAGCAGCTCCGAGCATGGGGTCACTGCTACAAAAAGAAATTCAACAACTGCACGAGACAGCCGAAAGCAGCTCAGAACTCGGGACAGTTGTTGAAAAGAGAAATATAAAGTCGGCATCCACCCTGGATGGCCGAAAGCAGCTCAGAACACAGGCGTGGTTCCGTTACCAAAGAAAGGCAAGCAAGGGTTCATCAGAGTCACATACAACTTACTACTACGCATACGAGCATAAGCATGCTCATTTACATGCAAGTACTTACACATACAAGAACAACATAGAAGCAATGCTTTAGGGCATATATCAGATGGTCGGCTTGCCTGGGGTGAAGAAATACTCCGGGAAGAAGTGCGATCATCTCGCGGAAGGATTCGCCGGAAAGGTTTCTCTCTCGAAGGGTTGAATATAGGGCAGGGGTAATATGGTCATTTTCAGAATGTGTAAACATTATGAAAGTGAAATTTTTGGAACAGGCTCAGCGAACAGAGAACGTGGGCTTTGGAATCACCTGAATCGGAGTTACGGTTGCGGAGTTACAGTCGTTTGTTCGTTAGGCAGAAAACAAACAGAAAACTATCCGTTTCTGTGCTTAACAAGTGAACGCCCGCAAACTAGTACTTTCGGCGCTGGGCTGACAAAATGAAAGCGTATTTTGGAAAATATGCTTTCGGCGCGGGGAGACAACTTCCGCAGAAGCCGTTTCCACTTAATCCGAGCTGGCGGGCCTCCAGCCACCGACAGGTGGGTCCCGACCCCACCTGTCGGGTCTTCTCTCTCCTCCCTCCTCTCTCTTCTTCCTCCTTCCCTCTTCTCCTTGACGCCGCAGCTGGGCTCCCCTGTTTCGGTGGCCGCCGGCGCTCAAGTGGTCCTCGCAGGCAGGCGAGTGGACGGGCGTGGTCGCCGGCATGCGCTGCATCTAGGGGTGGGATCTACGGCTGCCAGGGCGAGCTGGGAGCGCGGCGGTGAGCCATGGCAGAGGGCGGAGGCCTCGGGCAATGGCGGGGCTCCGGCGAGGGATAGGACTAGGCAAGGTCATGGGAAAGGTCGCCGGGGAGTGGCGCATCCAGTGGTGAGGTCCACGGGCACCGGGGACGGCTGGGCGCGGGAATTGAGGGTGGGGCAGTGGGTGGAGCTCGCCAGAAATTCAAGAGCTCCGGCGAGTTATTTAGCTTGGCGTGAGGGTGGGAGGCTCCTAGGGAAGTAGGGAGTGGTGTGTGTGCTGGGGTGTTCGGGGAGGCTCCGGGCGGGGCTACCTATAGCCGGCCGGCCGAGGCGACAGGGACGGCCGCCGTGGCATCCTTATCGTCGTCCTGGAGCTCCCAGGCGGGGTGGAAAGCTATGGGTGGTGCTGACCTGATGCGGGGACAGCTCAATGCGGCGTAACTGAGTGGAAGGAAGAGGCCAAGGGAGAAGGCGACGACGGCGGGTCACGGGCACGCACTGTGCCACGGCGGAGCTGGCGCGTCGGGGAAGACGAAGGAAGGGTAAGGAGCTGGAAAGGGTGCACGTGGACGCTACGGAGGCCGTCGGCATGCATGGACAAGCAAGGGTCGGCTGAAGGTGACCTCCCGATTGGTCCCGTGCGCAGAGCGCGCGCCTCTGCATGCCGTCCGCGTGGTCACCACGCCTACTGCATGCTCTGGCAGGCTCCTGCCTGTCTAAGCTTGTCCAACAGGTGTTTTACTGCTCAACTAGATGAGAGAAGTTGCTGGAACCAGCTGGGTGGCTCTGAGGTGAGAAAAATTTGCCAAAACAAATTCTGACAGGAAACTTGTCCGAATTTTTGTGGAGAAATTGCTGGATGGTTTGAATTGGTTTTTGGCATGCAAGAATGATCCATCAAGGTGCACATCCTGGAAAAATTTCAGGCCAATTGGATCACTCTAGCTGGTACTTCCTTCACAGATTGGAAATCTGGACAGAAACTTGGTTTAGATGCTGGGCTCAAATGGCTTGATGGATTGGTCTCAAATTTGGTGGAGAGTGATGATTTAGTGGTATGGAGGCACTGGTAAAGTTTCATACCATTTGTACATACCAAAGTGGTACTTCCTTCACAGTGCTCCCTGTTAGACAGAAACTTAGGAAAATAATTGAGAGAGATTGAATAGATAGATTGAGCTGATTTTTGGTTTCCATGGGTGATTTATCAATGTTAATCACCATGAAAAATTTTAGCTAAAAAGGATCAAGGTTTCAAGCACTTCCTTTGCAAATTGCCCAACTGGACAGAATTTGCAAATGGATGCTTTAGTCAAAATTTGAACTATGGAATTTGGATTCTTGATGAAAATGTTGAAGATATGAATAGGAGAAGCTCCACAAATTATTTGGGATTTTTCCTGGCTACCAAAATGGTAGTTCCTTTGGAAAGTGCCCAAAATGCAATATTGGCTTTAAATAGGAAAGTGCAATTTCCCCTATTTAATTATGGCCAATATTTTTATGGGAGCTCAGTATGATCACAAAGAATATCTCCACAAGTTTTCATGAACTTTGGAGATGGATAGATAGTTTCCTAGATTTAATTCCTTTAACTGGCAGAAAAAGGAATTAATTTTAAATGAAAAATATTGCAAATAACTTGGCAACATTTTTGCATATCCAGGGTTTATAGATATGGGATGATCACTGGGAAAAGTTTGGGAGACAAAAGATCAAGAAAATTAGGGTTCCTTTGTAACGGAAGGAATTAGGGTTTCCTTTTCGGGTAACTCGGAAGGTAGGGTTTCGGCGGCAAAATCCTGAGAATATATCTTGGGTGGCAAGGTTGGACTCGAGAGCATCTCTGGTTGGATAGGAAAGGCAAGGCTAAATGACCATCTTCATATACCCAAGAGTGAGAGAAAATCTGATAACATCAAAAAAAGATGGGAGTCTAATCCCGCTAAGGAAGAAAAACAAGGAGCGAAAACCAGGGTGTCACATTCTTCCTCTATGGTCGCCGGCGATCTCCTTCGATTCCGGCGCCGCTGCTGCTACTAACCTTTCACCGGGCCCCCTTGTGCCTTCCCAGTGAGCACCGCGTCCTCCCACTCTGTTTTCCCCCTCATTCCGCTGCCCCTAGCCGCTGCCACCATTGCCATAGCTCACACCGCCATGCTTCGTCGCCATCGCAGCCACCGCTCGCGCAGCTCGCGCCTGAGCATCGCATCGAGCACCTGGAGCTCCCAGGAGCCCGCAGCCACCACCAGATCATCCCCCGTGCCTCCTAGCGCCCTTCCCGGCGACCTCCCGAAGCCACCTCCGCCTCCGCTCATCACCGGCATCATTTCCGGCCACCCCCGCATGAACCACTGCCACCACTCGACGCGCCTCATCGCGCTCGTTCGAACCAACCCCGCGACGCATCAAACGATGCCCCGTGCGCATTTTTCGGCGACCTCCCATGCGCCTCTGCCATGTTTTCGGTCACCGGCGTCTAAACGTCGGCGTGTTGACGCGGCGCGATTAGTCTAAGTGCTAACCACGCCTTGTGGCGCTAACCGCTGGGCCCCACGCGCTAATTAGATAGTAGTTAACTAAACTACCTAATTAACTAACTTAATCAGTCACTGACAGAAGGGCCCCACCACTAATTTAACCCTGTAATTAATTTAAACGCTGTTAATCTCTGTGTCACTGACATGTGGGGCCCTAGCACTGTTTAAATGGATAGGGCCGGCCCAGTCAGCTGCTGAGTCAGCAGCTGGGGCCACCAGTCAGCCTCTGCTGACTGGGCAGTTGACCAAGTCAACTGGGCCATACAGTCAGCCTCTGTGTGCACAGCTGGGTGCACCGCACCGGGTGCACCTAGCAATTTCCCATTTATTTTTGAATTTGGATTAATTCCAGAAATTGTTTAAAACTTTGAAAAATCATATAAATTCAACCGTAACTCAGATGAAAATAATTTATATATGAAAAATGATCAGAAAAATAAGACGAATCTGAATATGCCATCCACATACCTGTCACATGCCTCTAACACTGCAAACATGGAACCTTCCCCTCTGGATCGTCTATCCAAAAATTGCCTAAAGCCGGGAAAATATTCTCAGATATTTTCCCGCTTCGTCTGTAACGTGTAACACTGCGTTAGGTCACCCCTAGCAGCATATTGCCATGTCATGCATCTGTGTTGCCTTTGTTTCTTTATATTTATTGTTTCTTCCCCCTCTTCTCTATGGTAGACTTCGAGTTTGATGCTGCTCCCGAGTACGGCCACGCCCCTGACGTCCAGCCTCTTTCAGCAGAGCTTCCAGGCAAGCAAAAACCCGTTGATCGTTCCTATATCGCCCATTCTTTCTCTCTCATGCTAGCATTAGATTTTGCTACTATGTTCGATAGCTCCTATTCTGATGCATAGCCTATTTTTGTAACTGTTGTTGATACCTTACCTGCTATCCTATATTGCTTAGTATAGATTGGTTAGTGATCCATCAGTGGCCCCGCACCCTTGTCCGTGTTGCCATGCTTTGCTTCCGGATGTTTCGATCAACGTGATCGATGTGCAGAGACCGACACAGCACCGCACACCCCCTTAGTTGTATGACTCTGCAGAGCTACTATCGAGTGCCGAGGGTGACACCTCCTACCTCACTCCTGATGATATCTCTGTAGCATAGCTAGTCGGTTGTGGGTTACCGAGGGTGATTCCTCTTTCACCACCTCCGATGATGCCTCTGTCGTGCAGCCCCTCATGTGTGAAACCATCGAGGGTGATTCCTCCAAGTTCACCTTGACGGTTACATCGAGTGGGAATCCATCGAGGGTGATTCGTCGGATTTCCACCTTGTTGTTACGGACACACTGTTACCTTACACTGTTGGCCCTTTTAAACTGTTACTGTGGGACTGAAGGGAAAGGCGGTACCACCCCGGTAGAGGTGGACCTGAGTTCCCGATAGTCTCTGGATAAGTCGGGTTGACCATGAGGGTACCCGCGAGATAATTACACGGCACGGCCGGGCAGGCAGAGACCGCCCTAGAGAGGGATGGGCCTGGCCCTTGCTGTAAGTCCGCGAGACGTGGCGACAGGATCACTGATCGTCACTGCGAGCTCCCAACACACTAATGGGTTTGGATATATGATCTGAGTAGGCCTCTGTCCTTTTCGCACTAACCACCACACGGGATAAGTTATGGGCACTCAGTGTCGTACGATTCTTTCGAAAGCTCTGTCAGATGTCCAGTTCAGCATTCTGGCACGGTCGGATCGCACCATCCAGGACAGAGGTGGCACTGGTATTCACCATGCTCACAACGACCCGGAGTGCTTAGGGCGATCGGCACATGACCCCTTCGCACTTAGGATGTAGACCGGCGGGGACCTCTCTGCGGAGCCTAGGTAGGACTACATCGTGTTGATTAACCGAGGCCGGGCATTACCCAGAAAAGTGTGTCCGGCCAGAGTTAATCGAGCGTGTTGGGTAAGTTGGTGCACCCCTGCAGGGAAGTTATCTATTCGAATAGCCGTGTCCACGGTAACAGGATGCTAGGAGTTGTATCCCGATCTACTACAACTAGAACTGGATGCTTGTGATACTAAACGGATATTATGGCTCCGGGATCGCTTTCTCGTAGGGAGTCGAGGAAGGATCTTTGGGCGTTGCTAATATAGACTTGTTACTATATTATATGTTACTCTACAAACTTCTGTTGCTGCAAGACGCTGGAAGATGCTAGTCTTCGATAGGCTAGGACTTCCCCTCTATTCTGGCATTTCTGCAGTATAGTCCACAGATACAACCCCTTCCCTTTGATACTGATGCATACTTAGCATAGATCTGATATAAGTCTTGCGAGTACTTTGGATGAGTAGTCACGGTTGCTTTGCTACCTTTTTCCCCCTGCCCGATTGTTGCGATCAGATGAGGGAGCCCCGAAGACAGCTGATCCCGTCGACGACTACTACTACCCCGACAGAGCCTACTACTACGTGGAGACCGACGACCAGGAGTAGTTCAGAGGCTCCCAGGCAGGAGGCCTGCTCCTTTTCGATCTAGTGTCGTTGTTTTGCTCAGCCTTCTTAAGGCAGACTTGTTTACCTTTATGTCTGTACTGAGATATTGGTGCTTCCGCTGACTCTTGAATTCGAGCTTATGTATTCGAGCCCTTGAGGCCACTGGCTTGTAATATAAAGCTTTTTTTTAATTTGTGTCTAGAGTTGTGTTGTGATATCTTCCCATGAGTCCCTGGGCTTGATCGTGCGCATTTGCGTGTATGATTAGTGCATGATTGAGTCAGGGGCGTCACAAGTTGGTATTAGAGCCGACTGCCTGTAGGAAGCCCCTTTCCAACTCCTTGGCCGAAGTTGAGTCTAGTCTTTGAAAAACTGTTTTACTAACGTTGTTGTATGGCTTACGGGCCCACATCGCCAATGGTTGGGTTTAGGATCTTTTATTTCTCTTCCTTACTCTGGGACTCTGATCTCTCTTCTATTCGGGTTAAAGTTTTGCTAACACTAACATTTGGTTCTCGTGATCACATTCACCCGGAGAGCTGGATTATCTGCAACTATTCCTTTGGATGTATGATGTATGATTCACACACTGTCATTTGACATCTTTGAGCTCCTTTGTTTCAGATGCGTCCTGCAAGACAGCTTGTATGCCAGACTATGGCTGTTGATGTGACTGGGTTCCCTGCTATTCTGGTCGACCTCTTGACCAGGCTGGGATATCGCTGGTACCCCGAGTACACTGTTTACAAGGACTACCGCGAGTTCAACCAGGAGCAGTACCGCACTGTGGTTCGAATCTTCGATCGGCAGGATAACGACATCACTGAGTTGCACACCTTTCATGGTGTTGGAGTGACTATTGACATGGCAGTCCATGACGCTGCCTATGCTGCTATTGCCCATCTCCGTGGAGAGCACCCTCAGTTGGATGAGACTAGATTCCGCTACATCCCGTATGCCTCCGCTGGGGATGAGAGTGGATACTACACTGCTGGCTGTAACCCCCACGTGCGACATCGTTATGACCCGCAGGTTTTGGTCCAGTACACTGAGGCTCTGGATTGCACTGCCCGAGCTCTTGCTGTTGAGTTGTACGCCACTCGTGCTCATCTTTATGATGCTCTGACACAGTTGCTGCCAGCAGTCAGTGCAGGGATGCATCCTGAGTACATCCTTTACCCGCGCAGGACAGAGATGCCACCAGGTCTTGAGTGGCCCGCTGTTGGAGGTTGTACTCCTCCACGTGGTCCTCTTCTTCCAGTTTGGGACCAGGTTCTGCACCAGAGTGTTCACGGAGTGCAGGATCCTCATGTCGAGGGCACACTGTGTCGTCACTTGCAGTTGCCTGGCTTCAGTGGTTTTCCCTGACATTGATGTAGCTATCGCTATGTCCCGTTGTCGTATCCTTCCACCGCGAGCCTGCGTGCCACCTAGTGTGTTTAGCTTTCCTTTCAATTCTTGTAACGCTGGCTTGTAACCGACTCTATGTATGGATCTGTATGTCATGTTTGACTGTTGTGATGTATCTATTGCACTTCCCTTAATGTGCATGTTACTTCATGAATGATTCCATACTTCTGCAATTGCTCGTTGCTAAACTACCCCCTGTTAAATTTTAGCAGGATGGTTAGACCAGGTGGTCGTGGCCGTGGTGCCAACAATCCACCACCGCCCGACTATATGGCCGCAATGATGCAACAGTTTGAACTGAACCGTCAATTCATGCAAGGGATAATGGATCAGTTTCCATGTCCGAACATGAATCAGCAGCCATTTCCAATAACCTTGCAAGACTTTGTTTGCCTCAACCCTGCTATGTTCCGCAACTCCGTTCAGCCTCTTGATGTTGATGACTGGCTTCGTGACATCACATATGAGATGGAGTCAGCTAATGTTGCCCCTGACAACTATGTCACCTTTGCATCCTACTTCCTGAAGGGTCCCGCTGCTCAATGGTGGGACAGCCACAGACGCACTCTGCCTGTTGGAACAATCATCACCTGGCTGGAGTTCTAGGTTGCTTTCCGTGCTCGCTACATTCCCCAGGGAATCATGGACCGGAGGAAACGTGAGTTCCACAACCTCGTCCAGGGAAGCAAAACTGTGGATGTGTACCAGCGGGAGTTCCTTGAATTGTCTCGCTATGCTGAGGAAGACATCGCTACTGATGCCCGCAAACAGGAGAAGTTCCGTGAAGGGCTCAACCCTAATATCAAGCTAGCACTCCTTGTCCAAGACTTCACCGACTTCGCCACCCTGGTGAACAAGGCCATTCAGGTTGAGACTGGTCTGAAGGAACACAAGGACGCACTCAAGCACACCCATGACGCAGGCTCATCTTCGGGCTCGTCCTCGCAGAAGCACCGTATATGGATTCCTCACAGCATGTACCGCCCAGCTGCACCTGCTCTAATGCCATCTTATGTTGCACCTCGTCTGCCTCCTCCACCGCCGAGGCAGCCAAGACCTCAAGCTCCACTACTTCGAGCTCCTGCTCCCCGTCCCAATGACGGTCTATGCTTCACGTGTGGACGTCCAGGTCATCGTGCTAAAGATTGCCACCAAAATCAGAATCAGCTTGCACTCCCTTCTGCTGGTCGTGGTAACAACCAGCCCCGCAACAACAATGCCAGGCCTTCTTATGGTCGTGGTCAGGCTTATCATGTTGATATGGTTGAAGCTCAAGACCAACCTACTACTATGATGGGTGCTCTTCCTGTTAATTCAGTACCAGCTTTTGTTTTATTTGATTCAGGAGCATCACATTCATTCTTATTAGTAGATTTTGCATACATGCATGCCATTAAATGTGGCGAGTTGCACCATCCGATAGTGGTAAACACCCCCGCGGGCCGATGTCAAGCCTCCGCGGTTAGCCACAACGTCACCATTGAAATTGAAGGGTTGGAATTCCATGTCTCTCCCATTATTTTGAAGTCTTGCAACATTGACCTCATTCTGGGTATGGATTGGTTGAATGCTCATACTGCTTCAATCGATTGTGCCTCTAAAACCGTCCAACTCCTACATCCTTCGGATGAGATAGTAAACTACTATGATCGTCTTATTCGAAATGTCGAAGACCAAATTTATTCCCTGAATGCGTTGAATGCTTCTCCTTTTGGGGGAATCGAAAACGTTCCAGTCATTCGCGACTTCCAAGATGTATTTCCAAAAGGACTTCTAGGAATACCCCGATATCTTTCCTTCTACCTCCAAATTCTCGGGATGAGAATTTCTTTTAGAGGAGGAGAATTGTAGCACCCCCATGTATTCAGCTACAGTAATCCATCATGATTATGCTAAGTCACTTTGCTTTGCAATGCTTGATCACAACTGGATTCATATCTCATTTCAAATTCCACCACTGAAATCAATTCAAATTGCAAGTGAAATTTAAAGTTGCACAAACATGGCTGTAAAATAGTCCATCATTTAGCAAATATTCCATAACAATTATTTGTTATGGAAAACAACATCACTTATTTGCTTAATTAGGCTATAGCAATTAAAACAGTGCCAAATCAGCATATTTAAATGCTTTTCCATTTATGAAAAATTCAAACAAATCCAAATCCCTCCCAAACTTTTTGTGGCAGTGCCAAATATTGCAAATATTTATGTGGCCAAGTCCCACATTTTACAAAATCCATTTGGCAGCTCAAAATATTGCAAAACAATTTCTGCAAAAAGAAAAGCAGAAAGCAGAAAAGGAAAAAGAGGAAAACCCACTGTGCATTGGGCCTAAGTGCACAGTGCACCGGCCCAGCCCACCTCTCTCTCCTTCCACCTCCCGCCTCTCTCTCCAGTGCGTGTCACCACGCGCGTGCCAGGGGCCGGCCAGGCGCATGCGTCGGCCATCCGCCGATGCTGCCGGCGCCTTGGGGTGGATAAGAGCAACGCCTCGGCCCCCTGGCAACCCTAGCCCCCTCACTTTCCCTGCACAGTGCACCGGCCCAGCCCACCTCTCTCTCCTTCCACCTCCCGCCTCTCTCTCCAGTGCGTGTCACCACGCGCGTGCCAGGGGCCGGCCAGGCGCATGCCTCGGCCATCCGCCGATGCTGCCGGCGCCCTGGGGTGGATAAGAGCAACGCCTCGGCCCCCTGGCAACCCTAGCCCCCTCACTTTCCCCCCCCCCCCTCGCGCTGCTTCTTCATCTTCCGCAAGAAGCCGAGGCGCCGTCGCCATGAACTCCGTCATCCCCGCGGCCACCGTGCACTCCACGGGCTAGGAACTTGTCCACGCTCTCCGCCAACATCCACTTCATCGTCGGCATCCACGAGCTCAAGCCGGAAGCCTCTCCATTGCGGGGATCGAGCCCTTCTTCCTCTACGGTTGCCGACGATCTCCTTTGATTCCGGCGCCGCTGCTGCTACTAACCTTTCATCGGGCCCCCTTGTGCCTTCCCAATGAGCACCACGTCCTCCCCTTCTATTTCCCCCCTCATTTCACTGCCCCTAGCCGCTACCACCATTGCCGTAGCTCGCGCCGCCATGCTCCGTCGCCATGCTCCATCGCCGTCGCAGCCACCGCTCGCACAGCTCGCGCCCGAGCATTGCATCGAGCTCCTGGAGCTCCCTGGAAGCCTGCAGCCACCACCAGATCGTCTCCCATGCCTCCTAGCGCCCTTCCCGACGAGCTCCCGAAGCCACCTCTGCCTCCGCTCGTCGCCGGCGTTGTTTCCGGCCACCCCCGCATGAACCACCGCCACCACTCGACGCGCCTCATCGCGCTCATTCGAACCAACCCCGCGGAGCATCAAACCATGCCCCGTGCGCGTTTTCCGGTGACCCCCCGTGCGCCTCCGCCGTGTTTTCGGACGCCGGTGTCTAAACACCGGTGTGCTGACACGGCATGATTAGTCTAAGTGCTAACCTTGCCCTGTGCCGCTGACCGATGGGCCCCACGCGCTAATTAGATAGTAGTTAACTAAACTGCCTAATTAACTAACTTAATCAGTCACTGACAGAAGGGCCCCACTGCTAATTTAACCATGTTAATTAATTTAAACGTTGTTAACTCCCTGTGTCACTGACATGTGGGGCCCTAGCACTGTTTAAATGGATAGGGCCGGCCCAGTCAGCTGTTGAGTTAGCAGCTGGACCCACCAGTCAGCCTCTGCTGACTGGCCAGTTGACCAAGTCAACTGGGACCCACTGTCAGCCTCTGTGTGCACAGCTGGGTGCACTGCACCGGGTGCACCTAGCAATTTCCCATTTATTTTCGAATTTGGATTAATTCCAGAAATTCTAGAAATTGTTTAAAACTTTGAAAAATCATATAAATTCAACCGTAACTCAGATGAAAATAATTTATATATGAAAAATGTTCAGAAAAATAAGATGAATCCGAATATGCCATCCACATATCTGTCACATGCCTCTAACACTACAAACGGAGAACATTCCCCTAAGGATCGTCTATCTGAAAATTGCCTAAAGCTGGGAAAATATTCTCAGATATTTTCCCGCTCCGTCTGTAACGTGTAACACTGCGTTAGGTCACCCCTAGCAGCATATTGCCATGTCATGCATCTGTGTTACATTTGTTTGCTTTATATTTATTGTTTCTTGCCCTTCTTCTCTACGGTAGACTCCGAGTTTGATGCTGCTCCTGAGTACGGCTACGCCGCTGATGTCGAGCCTCTTTCAGCAGAGCTTCCAGGCAAGCAAAACCCCCTTGATCATTCCTATATCGCCCATTCTTTCTCTCTCGTGCTTGCATTAGATTTTGCTACTATGTTCGATAGCTCCTATTCTGATGCATAGCCTGTTTTTGTAACTGCTGTTGACACCTTACCTGCTATCCTATATTGCTTAGTATAGATTGGTTAGTGATCCATCAGTGGCCTTGCACCCTTGTCCGTGTTTCCATGCTTTGCTTCTGGATGTTTCGATCAACGTGATCGATGTGCAGAGACCGACATAGCACCGCACACCCCCTTAGTTGTACGACTCTACAGAGCTACTATCGAGTGCCGAAGGTGATACCTCCTACCTCACTCCTGATGATATCTGTAGCATAGCTAGTCGGTTGTGGGTTACCGAGGGTGATTCCTCTTTCACCACCACCGATGATGCCTCTGTCGTGCAACCCCTCAAGTGTGAAACCATCGAGGGTGATTTCTCCAAGTTCACCTTGACGGTTACATCGAGTGGGAATCCATCGAGGGTGATTCCTCGGATTTCCACCTTGATGTTATGGACACACAGTTACCTTACACTGTTGCCCCTTTTTTACTGTTACTGCGGGACTGAAGGGACAGGCGGTACCACCTCGGTAGAGGTGGACCTGAGTTCCCGATAGTCTCTGGATAAGTCGGGCTGACCAGGAGGGTACCCGCGAGATAATTACGTGGCACGGCCGGGCAGGCAGAGACCGCCCTAGAGAGGGATGGGCCTGGCCCTGGACATAAATGCGCGAGACGGGGTGACAGGATCACTGATCGTTACCGCGAGCTCCCAACACACTAATGGGTTTGGATATATGATCTGAGTAGGCCTCTGGCCTTTTCGCACTAACCACCATGCGGGATAAGTTATGGGCACTCGGCATCGTACGATTCTTCTGAAAGCTCTGTCAGACGTCCAGTTCAGCATTGTGGCATGGTTGGATCGCGCCATCCAGGAAAGAGGTGGCGCTGGTATTCACCGTCCTCACAACGACCCGGAGTGCTTAGGGCGATTGGCCCATGACCCCTTCGCACTTAGGTTGTAGACCTGCGGGGACCTCTCTGCGGAGCCTAGGTAGGACTACGTCGTGTTGACTAATCGAGGCCGGCCATTACCCAGAAAAGTGTGTCCGGCCAGAGTTAATCGAGCGTGTTGGGTAAGTTGGTGCACCCTTGCAGGGAAGTTATCTATTCCAATAGCCGTGTCCACGGTAACAGGACGCTCAAAGTTTTATCCCGATCTACTACAACTAGAACTGGATACTTGTGATACTAAACTGATATTATGGCTACGGGATCGCTTTCTCGCAGGGAGTCGAGGAAGGATCTCTGGGCGTTGCTAATATATACTTGTTACTATATTATATGTTACTCTACTCTCTTCTGTTGCTGCAAGACGCTGGAAGATGCTAGTCTTCGGTAGGCTAGGCCTTCCCCTCTATTCTGGCATTTCTGTAGTATAGTCCACAGATACAGCCCCTTCCCTTTGATACCGATGCATACTTAGCATAGATCTGATGTAAGTCTTGCGAGTACTTTGGATGAGTACTCATGGTTGCTTTGCTACCTTTTTCCCCCCAACCCAATTGCTGCAATCAGATGACGGAGCCCCAAAGACAGCTAATCCCGTTGACGACTACTACTACCCCGACGGAGCCTACTACTACGTGGAGACCGATGACCAGGAGTAGTTCGGAGGCTCCCAGGCAGGAGGCCTGCGCCTTTTCGATCTAGTGTCGTTGTTTTGCTCAACCTTCTTAAGGTAGACTTGTTTTCCTTTATGTCTGTACTCAGATATTGGTGCTTTTGCTGACTCTTGAATTCGAGCTTATGTATTCGAGCCCTTGAGGCCACTGGCTTGTAATATAAAGCTTGCTTTTTTTAATTTGTGTCTAGAGTTGTGTTATGATATCTTCCCGTGAGTCCCTAGGCTTGATCGTGCACATTTGCGTGTATGATTAGTGCACGATTGAGTCAGGGGCATCACAGGTTGCCATTGCACGCACCATGGAGCAATGTCTGCATGACATTGTATTGCTGCGCAAGACTCTTCTCTTTTTCTCTACATGTTCAGCATGACTGTGTATAATAACTGACATGCATACGAAAAAAATATAGTGAGATTAAGTAAGGAGAGCATGCAGAAATCTAGAGTGATGATAACAACCAGTGGATAGATCCAAAAATAATGATGGCAGGCAAATGATAGCTGGATTTAATAAGAAGACAGATGATGGATGCTTTACTATTTGTTTCCCACCCAAGATGAACGACATAGTAGATACCCTAGATGAAACAGATAGTAGATCGATATACTATTCATTGTTGCCTCGATATGTGCCCCACAAGCATTTTAAAACTCAAGTTTGAACATTAATTTGGACCTGACTTGGAGTCTAAGAGATGAACAGGATGATAAACTAGCAGGTAATATTAAGCAATGCATAAAGTAAGCAGAAACAAAAGAGTGTGACCTCTCTTGCGGACCCGTGTACTCCTCAGGTTCATCTGCTAAGTCGATGATGGTGATGTAGTTGCGGTGGCTGACGGTGGCGGGGAAGGAGATCTGAGGCGGCGAAAAACGGTAAGGAGTCATGATGTCTGGTATGGTGAATGCTTCTATCGATGGAGCAGCTCAGGAGAGGTGGACAACGGCTCGGCAGGAGCAGGACAAACCACACAAAGTTTTCTTCGACACCTATCTATAAATGAAGTAATTCTGTAAGGGCTCCTTTGGCTTGTAGGAAGAGCACAGGGATGCAAAGAAACATGGCCAAATTAAAGTCAAACCACCTGCAAATGTGTACAGTTAGAATGTTATTATGCCACTAATGCACTTAGTCTTCTTTTCATGCATAGGATTTTGATAAGTAGGTCCAGTGGATGTTAAAATTTCTGTGTTTTTCCTTTGAAACAGACACGAAAGGAAAAAATCCTTCAGTTTTGTTTTGCTCCATTCCTTTCAACCAAATGCATGAATAACTGAATAGTAGAGTACCATAGGAAAATTTCCTATTGCTATGTTTTTCCTTCACTTTTTCCTTTGAACCAAAATAGCCCTAAGGGATCGACATGAATGTAGAGTAAAAAGTGATGCGACAAATGTACAACCTCTTTGGCGTAGCCGTGTTGACCTCAGCATCATTAGGTCGGTCCCTGAAGATGTTGCGACGGAGGTGGCTGTCGGAGTTGGGGAAGAAGATCTGAGGCATCTGTAGACGGCGTCGAGGGTACTGCTCTGTTGTGATGGATGGTTATGTCGTTGGAGCAACTCCGGCGAGCTGTACAACGTCGAGGCTGAAGCAGTACAAGATGGACATCGTTAATCTGAAGTGGGATTCTAATACCATCTCCAATAGATGATGTAAAATACATCACCAAAAATTGCTAGCTATAAAATTTACATCACCAAAAGACAACCAACTCCAACAGATGATGTAAACACTATTGACTCTGAACTTAACTGTCGAAACTGAATTTTACTGCCGAAACTGACTGTTACTGTCGAAACTGAATTTTATTGTCAAAACTGAATGCACTAGTAGCAGACAAGCACTTCGTTGGTAGTTTGGGCCGCTCGAGCACTGGTAGCAGAGAAGCAGTGATCTAAATCAATAGCTGCGCAACAGGAAATGCACTAGCAGATAGTAGTCGGAGCAGCAGCGCGAACTAGAGCCAGAGCAGCAACTCGTGTAGCTGTAGCAACCCGTGTACTAGCATCAGCAGTGTGAGCGAGAGCAAGAGCAGAGTAGCAGCACAAGCGAGAGCAAGAGCAGAGCAGTAGCGCGAGCGAGAGCCGGAGCAGCAGCAGCAGCTCCGGCTGGTATGGACGCCACCACCGAGGGAGCCTCGCAATGGGGGAAATCTGTCGTGGAGGATGTCACCGGCGGAGCCGGCGTCGAGGGAGCCGTGCGATGGCAGAACGGGATCGAGCACCGGCGGCGCCGTGAGGTCGAGTGAAGGAGAAGATGCGATGAGTGTACAACCTCCTTGGTGGCGCCGAGTAGGCCTCGGCTTCATCCAAGGAGTCGGTGAGGATGTTACAGTTCTGGTGGGGCAGGTTAAGGTGGCGCTGTGGGAATGGACCAGCCGCGATAGATGAGGCGATCGTCGGAGCAGCTCCTTGGAGGTGGATGTCGGCCCAATGGGAACCAGGGTACTACGGCCCGTCTGCCTCTGGCCCAGAGGACCGCGCTCGGGCAGGCCCATGAGAGTGGCCTTGCCTCAGCCGCTCCGGAGGGAGCCACCTCGCGAGGGGCGAGCCTCGCGAGGACCCTCCCCGCTAGGCCAGGCCCTGCCGAGGCCGCCAAGCACCAGGTTCCCTTGCGAGGCTCCACTCGCGAGGCCTTCTCACGAAGCAAGTCGTATGGCGCCAGCCGCGGGGCTCCGCGCCCAGCACATGGGTGACGTCCCGCTGTCAGGATAAGGACAGCGGGGCGCGACCAAGCCCAGCATCCATTCTGGTGACAAGGGAGCAGCGGCGTCTGCCTCCCCCAAAGCAAGTCCCAAAGGCTTTCCTCTTTGGTGATAGAAGATCAAGATGGATCAGCACGCCAGGACGGAGGTCATCGCCAAGCCCACCAGCGCGTCACAAGGAGCTACTTTAGCAGGCGGAGACCACCTTTAGTCAGGAAAAGCATGCGCTCTTTTCCCCCTTTTGAATTGCCGCCCTGTGGCAACCCTTTCCCGCTCATATTTTCGGGGAAGAGGACCAAGGCACTACAAAAGGGGCAGGGCTGCTTCCATGTAAGGGGATCGACCCATTCTCCCCACACCTTGTGTACTCGGAGCCACAAGCTCCCAATATAGAGCAATCCAACACAAGCAGGAGTAGGGTACTACACCGCACGGTGGCCCGAATCTGGGTAGCTCGCGCGTCCCCTTCGTGTCCGGTGAGAGCCGGCGAGCCCATCGTGTTCCCGCCATAGTTGCCGTCGTGTCGTAGGTTGCCAAGCAAAGTCCCCCAGAGTTCAAATCCTAAGTTCTTGGAAAAGTTTCTTGGACCCAGATCCTAGACTCCGACATTTGGCGCGCCAGGTAGGGGGGCTTGCCGTCTTCGCGCCTTCGACCTCGACGCCAACATCGACTTGGACACCGCTGCCGCTCGCCGGGAATGCGATGCACGCCGCACCGCCGTCAGGGTCCCCGCGGCACCCGCCGCCCGTGGTGCCCCTAGGCAGCGCCCTCGAGCCGCCACCGAGCCCGTTGGGGAGCAGGTGGCCTCTTCCGCCCACCCGTCGGTGAACGAGCAGGTGAACGGCCCCTCCGCTGCCACCTCCTCGCTCGCGCATCGCGATTCCCCCGCTCCGCATGCCACGCTGCTCATGGCACGGGAGCTGCTGCGCTACCGCCCCACCGAGGACGCCTACGATGCCTGGCTTGGGCGCATCACTGAGCTCGTCGATGCCGCGTGCGATGGCCAGGCACCATCCCGCTCCCTGCCTGCTTCGCCGTCCTGCGCCGACCAGGCCGGGCGCGGTGCTCCTCCTCCTCCTCCTCCAGACCGCGACGTGGCCGAGCGCCGCCCCACCGCGCGCGCCCCGGAGCCGTCCCACGGCTCGCTCGCGCCAGGTGGTGATGGCGACAGCTGCCAGATCGTCCACCGCGCTCCCCAGGACGCGTGCGTGGGCCCCGAGAAGGCGCGACCGCCAAGATCGCGTCCTCCACGACGTCGCCATGGCAGGGTGCCAGAACCGCGCAGCCCTCAACGGTGGAGCCATCACCAACGGGGGCTACCTGGTCCTCGCCCCCGAGCTACGTCGCGTGGTGTGGCCCGACAAGTTCAAGCCAGAGCTCCCCCAGCGCTACGATGGCACAGCAAACCCCCACGGAGTTCCTCCTGCTCTACACCATCACCATCCAGGCCGCGAGGGGGGACGATCGGGTCATGGCGAACTGGTTCCCCATGGCCCTCAAGGACGCTGCGGGCTTGTGGCTCATGAACCTCCCCGAGGCGTCCATCTCTTCGTGGGAGGACCTGTGCAAGCAGTTCGTCGCCAACTTCAAGGGCACGAGCGACCGCGCCCTTATGATCAATGACCTGTGGAACGTGCACCAGCGCCCCGACGAGCCCCTTTGTAAGTTCATCCAGCGCTTCAGCCAGGTGCGCCACAAGATCCCGAAGGCCTCCAACGCCGCAATCGTCTCCGCCTTCACCAGTGGCGTCGCGGATGTGAAGATGCGTGAGAAGCTCTCAGTCAGGGACGAGCTTGACTCCGCAGCAGAGCTGTTCGTCCTCGCTGACCGCTGCGCCAAGGCCGAAGAGGGACGCCTCTTCCTCCACAATGATGCTAACGTTGAGCCCGACGCGGCAAAGCCCAAGGCCAAGGACACCAAGCGCAAGGGCCTAGCCGTGCTCGCGGCGGAGCCAGACGACAAGCGCGGCCGCGACCGCGGCGAGGCCAAGAAGGACGGCCGCCCTTTCTGCACGTACCACAACATGAACTCCCACAGCACAGAGGACTGCCACGAGCTCAAGCTGCTTCACGAGGGCCGCACCGAGAGCCGCGGCAGCCGCAAGGAGTGCGGCAAGGGCCGCGGGGGTGGCAACGGAGGCGGCCGCTGGGGCGGCAACCACAACAATGGCGCCGTCGACAACAACCGTCAGGGCTAGCACAACCAACGGCGGCAGGCTGACCCTCAGCCCGACACCGCCCCAGTACGTGTCAACGACCCCCCTCCCGCTGAGAACGCTGGGGGCTGCCAAGAGCCCCGCAGGGTGGCCTGCATCCTTGGTGGGGCCCAGGCCCCTCCGTCCAACCGCTACTTCAAGCAGTTCTCTCGGGAGGTGAACGCGGCCCTCCCATCCCTCGACTCCACCGGCCGCCTCAAGTGGTCTGAGTTCCCCATCGCCTTCGATGCCAACGACCACCCCGAGTCCACGAAGGCCATGGGCGTCATCCCCCTGCTGTGTACGCCTACCATCAGCAACGTGGCCATCACCAAGACCCTCATCGACGGTGGAGCAGGCCTCAACATACTTTCCGTGGAGACCTTGGAGACGCTGCAAGTGCCCTACGAGCGCCTGATGCCCACCAGGCCCTTCTCGGGCATCACCGACGGCTCCACTATTCCCCTGGGGCAGGTGCGCCTTCCCATCACCTTCGGCACCCGCAAGAACTACCGCACAGAGTTCATCGTCTTCGATGTGGCTCACATCGGCCTGCCCTACAATGCTATCTTGCGCTACCCGGCGCTCACCAAGTTCATGGCCGCAACCCACCATGCCTACGGCCTCGTCAAAATGCCCGGCTGCCGTGGTACCCTCACCGTTCGCTGCGACGAGAAGGACGTGCTACAGCCCTCGAGCACTCCTACAAGACCGCCTCCGTCGCGTACCCGACCGATGAAGACGTGCCTGGGCCTGCCGAGGAGACGCCCGCGAGGAAGAAGAAGCCCTGCTCTCTCTGGCGCGGGCCGAACCTAAGAAGGTGTCACCGGATGGGGGAGAAGCAAGCCCCTTCCTCGCCGTCAGCGGCGGGCCCTCCCTCAAATAGGAAGGTGCGCTCGTCACCTCCCTCCGGGCAAGCCCTAATGCGTTGGCTTGGACAGCGTCAGGCGCTCCCGGCCTACCAAGGGAGGTGGTCGAGCACCACTCAACCGCGTGCCGGAGCGCGCGGCCCGTCAAGCATGAGGAATATCGTCAAGCGCCCAAGAAGCAGGAAGTCGTCACCCAAGAAGTCAACCAGCCCAAGGATGGCGGAACCGCCCGTGAAGCCCCCCACCCCAGGTGGATCGCCGGCATCACCCCCATCGCACGGCCGTGCAGCAGCACGCGCATGTGTGTCGACTTCATCGCCCTCAACCAGGCTCGCCCCGCGGGCCCTGTCGCGGTGGTACGACCATCTATGGGGCCATGCAGCCCCTTGTGGTTCGGCGGGGGAGATCGGCGTGCACAAAGAGCATGAATAATGGAAGACGCAAGGGATTTACCCAGGTTCGGGCCGCTGAGAAGCGTAAAACCCTACTCCTTCTTTTGATGTATTGATCATGTGGAAGCACAGTACAAGGAGTGCTTATCCCGGCAAGGCGTCGAGAGGAGCAGCTACACGAGACGTGCTTGTGTCTGAAAAGGGGTCCGAATCCTTCTTACTGTTGCCTTGGTCCTCCTTTTATAGTTCAAGGGGTTACCACAGTGGCAAAATAGTAATTACATAGCGATTAGATAGCAAACAGTGCTATCATACCTAACTCTGCCAGTTTAGGACAAGGGCATTAAATGCGCCGTTAGGTGTCATGTGGAGAGGTAGTCCCGGCAAGGTTCCTGCACCGCTTGCCCAGCTACCTCGTATTATTCTGACATGCCTCTTGGACGGGTGTCATTAGAGGCAAATCTTGTCCCAGCGCGCTGACACGTGCCCGACAAGCCTCTCCAACCAGCCTGCGCAGTCGACACCTCACCCATTAGCGAATACTTGTGCGGTGAGGTGGAGCGCTGGTGGACTGGCATAAGCTTGTCGGTATGGGCTTGCCGGGTCTTCTCCTTGCCGGTTTAGTCTTGCCGGCAAGGAATGTTTCTATCTTCGGTAGTAGTCGAGTGCTTGCTGATGCTTTGTCTTGAGTCTCTGTAATTGGGCCTTGAGCATTGGTCTTGGCGGTCCCCAGCAAGGCTTGGCCGGCAAGGAAGCTGCCATTGTCTGTGCATAAGTCATGGTATAAAATACCCATGTTTTATACACCGACAGGCCCCTTCCCTCCTCCGCGCATCGCCACGGGCTCGCCATGGCTCACGCGCATGTCGTTCGGCCTGGAGGGCGCTGGGGCCACCTTCGCGAGGCTAATGCGCATGAGCCTGGAGTCCCACATCGGAAGGAATACGGAGGTGGTTAACACTCGCCCACCGGCCCACCGCGGCCCCACTCATGACGGCGGTGGGTGTTCCGGTACCAAACACATGGAACGCCCGCCATCACCGTAAGTTCTGTCCGTGCCCCACGGATACGAGGAACATGGAGCTATACACGCTCTGGGGCACTCTCTACCCACGCTACCGCCGGCACGTGAGAGCTCCTTCCCAGTCTCGTGGAAGCCCCATGCTCAGCGCTGGCATATGCCCCATGCTCCGTGCTGGTGGCTTACTTGAGGGGCCCTCGGCCATCACATCTTCAAGCTGACCCATGTCGAACATGGCAGCATGTATCTTTCTGTTATGTAATGAACTTGCTTCATGCATCAGTAAAGCTTATTACCTCAAAAACCCTGTGTGCTTGTAGCTAAGGGTACCCTAGCGGAGGTGCGCGCTCGTGGTCTCACCCGTGCCTGTTACGCGAGCGGGGGCTGGGCACGGTGTCTGTGCTCGGGTCAGTCCTAGCAGCACTGAAAAACCCAAGCAACTGAGCTCTGACTCACGGGCCTGCTCCCGTGCACGTCACCTCACCAAGTCCTTGGTGCTCTTGTCTCCTGGGGCACGGTGTCTGTGCTCGGGTCAGTCCCAGCAACGCCGAAAAACCCAAGCAACTGAGCTCTGGCTCGCGGGCCTACCCCCGTGTACGTCACCTCACCAGGTCCTTGGTGCTCTCGTCTCCTTGCATAACACCAACAGGTGACCTCGTGAGCGCGCCCTGCTGCGCTACTTGCAAAAACTTGGCAGTTTCCCTGGTGCAGGATATCGGAGGCCTCAAGAGCCCTCCCTCCTCGGGAGGCCTCGCGGCGGGTCCTACGGGCGGAGGGCCTCACGAGGGACCGTGCCTCACGGGTTGTGCCCTGCGAAGGACTCGCCCCAAGCCGCACACCTCAAAGGACCTAAGTCTAAAGCGCCCCTCGGGTCCTTTCCCTCTCGTTTCTCTCTCGCGGCCTGATGATTTCCTTGGCACAAGCCGCCTGCGCGTCAAGGGGGGACCCTGAGCATCGCACCTCAGGGACTCCTACTAGCCCTAAGAGCCCTACAACCTCTGGCCTTGCCGAGCGCGTGCTCTGGGCATCCCAGCGACGGTGTAGCCTGCCTCGGGGGCTGGGTCCCAGCGACACAGGGCACAAAGGCAACGTAAAAGGGAAATAAAGGCCTCAGGAGGAAAACGAAAACACGCGGATCATTAAGTACTTAACAACAAAAAGTGCCGTACAAATGTCTTCACGCCCCCTCGGGGCTGCATCCACTCTCTTACATGAAGGTGAGCGCAGGGCCTCAGGTAGCGGAGCCACCGTCGGCGTCATCAACTACTGGATTGCCGTCGTCACTGGACCCTTACCCGACGGGCGCGAAACGCTCCAGCAGGCTCGCCACATGGTCTTCCACCACCCTCGCAAGCTTGCCTCAGAGCTCCTCAGGAATCGGAGACAACACCTGGTCAAAGTTGAAGATGCCATCAACGCGCAACAGGTTGCTGAAGACGCGGGTCGACGCCTGGCGCAGGAGATCGCGGCACTCAGCATCACGGATCTCGTCCCACCGGGTGGAGCTCACCTCCAACCACTCCACGAGCCTTGTGAAGAAGGCCAGGTAGCTGGCATCATCGATCTCTTGGGGATACTCCACCCTCTCGACCGAGAAAGCAGCCACGGCGCTGCGAGCGTGCCCCATGAGCTCGCGGAACATCTTGGAGCGCTGGAGCTGCTCCCCGCTCCCTCTGGCGGCCTCGTCGCGGGCCCGCTGCGCCTTGTCGCTAACCTTGCCCACTTGAGCCTGGAGGTCTTCCAGCTCACAGTGAGTCATGGCGTGGAGCTCCGCCGCGCTCCGCCTCTCGGCTTCCGACGCCGCGAGCTGCCGCTTGAGCTTGGCAATTTCGGCGTCGAGTTCGCCGTGCCTTGTCATGAAGCGGTCCTCCTGCTTCTTCAGGTTGTTGGAGTAATTGTCCACCAAGGCCTTCACCTTCCGCGCAATCTCCTCCTGGCCCCACTTATCGATCTTGGCCCTGTACCTCACAGCTCTTTCTTCAAGCGTGGTGTTGGCTTTTGCGAGGCGTTCTTGGTAGGTGGCCTCGCCGGCCGCCACGATACGGTCTAGATGCTCCAAGTGCTCTCGCTCTCTCTCCTGCTCGATGGTGGTCCGCAGGAGTTCGCTTTCCCGGATCTCCATGTTCATCTCCAGGACCACCGCCATGCTCTCGCGCCGGATCACCGCCTCCTCACGGGAGGCTAGCCGGGCCTCGCGGGCCGTGACGCGCCCCTGCTCTAGGCGGAGGTTCTCCTCCTCGGCCATGAGCTCGGCCTCTAGGGAGCTGAGGGCCGATCGGGCATGGCGGAGAGTCCCGATCCACGATAGGATGCTACGGCTCTCTAGGGCCAGGGTCCCGGGCGCGTCCGGCCCTTCCGTCTCCGCCCCCCATGGCTCTGGGGGCTCCGGGGCTGCTGCGCCATAAGTTCCACCCAGGCCTCCTCCTGAGGGGGCCTCATTCCCCTCCAGGTGGCCAGGATCCTCCTTGACTTCCACCTCGGCTTCGGCCCCTGCCGGCCGCTCGGCCGCGCGGGTAGGACTGGGCGCGGCCGCCTCCGGCTCGTGGCGCCCTGGTGATCGCTCGAGGCTCGCAGTGGCCGCCGCGTCGGCGCCTACCTCCCCCTCGGGGCGGGCCCCTTCCGAAGGTACCCTTTCTCTGGCAGGAGGGAAGGCCTCCTCGGGAGGCTGGGCAGATCCCGCAGACCCCTCCTCCACAACTCCGTCACGCTTCACGGGGATCGTTGGGGGCGCCGGTGCGCCAACCGCTCCCAACCCCCGCTGAGCCCCGGCGGGCTCTCCGGCATCCTCGTCCCGGACACCATCCTTCTTCTTCGGCGGGGAGCCCCTACTGCATATCTAGGGATCAAGCCGAGCCATGCAAGCTGAGGTGGTGGGCATAAGGAACGCGCGAGGCACGGGGACTTACTCGTCTCTAGGGACCCATCGCCGCTTCCTTAGCTTCCCTCCAGGGCGGCTGCCACTTCCGCCCCCTCGGGACTCTTTGGGGCCGCCTCCTGAGGCCCTGTCATGGGGCCCGTCTAGGCCCCCTCCCGAGGCTTCGGCGGGCGGGTCGCCCCGCCAGCCGCGGGGTTCTCCGCGCCAAGGGCTTCCTCCATCGGGGGCGTAGACCGCTGGGGCTCGACTCGAGGCCCTCGGCGTCACTGCTGCCGCCGCCGCCGGTTCCTGCAGTCGACAGGCGGCGAGTCGGCTCGGAAGCCACTGCCTCGCTCCAGGCGTCGGCCGCGGCTGCCACCTTGCTGTCGCCTTCGCCTTCGGGAAGCGGCAGCACCTAGATTGGGTTGTCACGGGGTCCCACATGACCCGGGGGCTTGAGCCCCCACTGGTCAAACAGTGGCATGCCGGCCCACACGTCCTCCCGGTTTCCAAAGCAGTAAATTGGAGCCGTGCTTGGTGGCGGGAACGGCGTCACCGCAGCGAGGAGAACGTTCCCCAGCCCCTCCACCACCTCCGGGGCAAGGCGATCGGAGCTCAGCCTCATGGAGTCCCCCAGGCCTGAGTGGGTCCACACCGGGCGAGGGCGCCTCTGGAGGGGGGCAATGCGCTTGCGCACGAACTCCTTGACGACCATGCTCGCGGTAAGCCCGCCGTCTTGGAGCACTCGCATCCTCACCATGACTGGCCCTAGCGCGGCCTCGGTCAGCTCGGCGGGCCCCCACCCAGAGCTCGGCACCGCTGGCGCCTCCGGGATCTCGAGCAAGGGGCTGTACGGGCACGCGTCCATGTAGACCCAGCGCTCCCTGAAGCCTTCCACCTCCTTGGGGATCCGCATGTCAATGATGTGCGTGCGCATGCCCGCGACCATCTGGAATGACACACAGCCCGAGCGCTGGTCCGCCTCGGTCAGTCAGAGGCAAAAAAAAATTCGGAGGAAGGCCACGGATGGCAGCACCCCCAGAAAGGCCTCGCAGAGGTAGGCGAAGATGGAGAGAAGGAGGACCAAGCTCGGGTGCAGGGGTAGCGCATGAACCTGGTAGTGGCTGAGCATGGCGTTGAAGAAGTCGGAGAAGGGAGGCACCAGCCCAGCGAAGACGGAGTGGAGGAAGAATGGGAAGGTCGTACCCCCTCACTGCGCCGCGGGGCGCGACGCCGGCCAGATCTTCGTCGCCCCATTCTCGTTGTGGGCACTGGCCGTCATCGGCTGCACCTTGTCTAGGCCCTCCTCAATGAGGATCACGGACTTCAGCAGCGCGGGCCCCGGCCCCGGCGGGACCGACGACCCTGGCTCGGTGGTTTTCTTCTTCCCTTTCTTGCCAGGGGCCATGGCGGCGGAGAGATTGGAAGTTGGAGGAGGAGTAACCGGGGAGCTGCGCGCGCGGGGCGAGGGGCAAGACGGGGACGAGGAGCAATGACACGCTTGCGCCCCGAGCGGGCAGGCTTTATCGCCAAGACGGCGGTTACCGAGGCGTCGTGGGGAGTGGGGGCGACCCTCCCCGCGAAAGCCGCCACGCGTCGCCTCTGGGCCCGGTAGCTCGATGGGCCCTGTGCCGTTTCTTCCCTAACCGGGCGGAACATGCATGCCACGGGCCCAGGGGCTACTATCGGCCCAGTGGGAACCAGGGTACCACGGCCCGTCTGCCCCTGGCCCAGAGGACCGTGCTCGGGCGGGCCCGTGAGAGTGGGCTTGCCTCAGCCGCTCCGGAGGGAGCCGCCTCGCGAAGGGCGAGCCTCGCGAGGCCCCTCCCCGCCAGGCCAGGCCCTGCCAAGGCCGCCAGGCACCAAGTTCCCTCGCGAGGCTCCCCTCGCGAGGCCTTCTCATGAAGCAAGTCGTACGGCGCCAGCCGCGGGGCTCCGCGCCCAGCACATGGGTGACGTCCCGCTCTCAGGATAAGGACAGTGGGGCGCGACCAAGCCCAGCTTCCATTCTGGTGATAAGGGAGCAGCGGCGTCTGCCTCCCCCAAAGCCTTTCCTCTTTGGTGATAGAAGATCAGGACGGATCAGCGCGCTAGGACAGAGGTCATTGCCTAGCCCACCAGCGCATCACAAGGAGCTACTTTAGCAGGCGAAGACCGCCTTTAATTAGGATAAGCCTGCGCTCCTGTCCCCCTTTTGAATTGCCGCCCTATGGCAACCCTTTCCCGCTCATATTTTTGGGGAAGAGGACCAAGGCACTACAAAAGGGGCAGGGCTGCTTCCATGTAAGGGGATCGACCCATTCTTCCCCATACTTCGTGTACTCGGAGCCACAAGCTCTCCATACAGGGCAATCCAACACAAGCAGGAGTAGGGTATTAGACCACACGGTGGCCCGAACCTGGGTAGCTCGCGCATCCCCTTCATGTCCGGTGAGAGCCGGCGAGCCCGTCGTGTTCCCGCCGTAGTTGCCGTCGTGTCGTAGGTTGCCAAGCAAAGTCCCCCAGAGTTCGAATCCTAAGTTCTTGGAGAAGTTTCTTGGATGCAGATCCTAGACTCCGACAGTGGAGGACGGGGCGGCTAAACCGGCGGGACGACGAGATCGACGACGGATCCTCATCCGGTGCGGTGGATGAGGGACGTCGAGCTATTGCGGTAGACGACGTCGTCGGGGCAGAGGCTCCGTCTAGGCGGCAGTGGGGGCGGACGGAGGAGGGTGGGGTTTCGCGGCTGGTGGAGAGAAGTTTTGGCGGCCTTGGTTTTTGAATGGGGGAAAAGAAGGGGATAGGAGGGGTGAACCATGACTTAGGGACGTGCTTGTCCGAAATGTAGGGTAAGTTACAAAAGTACCCCCACCAATTTGAACTAGCGGCTCTTTCCGCCCAGGGGTAGAATGGGGATTTCGCGTGTCGGGATTTCGCGGAAGGAGGAAGTTTTCGCGCGCGTTGTAATTTCGGGATAGCAAGGTGCGGGTTGAGAAGGAGGGAGTTTTCAAAGCACAAACAGACAAAGAGATATCTTGAAATCTCGGAATAATAAGGCACGGGTTGAAATTTCGGGACAAGGCTAACGTGTACGGTACCATATCAATTCGCACTTCCCTCAACCAAAAAAAAACAATTCTCACCACACAGGAGAGGGTCTTGTCCCGTTTTATTGTATGAATTACTACAAATGTCATTCAAAACTTTGAATCCATGTTATGTTCAATTAAAATATTTCACTAGGTGCATAATGCATGTAACCTACTCAAATGAACATTTTAGTGCATTCCAAATGTATATACTACCGCTGCAATATGAACTAAATTGGAATTCGTTTCACTATTTGAATAAGAATCTACAATCATGATTGTTGTCAAGTTAAACCATCATCTGTATATTATCTTCACAACACACCACATGATTACAGTCAAGTTAGATATGAACTATGTGTACTATATGAACTCGAATTCAAATTTTTGAATCCACTTTATGATGATTTCAAATAATAGTACATTTCAAGATCTAGCTAGATCTTCATAATCTATACCATGTTTCATATGTATAATGTGTTTATCACAAAATGTATAGTGCCCCACCCCCTACGCCTACAAGTACTTAGCTGTGAGTTGCAAAAGCCACACATTATCACAAATTCAAATAAATGTGAGATTGTTCGATATATATATAATATATATATATAGTATAACATGTTCATATCCACACCATGTGTATCACCATTATATTCATGCATGCATGGGTTTAAAACACTATGATCTCTTATTCAAATATCTGAATCCACTTTTGTAATGAATTATGATCTCTGTTAGACTTTTACACCCACACAATCCTCTTCTCTTTGTAGCTAGCACTAACTTTCTATCTTGCATGCACACACCCTCCTCGCCCTCCCCCTCCCTCAGCATTCTCTCCGTCGCGCACATTCATTATTTTTCTTTAGGTCGTTCTCCCGCGGTCTCTATAGGTCTCCGCAGCTACTTCTTTCCGGCACACACCGATCGATATACATCTCTAGCCAGGTCTGCCTACCACATACACACACTTCCCCTCATCTCCTCTCACCGTCCATGCCCCCTATCTCTCATACGGTCACACACATATGCACACTCTCGCCCCTCTTTTCATCGATCTCGCACTCACACACTCCTCCATCTCTATATAGTAGGCCTATCGTACCACCTCCTAGCCGCATCCCTCTCTCTCTCTCTATCCGTCTCTCCGGGCCTTATTTGCCTGTAACACATGCATGTATACTGATCGATCTCCCTCTGTACATATAGCTAGGTCAACTATAAATCGTTTTCACCATGCACCGATCAATCTACATCACTAGATAAGTCTCTCCCTTTCCCCGACACACGACGATTGCTCTACCTATCTAGTTAGGTCTGCTTACCACAGACATATCGCCCCCCCATCATCCATGCATGCCTCCCGACTCATCTCTCACATGCACGCGCGCACACAGACACACATCCCCTCTCTTATTGATATTGCAGTCGTACCCTCCGTTTGTCTAGTAGGCCTCTCCCACCATCTCCAAGAAGCAACTACACCACCACCCCTCCGAAACTCTAGCTCTGTCTCTCTCCCAACCTTATTCCTCTCCTACACATATGTATGGATGCCAATCGATCTCCCTCAATACATAGCTAGGTCTCTCCTTCTCCACACATATACCTGTCGATCTACCTCTCTAGTTAGGTCTCTGCCCCCCCCCCCCCCCGCCTCCCCCCCCCCCCACACACACACCGATAGTCGAACGCTCTAGTTAGGTCTCCCTGCCACACGCAAACTGCACCTGTCCCCTCTCACATTCTAGTAGGCCAGCCACCCTATATATTTGACGTGCGCACACACAATTTCATTGGCTCTTTATCGATCTCGCACCCATACACCTTCATCCCTCTCTTCGATTCTATCGATATCTCACGCCGATGATCCCTCCCCTCTCTTCTCGTGGATCGCCCCCTCTATATATGACATATCTAGGCCTCCGTTTCACACACATTGCATACTTTACATTTTTTTGAGATATCATCGACTCATATTCCCTGTCTATCTCTCACGCACACAAATACACTTACGAAATCACCCCCCCCAAAACACTCACGAACGCACTCACCATCTCTCTTTAGGGTTGTATCTCTCTCGCACACACCCACGTAGGTGGGGTACGCGTACGAAGAGAAGAGGTGCACGCACGTACTCATGTCTCGTTCCCAGCCACACCCACGCGGGTACACGGTGGAGCTCATTTCTGTACGAAAAGGCAGCCCATGTGATAATTTGACGCATGTCGGTTGTTCACTTGATGGAGGGTCATGTACCACGCGTGAACGAAACAAAGTGCGACTTGACACGTTGGCGCGTTATTTTTAAATAAAGTTTTATTCCTCAATGGCACGTACAAAATATAAAATGATTGTATGGAGAGAAAAAGGAAAACCACTCCACTATACTAGTACAAATATTGGCAGGAGCCTCAATGCTTGCTTGCTGGGGTTCGTCTCTTCACACTCTCACACAAGACGGCGGTGGCCAATCTCTCCCTCTCTAACCACTAGTCACTGATCCGGCCGGATCCCGTCCGCCGGCGGAAAGGGAGGATGTGCAGCATTGCTCCGGTCGCCGGCGTTGAGGCAGGAAACCCTCCGCCGGCGCGTCCCGATCTACAGTACCCGCGGTTTTCTCCGACCAAGCTCCGGTGTGGTAGGGCCTTCGACCCTTGCTCGCTGCCGCAGCAGATCCCGTCCACTGCCGCCCTCCTACTTACATCCCGATGACCCTCAGGTATAGCTTCCTCTGGAACCGGCCTTGCTCCACTGCCCAACTTCCCACGTCGCTGTATGTGGATCTTCTCTAGTTCTTTGCCTAAAACGTACTAGCTCGGTCGGCGTACTTTCCATTTTGCAATCTCGTCCTCACACCGTTTGAGAGAAACCACTATGCTGTTATCTTTCCCTTAAGACAATGAATATGCTTCTTTTTGTCTGCGTATGTGTCATCAACTGTCATTGGCCAGTAATTATTTCCTTTCTACCTCTTTTTCCAAACAGGGATATCTATTTCACCTCGTTGCTATTGCGACCTTTTGGTGAACTGCACAAAGCACTTTTTTCTTAAGAGTGTTTTGTGCAGTTCAACTAAAATGTCACACTGGCAACATTTCTACATTTTAATGGTACTGCACAAAGGGAGTTTGGAGTTCCTATCCTCCTCATCCAACTCTCAGCCTAATCTTCTCCAACAAGTACTTAGTCTCAAGAGAGACTGCAAAGGTGACCGGCTTCTATTTGTCTGTTTATTGTTTCATCAACAGTGCCACTATTATTGTAATCACACTTACTCAATATCTTTGCTAACAGGGGACGCTCAGCTCTATTTTAGTGGAACTGCACAAAATGATCGGAATGTTCCATGCTTCTGACAGCTCCTTTCATTGCCAACATGTCGTGTTGATTTTGACAGAGTTATGGGAAAGTAGCTGCCAACCAATGAATATCGTGGCCAGGAAATGAAAGCATTCCTATGGAGAGCATCGATCATTTTTTATTTTTTATTTATTTGTACACCTTCTCACAACTTTGTCTTCAGATGTGATGTAAATATTGGCTCTGATCTGCGAATCATTGAGATGCATTAGCAAGGAAGTTAGTTTTTTTGTTTTTTTTGCGAAGGAGCATGGATGTTAGTTTACTTTGTATTTGATGAAATGTTGTAACGAGACAACCTTCCAGCTGGCAAGACACATGAAACAAAAGCTAAAAGCTTCATAGCGTTGTACAATTTCATGTTGCTCAAAAATTATGTGTACATATATTATCTAAACAAATGCTGAAAGCTTGATAGCATTGCTAGAAGCCATTCTACTACTCCAGCATCCAGGTCCGCGTGCCATGCACCAAATTTAGAGTGCACAACCTCACGAGAGACTCCTGCCCGATCGTTTTGCCGCAGTAATATAGTACTAATGAGCAGTCAAATCATAAGCCCTACCTTTCGCACAGTAAGTTGCTCAGACAAAGCAACCATCAATTCAATCTTCTTTGAATCCGCTCCTACTACTAGGAGCAACTATAAATACTAAGGAGTATTATGGTGATAGTGTGATCCGAGGAGTAATACTTCACTGGGCTACCGTTTTCCGCACTACTCCGAAGTAAATGCGTACTAGTAGTAGAAGATTGCTTTATCACAGATTAAAATAAAATAAGAGTGCAGATGCTCCACCGTGCGGTTCCTAGTGTACATGTATACTGTACTACTCGTACTATTAAACTGCTTGGCTATTTGCCTCTTCGAGAAGTCGAACAATTATGGTACTACAGTGCATGCTTTTGGCAATCTGACACCGAATGAACTGCTGCACGTCCACCGCGTGGGCGAGGAGAGCGCGCGGTAGTCAAAAGCTTCTCCTCGTCTTGTGAGCCACCGCACGTGTGGGAGAGGGAGAGGGCGTAGTAAGCAAGCTTCTCCTCGTTCTCCTCGTCCTGTGAGCTACCGCGTGGTTGGGAGAGGGAGAGGGCATAGTAAGCAAGCTTCTCCTCGTTCTCCTTGTTCTGCGAGCCACCGCGCGTGAGGGGGTATTAGTACTACTACTACTAGTCCATAATGCGTCCTTTCCGGTTAATATGGCTTAATGGCGGTCACTGGACTTCATAATACGCTCATTACGGTCAATATATACATTTTGCGGTGTTTATACGGTCACTAGCTCACCGTAGAGCACCGTATTGCACTCTGTTGACCGTTCAAATTGTCTACGTAGCACTTTGTTGACTGGTTAAATTGACACATGGACTGTGGGTCCCACCTGTCAGTTGGCAGAGGAAAGAAATAAGTTAAACAAAATTTTACACAGGCGCGGTAGGAGTTCAACCCTTCCGCGAGAACCACCCTGGTTGTGTATGTGTGTGCATGCACGTGTAGGCTGAGCACTTGAGCGTGAGCGCGTGTGTTGCGTCGTGTGATGTACACATGCATGCGTGCGTGCATGTGTACGTGTGACTGCTGCATGCATGCATTAGGGCATCGCGTGCATTTTTGTGTGCATGTGTACGTGTGATTGCTGCATGCATGCATGATGGTTGTAGTCTTCACATGTTAATATTTCATAATGTACTGCGTGGACGGAGTTTTAGACGGCATTACCCCTTGCTGAAATGATGGATGTTAGAGCAGGTAGGGCACATGGGAGTGAGACAAACCTGCATGCTGGGGTATTTTGGTCGATAGCATAACAAATAGCTCATGCATCGTAAGATCCGTTTGCATGGAAATACTACTTCTCAGTCATCGGAACTCGTTCTTCTTCCTTTCGCCGACACGTGGGACATCCAGCATCCGGATCCATGTGTCATGCAAGAAATTAGAGATAAGTACTTGGGAGTACAAGTGAGACTCAGGAACGGTCACACACGTAGGTGGAGTGCCAGCAGGGGACGCAGTAATAATGCCTAATGAGCAGTCAAATCACACAGTAAGTTGCTCGAACGAAGCAACCATCATTTCTCTCTTCAATGACACGTACACAATATAAAAAGATTGATATGGATAGAAAAGGAAAACCGCTCCACTATATATATACATAATATAGCCAGGAGCCTAAGCTATGCTTGCTTGCTGGGGTTGCTCTCTTCACACACTCTCGCACAAAACGACGGTGGCCACACCGCTGTTCACATATCCGGCCAGATCCCGTCCGCCGGGGGAAGTGGTGGATGTTTTGCGTAGACACGGTCGCCAGCGGCGAGGGAGAAAACCCACTGTGGGCGCGTCCCGATCAGGGGTCCCGGCCGTTCTCTCTCACAAAGCTCCGGCGCGGTAGCCTTTGCCCCTTGCTCACTGCCGCGGTATGGGCTGATGCCACCTCCCACTGCCCTCCTAGCTACATCCCGACGTCCCTTAGGTACAACTTCCTTTTGAGCCTGCTTCCTCCACTGCCCCAGCTCCCCACGTCGCTCCATGCGGATCTTTCTCTACTTCTTTTCCCCGCACGTTGCTCTACCGGCTTCTATTTGTGATGAGTTTATGTCTCATCAACTAGTGCCACTACTATTATTCTAATCACACTTCTTCAGTATCTTTGCCAACAGGGATTCTCAGCTCAATTTTAGTGGAAGTGCACAAAATCATCGGATGGTCCATGTGTTCCAAACTTCTTTCCTTCGGAAGTTTCAACCTCGCTAGGAAATTAAAGCCTATTTAGGGTTTAGGGTTCAAGGCCTATGGACTGCATCGATCGTTTTGTTCTTTATTTGTACACCTTCTCACAACTTTTGTCTTTAGTTGTGAAGTAAATATTGGCTATGATCTGTGAATCATTGAGATGCATCAGCATGCATGTTAGTTTCCTTTGTATTTGATGGAATGTTGGAACGGGGCAACCTTGGAGGCAAGATACATGAATCAAAATCTGAAAGCTTCATAGCATTGTAAGTACAATTTTATCTCGCTGAGAAATTATAGTAGTATGTAGTACTCCTACTACTACTACTAAAGAGCTAGATGTCGCACGATGTCCAAGGAATATGGTGATAGTGTGAGAGTGGATAAAATTAGTTTTATCACAGAATAAAAAAAAGGAGTGCACACGCTCTACGGCGCGGTTCGTGGCTCCAAAATCAATCTACCTGCTTTCGCCAAAACGTGGGACATCCAGCATCCGGGTCCACGTGCCATGCACCAAAGTAGAGTGTAGTACTACAACTGACAATCACGACGGTTGTACCGCTATAGTAATAATGACCAATGAGCTGTCAAATCACATAGACCCGGCAGGAAGTTGGACGGACGAAGCAACCATCACTCTTCGTTGAATCCGCTTCTCCCTCATGCAGTACAGTATACTACAGTGTTCTTTTGGAAACCAATGTTTCTTGTCGATGGATCGCGCCATGGAGCAAAACTAACGTTTATATAAATCACGTCTGTTGCGTTCGTGTCTCACCCCACACGGTTGCTCGGTACGCCGCTCATCGCAAAGCGAGTATACGCAAACTTCCCAGCCCGCGTGTCGATGGATCGCGCCATGGAGTACTACTACTAGAAGAGATAGACGAGGGGGGAGGACAGCTAGCTGTAGCACGGACTCCCAAGAACTTTTTTACATGCATGTTGTGGCCGGTCGTGGTGTCGTTTGAACGCGGAGTAGTCGCGTGCACTGGGAAGCGGCGCGGGCAGCGCTCTCTTGGCCGGTGCCAGTGAGAGGTCACATCTGCTCTGGCCGGGCATGAATGCGGCACTGACCTTTTCGGGCCGGGAGTGTGCGCGGGTGATGGAGATGGTTTTGTTGGGCCGGGGCGGTCAGGAGCGGACGTGGCAGCCGTCCAGACGCCCGCAAATGAGAGACGCTGGACCTATGTAAATATTGCCAGGGTTTAAGGTTTACGTTAATTATTACATAATTAATGTAATAATGAGCCAGTTGGACAAATATGATTGGAGATGAAAGGAGGACGGGCCAACCCCCCTGAAATTCAGCGGGGGGTTGGAGATGAAACTAAGAATTTTACGTAAACACTGATATGTATGTGTATGTGCACGCGCGCACACACACACATAGTCACGACTCTCGTGACTACTTGTGACGCCCCCGACTTAATCGTGTACTAATCATACACGCAAGTGTACACGATCAAGCCTAAGGACTCACTTGAAGATATCACAACACAACTCTAAACACAAGTAAAATAATACAAGCTTTACATTACAAGCCAGGGGCCTTGAGGGCTCGAATACATAAGCTCGATGTCATACAAGCATCAACGGAAGCATCAGATATCTGAGTACGGATATAAAGTTAAACAGAATAGGCCTTTTAGAAAGGCGGGGCAAAATAAAAAAACACTAGATCGAAAGGCGCAGGCCTCCTGCCTGGGTGCCTCCTAACTACTCCTGGTCGTCGGAGGGCTCCTCGTAGTAGTAGTCTGCAGAGGGGTAGTAGTAGTAGTAGTAGTCGTCGACTGTGGCAGCTGGCTCAGCAGACTACTGGGCTCCGTTGTCGGTACCAAAACAGGCAGATCTCGGGTAGGGGGTCCGAACTATGGGTCAAGGAGTCGATGGTAACAGAGAGCGTAGAGACAGCGATTTACCCAGGTTCGGGCCCTCTCGAGGAGGTAAAACCCTACGTCCTGCTTGATTGTATTGATGTGATTGTATGAAGGTTACAGAAGTTGATCTACCTCAAGATCAGATGGTCTAAAACCCTAGATTGTATATCTCTCCCCCTACGGACTAAACCTCCTAGTTTATATAGACACCAGGGGGGCCTAGGGTTACATATGGTCGGTTACCATCAGGGATAATCATGCCGGTTACGCCATCTATTCCTTGGAGGAGACGCCAAGACTTCAGAGATTTCATTCTATCATACGAGGTCATCCACGATCCAGCCTTCCATCGACGGGTAGAGAGCAGCCCACCAGTCCGGCCCATGAGAGATAGGCCGGCAGCCCGGGTACCCCCTAGTTCGGGACACCCTCAGTAGCCCCCGAACTAGTCTTCGAAGCCGAGGTAGATTCTGAACACCATTGGCTTCGTGGACCAGTTCACTTTCCTCCGTGGTTCTGGTAACAGGCCTTTATCACTCCGACTTATATTTGCAAGCATTATCCGGTCATGTATGCGCCGAACTATATCTTGGTAACGAGGTATAATAATAACTTAGCCCCGAAGGCTAGCCGCTTCGGCGTGAACAGTATTCTCATCTAACAACTTTTACCGAAGGGTCACACCTTGCCACAACCGCAAGTTGGTTTATGACAAAATCGATTCGCGGTTCGAGGTGGTTCTCATCGGCACGTTCCATCGATATGGAGATCGTGTCCTATTTTCAAGGGATATAATCAATAATCCGCCTCACCCCACGCGCGCATAATGGCACGGTTATACGGGGAAGCGGCGAGGACTGCGGCGTAGTAAAGGGACCGTGGGTCTTATAGCCCATAAAAGGGGCACAGTCCTTCTTTCGGTCGCACGCTCTCATTCCCCCCTTTCGTCATTGCCTTCCCCATCTCTTGAGCTCCAACGCCCAGATCCGCCCTCTCAGAAACCCTTCCTTCCACCCGCCCAATCTAGCAATGGCGGGTTCCGGGTCCAAGGGCAAGTGGGAGGCTTCGAGCGTCACCAACAACGCCATTTTGGAATTAAAGAGCGCGGGCTACCTTCCGGCCGACATCGCCCACCGTGCTCCGGAGGCGGGCCAGGTTATCCCCACGCCGCGGCAGGGCGAGAGAGTGGTGTTCGTACCCCCACTTCATCCGGGGCCTGGGTTTCCCCCTTCACCCCTTTGTCAGGGGCCTCATGTTCTTCTACGGGCTCGACTTCCACGACCTCGCGCCGAACTCCTTCCTCTACATCTCGGCTTTTATCATTGTCTGCGAGGCCTTCCTCCGAATCCGGCCACACTTCGGTCTGTTTTTGAAGATATTCAACGTCAAGCCGAAGATAGTAGATGGTCAACAGGCGGACTGCGGGGGGGCCATGATCAGCAAACTTCCGCGAGTGGAGTGGCCAGATGGTACCTTCATCGAGACCGTCAAGGTATGGCAAAAAGAGTGGTTCTATATCACTGAGCCGAGGCACGCGAACTGGGAGGCGACTCCGGCCTTCCGCTCCGGGCCCCCCACAAGGCTGGTCTCATGGACCAAGAAGGGCCTCGAATGGAGGGTAAACAAGGAGGTGGAGCAGCTACAGCAACGAATTGCCAAGATGATAGGGAAAGGCGTCGAGCTGCCCAATGTGGTCCAGATCATGCTCGGCCGTCGAATACTCCCATGCCAGGATAGGGACTCCCCCATGTGGGCCTACAAGCCCGAAGACTCGGCCACCGTGCGCAACTTCTTCCGCACCACACATGCCCAACTATGGAGAGCGTTGTTCATGCCGCAGAAGGACTGGCCGGCCGAGGGAGAGGACATCGGACTCGACGCCGCGAACCCCCCACGGGAGGTATGACTAAGTTTGTTCTTGTATCCGAACTATTTCCCTTTAATAAGGTACTCAGTCTTCTTGACTTTTCATCCACAGAAATGGCTGAAGAAGGCCCAGCGGATTGACAGTCCGGCGCCGCTATCAGAAGGACCCAGGATGCCCCTCCTGACGGCCATGTTGGCCGTAGAGCCGTACGAGGTGCCGGAAAGGAAGGAGAAGAAGAAGCAACAGGGGGAGGCCAGAGAGAGCCTCCGCTCCCGAAGACCCCCGGGTGCTAGATCCGGGGACACCAATGCTCCCTCCGCGCAAGAAGAGGAGAAGGAGCAAGGAGAGGACGGGGAGGAGGACGATTCCTCCCGAACAGGGAAGAGGGTGGCGTCCAAGGATGCTGAGGAGGAGCCTCCTCAACCCGCTCCCAAAAGACCGCGCAAGGCCAAGGTAGCCTTGTCCGGCGATAGCTCGGATTCTGCCGAGGACTCTGAGGCCTCCGAAGAGGTTCCTCAGAAAATTCCCAGGGCCAAGCCGCAGGCTCAAAGGTACGCGCTCTACCGACCGCCTGACCGTCTTTAGCCAAACTGGGTTTGACACTAATCAAGTTTCTGTTTGCAACTTTGCAGTCCGCTGCGCGATCTTCCCACCGACCAAGCTTCGGAGGGGGATTCTCCACCGGCGGCGCTAGCAGAGAGCGGCACTGGATCCCGTGCCTCGCCTTCCCCAATCGTGAAGGAAACCGAGGAGGTCCTGTCTAGGAGGACTCCTCCCATGCCACATACAGGGGAAGGAGGCGATACTATCATGGCCCAGGTGAATGCCTCGGTCGCCGAAGACCAAGAGGGGAGGGCCCCTCTGGTGAACGAAGAGGAGCTCGGACGAACCGAGCTTTCTCCAAGGACGACTCCAGAGACGTCAAAGCGTCCGGAGTCCGGTGCCCAGGACGTCGAGAGGGAAGGAGCCGAAGCGCCATCGCCACCACCGCCAGCCCCAGAGCAGGCGTCAACCAGTGGCCGGACACGATGGAGGATGCTATAACCAGCTCCTCCATCGCCGAAGAGCACCGTGCCCTTATGGGCGCGGTGTTGCAAATTATTCGGTCCGTGGACAACGGACTGAAGGAGGCCTTTAGTGGCCATCTTACCGGCTTCAAGGTGAGCAAAGTAATGCTTTTTCCTTAGGAAAATTCATTTATGCAAATATATAGCCTCATACATAGTAGCCCCCGAGACTCTGACCAGGTGAGCAAAGCCGGTCGGAGGATCAAAAATCGACATCTCGGATACTAACGGGTGCAGAATAATGTGCAGGCATCATCCTCAGCCGCAGCTGTCAACGCCGAAGAGTTGGCCGAGCTGAATCGGAAGCTAAAGAGCTCCGAGGACGATCTGAGCCTGGTGAACAAGAGGTTCGACGAGGCGCAAGGTAAGGCCGAGTTGTGATAGTGAATACAGCCGTAGATTTGTAAGGAGTGTTCGATGTATCCTAACGGAGATAACCGATTGAACTGCAGTTGCCGCCGCGGAGGTCGAAAGCCTCAAGGCCGCACTAAGGACAGCTCAGGCGGACGCGGCGACGCAAAAGGCGGCAGCCGAACAGGCAGCTGCCGAGCTGGTGGCGCTGAGAACCACAAGTGAAAAGCACGAGGCCAGGGTGCTGGAAGTGCAGCACGAGCTCGGGGATGCCGTCACAAGGTGTGAGGCCCTCGAGCAAAAGAATAAGGAGCAGGCCGCCGAGCTGACCTCGTTGGCCGCGGTGGCTAAGGAAGCGCGGACGGAAGCGCGCGGTTGTCAAGAAGAGCTCCGCCAAGTCAGGCTGATCGCGGATGGTAAGCCATACTTGTTACAATGTGTCTTTGGAGGTAACAGGTTCGCGTTGCTCACGCGGGTATGGCGTTCCGCAGGCGCCTTTGCGGACCTCCCGAAGAGTGCGGCGGATGCGGCGAGGTTCTTCGCCGGCCAGGAGGATTGGGCCGAGCAGAGGATTTTCGGGGCGCACTTTCAAGCGCCCGAACACCCTCCCCTCCTCAACAACCAGATGAAACAGCTAATGGAGCTGCATCGGATGGCGGAGCCGGTGATGAAGGACCTCTGCGTCAAACTATGGCCGTCGGAGCCGCTGCCGAGCAGCTACTTCGGTCTGGTGCAGAGGCTGTTCGGCGCTCCTGCTCAGGTCGATGCCTGGAAGCGCTCCACGTGCATCGAGGGTGCTCGGATGGCCTTCGGCAAGACAATGGTACATTGGCCGAAGCTGAAACCCGCCGAGATAGCCACTGGACCTCCGCTGTCAGGGAAAGAGCATAGGCATCCCGAGCAGTATTTTCCCGCCGTGATGGACGGTGCTCGGGCAGTAGATGCCCAATGCCCAAAAGATGTAATTTATGAGTAGATGTAGTTTCCTTGTAACCAAGGAGTTGAAACTTTTGCTTTATTGTAAAGCAAGTGATCGGCTATGAATATAGTGCCGGATTAATTTTGACTCCTATGCGGCCGATTTGAAACTGAAAGTTACCAGTCGTCGGCTTCAGCCCCCTAGCAGATACTGCATGGGGTGTTTTCTCATAATACGTAAACCCTTAGCCGACGTCTCGGTGCCCGGGGGCGGTTGTGTGTATGGAAAACCAGGCAATCAGACTATGTGGTTTTAGTGCTTTCACTTAGCCAGAGGAGCTTGACGGTGGGGGCCGGTGACGAGCCCCCGGTGTTTGTGATATTCGGACGAGCCGCGGTTGATACCATCATCACATGATTTCTGTGACAGAGAACCCTTCGTATGACACGGACAAACCTCCAACGATTTTAGGCTAACGCCAGTCATCGGATCGCCGACCAGTTCTCGCTTATTGGGATAGTCAGTTTTCGGCTTTCTCCACTGAGGTACTTAACCAGGCGAGCTAGAAGTACAATCGCAGTGGTTCTCCCTTTACCCTCTTAGCCGAAAAGTGCGGAACGTAAGAGGGTAAACACAGGAGCCGGGCAACCCAACTATTGACCAAAGACGCAATTCGGAACCGATGCATATAATGCAATATCCGTGACACCGAGCACATGAAAAAAAGAAGTGCTGGTATAGAGTTTTAAGGCAAGATCTATGGTCGAGCCCCCAGTCTATTAGCCGGTTTAAAATAAATGTATCGTGATCGTTTACTTCGGCGGAAAAAGGCGGAAAGGAATATGCAACGTGAATGACTGCACGGGTATATCATAATAAAGTGGTGTTTGCTTCCTTTGAATGTGTGACGTCCAACCGTACAATCCGTATTGCCGAAGTAACTTGAATAGATACTTTAAAGGAATGTATATATTGAGAGTAAAGGTTTACACAGGGCTTCCATGAGTGGTTTGACGTCCCTACTACGCCCTGCTGCACGTCTGCGCCTTTGCTCGTCAAGAAGCTGTCGTGGAAGCGAAGCTGTCCGCCGTGTGTTCGGCATAAGTAGTAATCTTTGGCGGGCGAGCCCTTGTAAAAGGGTTGTGGGAAGTCGCCATGGTATAGTAGCTGGACGCTGATCGGGCCCTAGATGGTGCCCGTTGTTTGATGTCAATTCGAAGACATTTGGTGGCCATTGGTCGGTCGAACCGAGCTCTGGACCTTTTGTTTGCTGTGTCCCCACAACTGCCCATGGAATTTTGAGCACGAAATTGTGCACTCGAGGTACATATTTCGCGACTAGGTGGGCCGTGGTGTGGGGTGCGTATCCCTATTTGGGTGGAGCATGAGGGCGCGCCGGGACCAAGGCTGCAGCACGGGAGCGTTTGCATGTGTCCGGTGTCTTGACAGTGGACTGGGATTGCGACGCCTCTTCGGCAGCTTGGACTTCGGCGGCGAGAGCCATAGTGTGTTCCTCTGTTCGGAGCGAGCGCTTGGTATTACCGTTAATGGTAATAACGCCCCGTGGCCCTGGCATCTTCAACTTCAGATACGCATAGTGCGGGACGGCGTTAAAGCGAGCGAAGGCAGTCCGTCCGAGGAGTGCGTGATAACCACTGCGGAAAGGAACGATATCAAAGATCAAGTCCTCGGCGCGGAAGTTGTCGGGCGAGCCGAAGACTACTTCCAAAGTCACAGATCCCGAGCAGCGTGCCTCGACGCCAGGTATTACACCTTTAAAGGTGGTGCTGCTGGGTTTGATCCTTGACGGGTCGATCCCCATCTTCCTCACTGTATCAGCGTAAAGCAGGTTAAGACTGCTACCTCTGTCCATCAGGACTCTAGTGAGGTGAAATCCATCCACGATGGGGTCGAGTACCAGAGCCGCCGTTCCTCCATGGCGTATGCTGGTCGGATGATCGCGACGGTCGAAAGTGATCGGGCAAGCCGACCAAGGGTTGAATTTCGGGGCTACCGGCTCTAAGGCGTAAACATCCCGAAGCGCGCGTTTCCGCTCCTTCTTTGGTATATGCGTGACGTAGATCATGTTCACGGTTTTAACCTCCGGAGGGAACTGTTTTTGGCCTCCATTGTTCGTCCCGCGAGGTTCTTCGTCGTCCTCACTGCGGGGGCCCTTGCCCTGTTCTTCGGCTATGGCCTTTCCGGCCTGCTTGATTACCCAATAGTGACGGTTGGTGTGGTTAGCTGGCTTGTCGGGGGTGCCATGAATCTGGCAGGGCATGTCCAATATTCTGTCCAGCGCAGACGGGCCATCTTGGTTCCCTTTAGAGGGTTTTCTCCACTGTCCCGATTTCGAGCCGCTGAATCCGGCGTTCACCGCTGCGTCATCGGCTTCACCGCCGTTATTTGAGTGTCGGCGCTTGTTATTCCTATTGCGCCGGGGTTTGCCATTCCCGTCCCGGGTCTCTGAAGTACCGGGGTCTTCAAGGTGGTTGCTTCGACGAGCTAACCAGCTATCCTCACCCGCGCAAAAGCGGGTCATGAGAGAAGTAAGGGCCGACATTGTTCTTGGCTTGTCTTGGCCGAGCTGGCGAGCGAGCCACTCGTCCCTGATACTGTGTTTGAATGCCGCAATTGCTTCGGCGTCCGGATAGTCGATGATCTGGTTCTTCTTGGTCAAGAACCGGTTCCAGAATTGCCGGGCTGACTCTCCGGGCTGTTGGATAACATGGCTCAGGTCATCGGCATCTGGTGGTCGAACGTAGGTTCCCTGAAAGTTAGCTCGGAATGCATCTTCGAGTTCTTCCCAGCTCCCGATGGAGTTTTCGGGTAGGCTGTTCAACCAATGCCTGGCCGGTCCCTTAAGTTTCAGTGGTAAGTACTTGATAGCATGGAGATCATCTCCTCGAGCCATATGAATGTGGAGAAGAAAATCCGCAATCCACACGGCTGGGTCAGTTGTCCCATCATAGGATTCTATATTAATGGGTTTAAACCCCTCGGGGAACTGATGCTGCATCACCTTGTTAGTAAAACACATTGGGTGTGCGGCACCCCTGGCCCGGGCCGCATCGCCCCAAAGATCAGTTGTCATCCGGGCACGGTGCTGATCCCGAGCCCTGTCGTTTCTATCGCGCCAGGCTTAGTATCCATCCCGTCCAGCGGGTGCGTATCCTGTGGGTCCATAGATGGACCTCGACTGAATCGCTCGTGTGTTCAGGTCGTGGCACAGATCGTATTGGTCCTCCGGTTGAACCGGGTCTTTGTCTGCTCGGCGAGAAGGCCTGAGCGGGTATTCGGTTTCTCTGGCCGTCCTGTCCCGTCCTCGAGGGGGCATGGGTGGGAGTTTGTCTTCTCCGGCAGCTTTATTTCGTCCTCGAGGGGGCGCGGGTGGGAGCTCGGCTTCCACAGCCGGCCTATCTCGTCCTCGAGGGGGCCGGTCGGGCTGGTCTGCGTAAGTTTGTCTGGGAGGTACGGGCTCGAAGGCCTCATCCTCGAAGTCTGGAAGGAGGCGCCGCCGCGGGTAACTCCTATATTGGCCCTGACGTTGATCGTCGAGGCCTTCTTCGGCGGCTAGGACCATCGTCCATCTATCGTTGAGTGTATCCTGCACGGCCCTGAGCTGCTGTTGTTTCATCTTTAAGCTTCGGGCAGTGGCAATTTATTGCCGTTTGAATGTTTCTTGTGCCAGGGGATCCTCTGGGACGATAAAGTCCTCGGGTCCGAGGCTATCTTCCTCTTTGGATGGGGGGAGGTAATTACTGTCCTTGGAATCGTCGAGGTCCTCGGGGTCACCCTGGTCCTCGTGCCCTTCAGCGGTGTCAGGTCGTTGCTCGGGCGTGTTGTCGCCGAGCTCCCACAAATTATCCAGAGTCTCGTTAGCGCCGGTGTCGTTTGTGTCTGTTTGATTTTCCTTGCCCTTCCCCCGCCCTCTAGCTCGCCGTCGTCGGCGTCTGGGCGGGTCTTCGGTGGTGTCGTCGCCGCCTTTGTTGGTTGTGTCACCGTCCTTCACGGGGGTGCCAACCATGTAGACGTCATAAGTGGAGGTGGCGGTCCACTTTCCGGTTTTTGTAGTGGCGAGGAAGGTGTCCGTGGAGGGTGGGACGTCCATGTCCTCGTCCATGTAGTCAGCCTCCTCGGAGGCGTAGTCCAGCATGTCGGTTAAATCTTCGACGGTAGCTACCAAGTGGGTGGTGGGTGGGACGCAAAATTCCCCGCGGCCGGCATCCTGTCCGACCTCCTCCTGGTCCGAGGACGGGCTGTCCGCGATTTTTATCATTTGGATCCGGTCCAGCATCTCGCTTAAAATCGAGGAATCCACCGGATCTACGTTCGGACGGTCCCTGGAGTTGAGCTCCGGCGCGTCGTTAACGGGCGTGTGCTCGGCCAAGGGTGACCCCTGGTTCTCCGGCACCTGGGTCGGAGCCAAACTCAAGGTCAGGTCCGATCTGAGGCCCGCCCCGAGGACTGGGGCGGGGAAGGAATCCGAAGTCAAGGCCTCAGGGTTGGTGGGTTCCTCGGGTGAGGCCGAGAACCCAGTGAAGATCAGATCGCCTCGAGCATCGGCAACGAACTGAAGGCCGCCGAACCTGATTTCCTGCTCGGGGGTGAAGTTGCCGAGCTGGTCGAGGTGACCGGTCGGATCGGCATGTAACACGATGCTGCCGAATGCGAAGAGCTGGCCGGGGACGAAGAGGTCCCTGCTACGAACTCCGTCGCTGAAGAGAAGAGCTGTCCGAGGACGGTGATATACCTGCTGCAGATTCCATTGCTGAAGAACTGTCCGGGGACGGCGAGCCATTGATCCTTGGCGACCCACGACGGGACTCTCAATGAAAGCACCAATGTTGGTACCAAAACCGGCAGATCTCGGGTAGGGGGTCCGAACTATGGGTCAAGGAGTCGATGGTAACAGAGAGCGTAGAGACAGCGATTTACCTAGGTTCGGGCCCTATCGAGGAGGTAAAACCCTATGTCCTGCTTGATTGTATTGATGTGATTGTATGAAGGTTACAGAGTTGATCTACCTCGAGATCAGATGGTCTAAAATCCTAGATTGTATATCTCTCCCCCTACGGACTAAACCTCCTGGTTTATATAGACACCAGGGGGGCCCTAGGGTTACATATGGTCGGTTACCATCAGGGATAATCATCCCGGTTACGCCATCTATTCCTTGGAGGAGACGCCAAGACTTCAGAGATTTCCTTCTATCATACGAGGTCGTCCACGATCCAGCCTTCCATCGACGGGTAGAGAGCAGCCCACCAGTCCGGCCCATGAGAGATAGGCCGGCAGCCCGGGTACCCCCTAGTCCGGGACACCCTCATCCGTCCTCTGGTTTCAAGTATCGGGGATGGGGAAAAAGGAAAGCAAAGCAACCGTGAGTACTCATCCAAAGTACTCAGCAAGACTGACATCAGATCTATTCTAAATATGCAACATTATCAAAGGAAGGCTGTATATGTGGACTGATTTGCAGAAATGCCAGAATAGAAGAAAAGCCTAGCCTATCGAAGACTAGCATCATTAGGGTCTTGCAGCATTAGAAGAGTACAGATTAGTTCTTAAGTATAGTAATAGCAACAAGTATCGAACATCGCCCAGAGATCCTTCCTTGACTCCCTGCGAGAAAGCGATCCCGGAGCCAATATATTTAACCCATTTCTAGTTGTAGAAGATCGGGATATTCTCCGAGCGTCCTGTTACCGTGGACACGGCTATTCGAATAGATATACTTCCCTGCAGGGGTGCACCAACTTACCCAACACGCTCGATGACTCTGGCCGGACACACTTGCTCAGTCGATGCCCGGCCTCGGACTATCGACACGTCGTAGCCCTACCTAGGCTCAACAGAGAGGCCAACACGCCGGTCTACATCCTAAGCACTCAGGGGTCTTGGGCCCATCGCCCTTTGCACACCTGCGCATTGCGTACGCGGCCGGCGAGCAGTCCTAGCCCCCTTAATACAAGAGCAGGCTTTACCAGACCAACCCGGCGCGCGCCGCTCAACTGCTGACGTCTGAAGAGCTTCGGCTGACACCACGACGCCGAGTACCCATATTATTCCCACGTGCTGGTTAGCGCGATAAGGCCAGAGGCCTACTCAGATTACATACCCTAACCCTTAGTGCATTAGGAGCGCGCGGTAACGAGCAGAGACTCACGATCCTGTGACCCCGTCGCCCCATCTCGTGGACTTACAGCAAGGGCTAAGAATGCCCGGCCGTGCCACATATTCATCTCGGGTACCCCTCAGGGCCGACCCGTCTTTATCAAGTATCAGCTGTAATAAAGTGCAAGTAACCGTGTGTCCATAACATCAAACAGGAACCCGAGGAATCACCCTCGTTGGATTCCCACTAGATGTAACCGACAAGGTGAACCTGGAGGAATCACCCTCGAAGGTATTCACACTTGCGGGGTTACCGACAAAGCTTTATCGGAGGTGGGGAAGAGGAATCACCCTCGTTAACCCACAACCAACTAGCTGTACTACAGAGGCTTCATCGGGAGTGAGATGAGAGGTATCACCCTCGGCACTCGATGTTAGCTCTGCAGCGTCGAGCAACTAGGGGTGTGTAGTGATATGGTGGTCTCAGCCCGACGATCACATCGATCGGGACACAGGTACTAAAGCGGGGCAACTACAGCAAGGAAGAGGGGCCACAGATGGTTTTCCATCCAATCTATACTAAACATTTTGGATAACAGGCAGGTATCAATAACAGTTACAAGGACAGGCTATGCATCAGAATAGGATAAAGCAACAGCAGTAGCAATTCTAATGCAAGCAGGAGGGAGAAAGAATAGGTGATATAGGCATGCGTCAAGGGGGGTTGCTTGCCTGGAAGCTCTGCGGCAAAGGAGGGATCGTCAGTGGTGTCGTCGGTCTCCTGAGCTGCGTCGGTCTCGGGGGCTATCGGAGAAGAAGAGGGGGAAGAAACAATAAATAAAGGCAATAATGCAACACAGATGCATGACATGGTGGTATGCAGTGTTAGTGGTGAACTAATGCATTGCTACATGTCGCAGACGAATCGGGAAAATATCTGGGATATTTTCCTGGCGTTTAGGCTGATTTCGGTATACTGAACCGGAGGGGACGGTTCCATGTTTGTATGGTTGTGGGCATGTGACAGATAAATGGAGGGCGTATTCGGATTCGTCTCGTCGTTCTGAGCAACTTTCATGTAGAAAGTTTTTCAATCCGACCTACGGTTTAATTTCTACGAATTTTCAAAGTTTTAAACTATTTTCTGAAATATCTGGAATTTATTTAATTAAACAATTCGTATTATCCAGAATAGTAGTTGCTGACGTCAGTATGACGTCATTGTGATGTCAGCGAGTCAAACTGGCTGGTCCAGGTCAAACCTGACCTGCGGGACCCACCTGTCATAGACAGTGGTTTAACAGAGTTAGTTTTAAACTAATCTGAGTTAACTAACTAGTGGGCCCGGGCTGTCAGTGACCTAATTAACTAATTAGATTAGGTTTTAATTAAATTCGGTTTAATTAGTCTGTTAACCAAAAGGGGCCCACGCGTCAGCAGCTGTAGCGACACGTCAGCGGCGTAGACCAGGTCAACTGGTCAACTGGGCCCGCGGGGCCCAGCTGCCAATGACCCAGGCGGCGCCACGTGGGCGGCCAGGTCATCAGCCGGTGCCAGAGCTGCTCCGGTGAGCTCCGACGCGGCAGAGAGCCACGGCTAGTGGCGGGTTTGCTCTACGGTGGTCCAAATCGGGCGCTTTTGCTTGCGTTCGAACGAGGGCGTTGTGCCGCATCTAACAAAGCTAACGCGCGGCCACGGGGATGACCGGAGTGATGCCGGCGATGAGCGGATGCGGCGGTGGTTCTCGGGTGTGGATGGAAACGCAGCTGCGGGAATCTCACGAGCTAACGGAGCTCACCGGCGAGCTCTACGGATCACCCGGACCGCGGCTGACAACACGGAATGGCTCGGGTGGCTCTGCTCCGAGCAGAACGCCGGTAATGGCGCCGCCGAGCTCGGCTATGCGGGAACGGAAAAAGGGAGCGACTATCCGAGCGAAAAAGAAGGGGGGAGGCGACGCGGATGCTCACCTAGGAGCACACGAAAGGCTCGGCGAGCGGATTAGGAGCTGCCGTGCAGTGAATCGACGCCGGCGAGCTCCTGTGATCCGAGGTGGAAGACGGCAGGTTTCGGGCGATGCAGCGCCTCCAAGCTCGAGTTCTTGGGCTGGGAAGAAGAGGCGGACGACGGCGATTCGTCTGGACTCGGCGGAGGAGCAGATGGACGCCGGTAGCCGCGACGGTGGCAGCAGCACGTCGGCGGTGGCGCTCGGACAGGTAGGAAGAGAGGGGAGCGGGCGAGCGCTGGGAGAGGGAGAGAGGGGAGAGTGAGGTGAGGCGACTAGGGGGGAGGGCTCGGGCGCCCATATCCCCTCGCCCACCTGCTCCGATGCGGTGGTGAGCCGGGAACGGCGCTGCGCGCGAGCCGATCGCGGGGAGGACGACAGCGAGGCGGGAGCAGTTGGAGGAGGCCGTTGCTGGGCTGGCTGGGCCGGCACGGCCCATAGGCCAGGTAAGTTTCTGTTCTCTTCTCTTTTTTTCCCTTTTATTCAACAACAGGGAACGAAAAGTAAATAATTGGGCATCCAAATGACTTAAAAAAAATAGGGAAGTTGGCCCATTAAATCCCTTGCATTTTTATGCACTGCCACAAATAATTTGGGAGGCAGAGGAATTCATTTTGCAATTTTCATAAATGGATTTGCATATTAAATTGCTGGATTTGCATAGAAATAATTGCTACTGTCCATCTTTGCATATGGGTGATGTTGATTTTCCTAACAATAAATTGTTTTGGAATTTATGCTAAATGATGAACATTTTTCCAACAACTTTTGAACAACTTCAAAATTCACTTGCATTTGAATTTGAATTCAGTGGAAGAATTTGAAATGAGATATTAATCCAACATAATTATCATTGCAAATCTCAGATGACTTGGCATTAATATGTGGATCACTATAGCTCATTACATAGGGATGTTACAATTCTCCTCCTCTAAAAGAAATTCTCGTCCCGAGAATTCAGGAGGTAGAAGGAAACAGGTCGGGGTATTCCTCCCGAAGACGATCCTAGCGTTCCCAAGTGGCTTTACCTTCAGTATGATTTGACCACTGCACTTTCAGGAACTTGGTAGTCTTCTGGCGGGTCCGACGTTCAGCTTGATCGAGAATGCGGATCGGATGCCCCTTATAAGATAGATCACCTTGCAAATCAAGCATCTCATGATCCACTGCTCGGTGCGGAGATTCCTTGAAGCAACATCGAAGTTGCGACACATGGAAGACGTCGTGGATGTGAGAGAATTGCGGCGGCAACTCCAATTTATAAGCCACATGTCCACGTCTGGCGAGAATGCGGAAGGGGCCGATGTAGCGAGGAGCTAACTTGCCCTCGATTCCGAAGCGGTGAGTGCCCTTCATGGGTGTGACACGCAGATAAGCTTGATCACTAGGTTGATAGGTCAATCCCCATCATTTGCGATCATAGTTGCTCTTCTGGCGGTCCTGGGCCGCCTTGAGATTTTTGCGAACAACACGGACTTGCTCTTCGGCGTGTTGGATAATATCCGGACCAATGAGCGGTCGTTCCCCAGTTTCTGACCAATTCAGAGGGGTTCGACACTTACGTCCATATAATACCTCGAAGGGGGCCATTTTCAAACTGGCTTGATAGCTATTGTTGTAAGAGAATTCGGCATACGGGAGAGATTCTTCCCACTTCTTGCCAAATGAAATAACACAAGCTCGCAGCATATCTTCAAGCACTTGATTCACTCTTTCAACTTGGCCTTGGGACTGGGGGTGATAAGCTGTACTCCAGGTAATATGAGTTCCCATAGCTTGTTGGAAACTATTCCAGAAGTGTGAGGTGAAGAGGCTGCCACGGTCCGAACTGATCTCCTTCGGAATACCGTGGAGTGATACAATCCTGGAGATATATAACTCTGCTAACTGACTAGCAGTGATCGTCTCCTTGACTGGCAGAAAGTGTGCAACTTTGGAGAGTTGGTCGACGACGACAAGAATAGCATCGTGACCCTTCTGTGACTTGGGAAGGCCAGTAATGAGATCCATTTGAACCTTATCCCATTTCCATAAAGGAATAGGAAGCGGTTGCAGAATTCCAGCAGGCTTCTGATGTTTTGCTTTAACGCGACGACAAACGTCACATTCAGCAACATATCGAGCAATATCCTGCTTCATTCTAGACCACCAGTACCTTTGTCGGAGATCACGATACATCTTGGTACTACCCGGATGAATAGACAGTGGTGTATCATGTGCCTCCTTCATGACCTTATCAGTCATAAGCTCGAATCGAGGTACCACAATGCGGTCATTGAAATACAAGGTTCCATCTTCAGCAAGCGAGAAATCCCTGTACTTTTCAAGGTGAAGATCCCTTTTCATCAGATCAACTTCAGCATCTTTAGCTTGCGCATTCTTAACAGCATTCAGAAGATCTGGCTGTATTACAAGGGTATTAAGAGAGCCCTGTGGAACAATGTGGAGGTTCAGCTTGCACAGTTCTTCATACAGATGAGGTTGAGCTCGCTGAACCGTGAGGTTGTTGCAATAGGACTTGCGGCTCAAGGCATCTGCCATCACATTAGCCTTGCCAGGGCTATATGAAATACCACAGTCATAGTTCGTAATTGTTTCCAACCATCTCTGTTGGCGGAGATTGAGATCCGGCTGAGTAAACAGATACTTCAGACTTTGATGATCAGTATATATCTCACATCGATTACCGAGAAGGTAATGTCGCCATAGCTTCAATGCATATATCACTGCAGCAAGTTCAAGATCATGCACTAGACAATTCTCTTCGTGAGGACGCAACTGTCGCGAGGCATAAGCAATTACTCTGCGCTCTTGCATCAGGACACAGCCTAATCCTTGACGAGAGGCATCGCAATAGATCACAAAATCCTTGCGAGAATCCGGAGGAGCAAGCACTGGAGCAGAGGTGAGCTTGTCCTTGAGGGTCTGGAAACTTTCCTGACATTTATCTGTCCACTCAAACTTAACGCCTTTGTGAAGCAGATTAGTCAGAGACTTGGCAATCTTTGAGAAGTTCTCGACAAATCGACGATAATAGCTTGCGAGACCGAGAAAACTTCTGACTTGCTTGACATTCTTCGGGGGAGTCCAGTCAAGAATAGCCTGAACTCGTTCTGGGTTGACTGCAATAGTAGCAGGGTTTTTCTAAGTGAGTTGTACACCGAGGTGTTTACATAAGCAGGGATTTATCACCGCTTAGATCGTATTAATTTATTTGAAAGGTTAAACAGACCAATGGAAAGGACAATGTGATAAAGAGACAAGGTATAGTGAAAACATGACCAAGTCTGTATTGGAAGGAGGGCAAGGATGGCATTGCTCACCATGAATTCGATTAACATCTCATAAGAAGTCAAAATGTTGACGCTGATCACGACACATTTTGCCGAGAGGTTCCAAAAGTGTCAAATGACAGTGTGAGAAGCATAAGATAATTGGAAAGAAAAGGTTAAACAAACCAATGGAAAAGAAAAGATGGTTATCAGATTAACCAGTTCAAACGAAAAGATTAGTTATAGATAATCCAGCTCTCCGGGTGAAAGTGATTACGAGAACCTAACGTCAGAGTTAGTAAAATCATTTAACCCTAAAAGAAGAGAGATCAGAGTCCTAGAGTATAGGTGAGGAATAAAAGATCCTAATACCACCCATTGGCGACGTGGGCCCGTAAGCCAAACAGCCATGTTAGCAAAATCATTTGCAAATCCTAGACTCAACTTCGGCCAAGGAGTTGGAAAGGGGGATCCTACAGGTAGTCGGCTCTGATACCAACTTGTGACGCCCCCGACTTAATCGTGTACTAATCATACACGCAAGTGTACACGATCAAACCTAAGGACTCACTTGAAGATATCACAACACAACTCTAAACACAAGTAAAATAATACAAGCTTTATATTACAAGCCAGGGGCCTTGAGGGCTCGAATACATAAGCTCGATGTCATACAAGCATCAGCGGAAGCATCAGATATCTGAGTACGGATATAAAGTTAAACAGAATAGGCCTTTTAGAAAGGCGGGGCAAAATAAAAAAACACTGGATCGAAAGGCGCAGGCCTCCTGCCTCGGTGCCTCCTAACTACTCCTGGTCGTCGGAGGGCTCCTCGTAGTAGTAGTCTGCAGAGGGGTAGTAGTAGTAGTAGTAGTAGTCGACTGTGGCAGCTGGCTCAGCAGACTCCTGGGCTCCGTCCTCTGGTTTCAAGTATCGGGGATGGGGAAAAAGGAAAGCAAAGCAACCGTGAGTACTCATCCAAAGTACTCAGCAAGACTGACATCAGATCTATTCTAAATATGCAACATTATCAAAGGAAGGCTGTATATGTGGACTGATTTGCAGAAATGCCAGAATAGAAGAAAAGCCTAGCCTATCGAAGACTAGCATCTTCAGGGTCTTGCAGCATTAGAAGAGTACAGATTAGTTCTTAAGTATAGTAATAGCAACAAGTATCGAACATCGCCCAGAGATCCTTCCTTGACTCCCTGCGAGAAAGCGATCCCGGAGCCAATATATTTAACCCATTTCTAGTTGTAGAAGATCGGGATATTCTTCGAGCGTCCTGTTACCGTGGACACGGCTATTCGAATAGATATACTTCCCTGCAGGGGTGCACCAACTTACCCAACACGCTCGATGACTCTGGCCGGACACACTTGCTCAGTCGATGCCCGGCCTCGGACTATCGACACGTCGTAGCCCTACCTAGGCTCAACAGAGAGGCCAACACGCCGGTCTACATCCTAAGCACTCAGGGGTCTTGGGCCCATCGCCCTTTGCACACCTGCGCATTGCGTACGCGGCCGGCGAGCAGTCCTAGCCCCCTTAATACAAGAGCAGGCTTTACCAGACCAACCCGACGCGCGCCGCTCAACTGCTGACGTCTGAAGAGCTTCGGCTGACACCACGACGCCGAGTACCCATATTATTCCCACGTGCTGGTTAGCGCGATAAGGCCAGAGGCCTACTCAGATTACATACCCTAACCCTTAGTGCATTAGGAGCGCGCGGTAACGAGCAGAGACTCACGATCCTGTGACCCCGTCGCCCCGTCTCGTGGACTTACGGCAAGGGCTAAGAATGCCCGGCCGTGCCACATATTCATCTCGGGTACCCTCATGGTCAACCCGACAACATATCTCTCGCGGGTACCCCTCAGGGCCGACCCGTCTTTATCAAGTATCAGCTGTAATAAAGTGCAAGTAACCGTGTGTCCATAACATCAAGCAGGAACCCGAGGAATCACCCTCGTTGGATTCCCACTAGATGTAACCGACAAGGTGAACCCGGAGGAATCACCCTCGATGGTATTCACACTTGCGGGGTTACCGACAAAGCTTTATCGGAGGTGGGGAAGAGGAATCACCCTCGTTAACCCACAACCGACTAGCTGTACTACAGAGGCTTCATCGGGAGTGAGATGAGAGATATCACCCTCGGCACTCGATGTTAGCTCTGCAGCGTCGAGCAACTAGGGGTGTGTAGTGATATGCTGGTCTCAGCCCGACGATCACATCGATCGGGACACAGGTACTAAAGCAGGGCAACTACAGAGGAAGAGGGGCCACAGATGGTTTTCCATCCAATCTATACTAAACATTTATGATAACAGGCAGGTATCAATAACAGTTACAAGGACAGGCTATGCATCAGAATAGGATAAAGCAATAGTAGTAGCAATTCTAATTCAAGCAGGAGGGAGAAAGAATAGGTGATATAGGCATGCGTCAAGGGGGGTTGCTTGCCTGGAAGCTCTGCGGCAAAGGAGGGATCATCAGTGGTGTCGTCGGTCTCCTGAGCTGCGTCGGTCTCGGGGGCTATCGGAGAAGAAGAGGGGGAAGAAACAATAAATAAAGGCAATAATGCAACACAGATGCATGACATGGTGGTATGCAGTGTTAGTGGTGAACTAATGCATTGCTATATGTCGCAGACGAATCGGGAAAATATCTGGGATATTTTCCCGGCGTTTAGGTTGATTTCGGTATACTGAACCGGAGGGGACGGTTCCATGTTTGTATGGTTGCGGGCATGTGACAGATAAACATAGGGCGTATTCGGATTCGTCTCGTCGTTCTGAGCAACTTTCATGTAGAAAGTTTTTCGATCCGAGCTACGGTTTAATATCTACGAATTTTCAATGTTTTAAACTATTTTCTGAAATTTCTGGAATTTATTTAATTAAACAATTTGTATTATCCAGAATAGTAGTTGCTGACGTCAGCATGACGTCATCGTGATGTCAGCGAGTCAAACCGGCTGGTCCAGGTCAAACCTGACCTGCGGGACCCACCTGTCATAGACAGTGGTTTTAACAGAGTTAGTTTTAAACTAATCTGAGTTAACTAACTAGTGGGCCCGGGCTATCAGTGACCTAATTAACTAATTAGATTAGGTTTTAATGAAATTCGGTTTAATTAGTCTGTTAACCAAAAGGGGCCCACGCGTCAGCGGCTGTAGCGACACGTCAGCAGCGTTGACCAGGTCAACTGGTCAATTGGGCCCGCGGGGCCCAGCTGCCAGTGACCCAGGCGGCGCCACATGGGCGGCCAGGTCATCAGCCGGCGCCGGAGCTGCTCCGGCGAGCTCCGACGCAGCGGAGAGCCACGGCCAGCGGCGGATTTGCTCTACGGTGGTCCAAATCGCGCGCTTTTGCTTGCGTTCGAACGAGGGCGTTGTGCCGCATCTAACGAAGCTAACGCGCGGCCGTGGGGATGACCGGAGTGACGCCGGCAATGAGCGGATGCGGCGGTGGTTCTCGGGTGTGGATGGAAACGCAGCTGCGGGAAGCTCACGAGCTAACGGAGCTCACCGGCGAGCTCTACGGATCACCCGGACCGCGGCTGACAACACGGAACGGCTCGGGTGGCTCTGCTCCGAGCAGAACGCCGGTAATGGTGCCGCCGAGCTCGGCTATGCGGGAACGGCAAAAGGGAGCGACTATCCGAGCGAAAAAGAAGGGGGGAGGCGACGCGGATGCTCACCTAGGAGCACACGAAAGGCTCGGCGAGCAGATTAGGAGCTGCCGTGCAGTGAATCGACGCCGGCGAGCTCCTGTGATCCGAGGTGGAAGACGGCAGGTTTCAGGCGATGCAGCGCCTCCAAGCTCGAGTTCTTGGGCTGGGAAGAAGAGGCGGACGCCGGCGATTCGTCTGGACTCGGCGGAGGAGCAGATGGACGCCGGTAGACGCGACGGTGGCAGCGGCACGTCGGCGGTGGCGCTCGGACAGGTAGGAAGAGAGTGGAGCGGGCGAGCGCTGGGAGAGGGAGAGAGGGGAGAGTGAGGCGAGGCGACTAGGGGGGAGGGCTCGGGCGCCCATATCCCCTCGCCCACCTGCTCCGATGCGGTGGCGGGCCGGGAATGGCGCCGCGCGTGCGCCGATCGCGGGGAGGACGACAGCGAGGCGGGAGCAGTTGGAGGAGGCCGTTGCTGGGCTGGCTGGGCCGGCGCGGCCCAGAGGCCAGGTAAGTTTCTGTTGTTTTCTCTTTTTTTTTGTTTTCCCTTTTATTTAACAACAGGGAAGGAAAAGTAAATAATTGGGCATCCAAATGACTTAAAAAAATAGGGAAGTTGGCCCATTAAATCCCTTGCATATTTATGCACTGCCACAAATAATTTGGGAGGCAGAGGAATTCATTTTGCAATTTTCATAAATGGATTTGCATATTAAATTGCTGGATTTGCATAGAAATAATTGCTACTGTCCATCTTTGCATATGGGTGATGTTGATTTTCCTAACAATAAATTGTTTTGGAATTTATGCTAAATGATGAACATTTTTCCAACAACTTTTGAACAACTTCAAAATTCACTTGCATTTGAATTTGAATTCAGTGGCAGAATTTGAAATGAGATATTAATCCAACATAATTATCATTGAAAATCTCAGATGACTTGGCATTAATATGTGGATCACTGTAGCTCATTACATAGGGGTGTTACACTACTCGTGCACACTATCTCTCTGTAGGTCGATGTCTCGTTCTCTCTAACACACACGCGCGCACGCACACACACACACACATAGTTTGGCCTCATTTTGTTCCTAGGATAGGAATATCATAGGAGTGGGAAAAACAATAGGAAGTGAGATAAAAGGAGTAGTACTACCAGTTCAAAATAAAATAAAATGGAGTAGTACTACGTACAAGAAGAGAAGAGGTACACGCACGCACTCTGCCTCTGACACACCCGTGAGTACACGATGGAGCGCGTTTGTACACGAAGAGGAAGCTTACGTGATAATTTGACCCTTTAATTTGGTGACTTAATAATGGAGGGCCGGGGACCACACGTGAGCGATACTCCTGGAAGCGGTGGCGTGTTATTGATCGAGTTTTCTTTCCTCGTACGTTAAAAAGAGATTCCTCCATGAGTTTTCGTTTTTGTTTCCGGAAACGCGCGTATTCTGTTTGAAACCATTGCTATGGAGAGATTTTTTTACTCCATTGTATATGTAGGCTTGAGAGGGCTTGGCTGATAGGGTTTCTCGTGTCTCACTCTCTCACCCTCTCCAAATCAAAACAAGACGACAGTGTCCACTCTGATATCTCTCCTCACTGGTGGTCACAGATCCGGCCGGATCCTGTCCGCTGCGGGAGGGGAGGAAGTGCAGCGTTGACGTGGTCGCCATCGGCGAGGGAGGAAGCCGACGCGCACCATCCTCTCTGAGCCGGTGCCGGCATGGACGAAGGTCCTCCGCGCCCATGTTCACTGCCGTCGTGTGGGCAGATCCTGCCGCCCGCCTAAGCGACATCTCGCCCATCTGAGGTATAACTTCTTTTGGATTTCATGCTTCGTTCTAGTGGTCCAGCTCCCCATGTCACTGCATGCGGGTTTTGTATGTACTAGTACTGCCCAGCTCACCATGTACAGTAGCTAGGCTTCGTCTCCTGGTCCAACATCACCTAAATTTTTTGGTTATAGGAAAGGCCACTCCAAAAGTTGTCCTGGTTTTTCCGTCAAAAAAAAGTTGTCCTGGTTTATGCCTCGGTGGAGGTACATGATGGTTGTGCGCTCACTGTCCATATGCCCCTATTGCTGCTGCTAATCTAATATCACTCGTAAAATGAAGCAATGCCCATGTTAAAGTGATGTCCCTTTTACGCAATGCTGCTGTCAATCTAGAGGCGTCGATAAATAGAAGCAATGACACCGTTTTAAGAAATGCTTCTGTCCTGCTTTAGTCCCCATGAAGATCATCATGATGTTTCTATTTGTGGGGTACATTTCATTAATTCTTATTGACAATTCAGATGCCACTGTTAATCTTGTACCACTGCCAAAACAATGTAACGACACTACTTAAATATCCCTTTTTTATATTTTTGCAAACAGGGATGCATATCTCCACACCAGGGCATGTCTTCCTCAATTTTAGTGGATCTGCACAAAATTGAATGGCCACTGTTGCTCCGCCTCATTGTCCTCTGCCACGTGGTTCTACCTTTCTCGAGCTTGATTACCGAGAAGAAACAGACCACACTGAGGATTTATCAAACCTCAGTGGTGCCGCACCCTAACTTGATGCCAAATGGATGATGCATCACCATGATGACCTATCGATGCTCATGGTTGAGTATCATGGTTGCATCGGCTGGTGAAGCTGATTGATGCTCAATGAAAAACGAGTTGTCTTCCATCAGTGCTCTTTGCTGGGTAGCCACGAAGACAAAGATATCATTCATCAGTGCACCTTGGTTGCATTGGAGACGCACCCATCTTCCACCTTGGTGCAAATTTGTCTTTCGCTATGAGCCAATTGTTTCCTCGGAGAAGCATCGATGTTGGTACTAAGAGCAAAAGATTTGTATTCCTGGTTTCTAAGCCTTCTCACAACTTTGTCTTCAGCTCCCCTGTATTGGTTTCTAAATGTTGGCTATGATCTTTCAATCATTGAGTTGTATATAAACATTTTATTTATGAGTTGGTTCTGAATTTTTCTGACTAGTTAATTATGTTGCCAAACTTTGATAAAATCTATTACTCATATAACTACATAAAAAATATGAAGTCAATTGTTGGCATGTATTAGCCGTTTGCTAGTTAAATATGCGGTCAAACTTTGATAAAAAATATGATGTGTAGTAAAAACTCGGATGGAGGTACGACACATCAACGATAGAAAGTGTGACCAGGACACATGGAGCGTTAGTTTGATCGTAGTTTTCTTCACTGGTACGTTAAATAAAGAGTTTCGTTTCATACACAATTTAAAACGATTGTTATGGAGAGAAAAATAAAACCACTCCACCATATAAGTACTATATAAGCTGGAGCCTCAGCCTTTGTTTGCTAGGGTTTGCTCTCTTCACACTCTGTCTATCCACTATATATATACACGCTGGAGCCTCAGCGTTTGTTTGCTAGGGTTTGCTCTGTTCACACTTTCTCACCCTCTCCAGATCTAAACAAGACTGCAGTGGCCTCTCTCTCTCCCCTCACCACTGGTCAAAGAGCCATCCGGATCTCGTCGGCCGGGGAAGGTGAGGAGGTGCAGCATTGACTCTGTTTCCGTCGGCGAGGGAGGGAATTCACTGCCGGTGGTGCTGTTCTCTTTCAACCAGCGCCTGCGCGGGAGGACCTCCGACCCCGTCTTCACCGCTGTCGTACGAAGTGTGGGCAGATCCGGCCTCCCGCCGCCCACCTAGCCACATCCCGATGACCCTAAGGTATAACTTTACTTTGAAACCGGCATTGCTCTAGCTTCATGTGGATCTTTTTCGCTTCTGCAGTCTAATCTAGGTCTGGTTCAAACAGGAAAGAAGGGGGGGGGGTTTATAGCATGAATCTAGGACGTGGTTCAAAGAGGAAAGGAAGGGGGAAAGTAGTACAGACTGGCTATCCAGCCGCTCTGTTGGTCGAAAAGGGAAAAAGGGAAATCGCAGTACACACATCTGTAAGGAACTGATCTCTTTCTTGAAAAAGGAAAGAAACCGGGGGGTGGGGGACAAGGCAGTAGAGTTTGTGTAGGACTAGATTTGCTGCCCTCACATAGGAAAAAGGTTGAAAGAGAACAAATATGAGACCAACACAGATACGCTGCTTGGTTCTTTGTTGCAACAGACTCTGCATCACCCATTTATACGTGTGGAGGCACATGGTGCTGGTGTGTTCCCTGTCCCATACAATTGTTTAGTTGTTGTTAATCTCATAATGCCGCTCGAAAATTGAAGTAATGCCACTGTTAAAAGTAAATTACATGTATAACTGTAACACCCTGGTTTTTGCCTTCTTTATTTTATTTGGATTTATTGGATATTTAATTTGCATTTGGGTTTTCTGTCAATTCTTTTGGACTTGCCACTTGGAAATCATTTTTGATTTTCTTCCAAGTGGGTTCTATCATCCTTAAACCCTCCCTAGACCTCATCCCTCTCACCATAATGCCATGGGATAAAAAAATTTAATGGCATTATATTCATTTTCCTCCTGAAAATGAATGTTTTCCCAATAAGCTATGAAGCAACCCTCACTTTTATTGCTCAGAAAATTCTCAGAAAATTCCCAAATATTCTGTGGATCATGCCTCACCTCCCCATGCAAAAATATTTCAAAGTCATTTGGAAATTTTCAGCTAGGGAAAATATTTTTGCTTCTGGTCAGAAATGGCACTTTCCGAAGCAAGTATATTTTTCTTTGATCTGTTGGAGCTCAAATTTTTACCACATGACTACCTTCCTAGGAGATTCTTAACCCCCAAGTTTCAGCCTTTAGCTCCTAGCCATTTGCTCCCAGCATTCTTCCCAAGTTTCTATCCAGAAACATTGCAGCATGCTCAAGTCTCATCCATTGAGCTAGGTGTCGAGCTGAGGGCACAAAGCAGCACCGCGTTGAAGGGACTACACCATAGACATGGTCTGGCATCATCTAAAGTACCGCGTATGCCAGAGCACGCGGTGACCACGCGGGCGAGAGGTGTTCGGCGTGCACTCGCCGCGCTCTGTGCATCGGGGCCCTCTGCCACCGCCCATTCCTCCTCCTCGCGCCACCGCAGCTTGCCCCCGCCACTCAGCAGCCTCCCGCACTTCCACCTGGCCTCGCCCTGTTCCTCCCCGATGCCGGCAGGCAGCATGCCGGAAGCGGCAGAAGCACAACAGGCAGAACAGTGTGCGCGCACGCGCCGCCTGCCCCACTTAGTGCGCCGCACTGTGACCGCGTGCGTGCACAGCCTCTTTGGGCTCCTCTACTTCCTCTCCATGTCTCGCCTGTGCCCATCTCACTTTGCCGGCAGCTCCTCTCCGGCGGAGCTCATTGTGCTGTCACCCCTCTGCCTATAAATACAGCCACCCCCGAGCCATTCTAGCCATCTCTCTCACTCACATTGGCCACAAATCGATCACCAGCAAGCGCGGCAAGGCCGGGAGGGCCTCCTACCGCCGATCCTTGCCGGAGTTGGCCGCGGATCCACCTTGACCGTCCACTCGCTCCAGTCACCCTCTTCTTCGTCCTCTGCTTTTGTTGAGTCCGTGGTGATCTCCTGAGTACGCTCGTGGTGTTGGTTCGTCGGATCGTCGCCGGAATCGCCATATCCGACGAGCTCCACCGCCACCGTCTCTGGAGAAGAAGCCCGCGTCGCCGTCCGTCCACCTCCGAGCAAGCCACGGGTACGTGCGTGCTCCCCACACTGTCCCCGATCCATCCCAACCATCGCCGACGGCAGCCGTGGCCTCCTCGCCGGAGAACCACCGGCGACAGAGCCGCCGTGCTCTGTTTCCCTCTCTATCTCTCTCTTTTAACCCTGACAGGGGACCCCACCTATCAGTCTCTCTCTCTCTCCCTGAACCGTTTTCTAGTGGAGGCGCCCTGGTGAAATACGGCTTCGACGTGGCCCTCTCTGGAAATTTGTTTAAATTCATTTAAATCCAGATTTTGACCAGAACTTTAACCAGCTCTAGGTTCTATTCTATAAGTCCAAATGAGTTGAATCTTTTTGCATTAGTTTTGTCTTGAGCTAAAGTTTCTGTGTGCATAATTTGAGAATTTTCTCTGCTGTTTGGAATTTTTGGTGCAATAAAATGCTTTATGTGACATTTTCTTTTTGCATTTAAATTATTTTCAGAAAGTCCTAGTTGTGTTGGAGGAGACCAGGAGTATTGTGACACTCCTCTGAACCAAGGCAAGCCACAACATTCATATGCAAGGATGGCATTTCAATGACAATGGTTTTATTTGAATTAAATTCATTAAATGCCTCACTATTAAAATGATTTGCTATATATAATCTATTGCATTATAGTTGTTACATGTCATAGTGTTATTATGCAGTAGAGAATATGTCATCTTGTTATGATGTGCAGTAGAGATCATGTCGTATACTCTCATGGTAGCATGATGCATTCGTTACTTGATATGTCTCCAATGTATCTATACTTTTTGATTGTTCCATGCTATTATAGTATCAATCTTGGATGTTTTTATATGCAATTGTATGCAATTATATATCATTTTTTGGGACTAACCTATTAACCTAGTGCCCAGTGCCAGTTGCTGTTTTCTGCTTGTTTTTGGCTTTTCAGAGAAATAGTACCAAATGAAGTCCAAATGCCACGAAACTTTTGGTAAAAAATTTCTGGACAAAAGAAACCTTGGAAGCTCCGGGAGGAGGCCAGAAGCCTCACGGAGGGCCTCCGTGAGGCTTCTGGCCTCCTCCCGGAGCTTCCAAGGTTTCTTTTGTCCAGAAAAAATCTCCCAAAAGTTTCGTGGTGTTGCCTTGTGGGGCCCACGTGACTCCGTTTGACCTAATTCCACTTCTATAAATTCACAAATATTGGGAAACCCCCAGAGAGCCAGAAGAGAACACCTTTCCGCCGCCGCAAGCCTCTGTTCTTCCGTGATCCCATTTGGAGGCCTTTTCCGGTACTCTGTTGGAGGGGCATTCGATCACGGAGGTCTTCTACATCAACCCTGCTACCCTTCCGATGATGTGTGAGTAGTTTACCACAGACCTACGGGTCCATAGCTAGTAGCTAGATGGCTTCTTCTCTCTCTTTGATCTTCAATACAATGTTCTCCTTGATGTTCTTGGAGTTCTATCCGATGTAATCTTCTTTTGCGGTGTGTTTGTTGGGATCCGATGAATTGTGAGTTTATGATCAGATAATTCATGAGAAATATTTGAGTCTTCTCCGAACTCTTTTATGCATGATTGTTATAGCTTTGTATTTCTCTCCGATCTATCGGTTTAGTTTGGCCTACTAGATGGATTTATCTTGCAATGGGAGAGGTGCTTTGTGATGGGTTCAATCTTGTGGTACTCAATCCCAGTGACAGAAGGGGACATGACACGTATTTATATTGTTGCCATTAAGGATAAAAAGATGTGGTTTATTCATATTGCTTGAATTTGCTTCTCTACATCATGTCATCTTGCTTAAGACGTTACTCTGTTTTTATTAACTTAATACTCTAGATGCATGCTGGATAGCGGTCTATGAGTGGAGTAATAGTAGTAGATGCAGGCAGGAGTCGGTCTACTTGTCTCGGACATGCTGCCTATATACATGATCATTGCCATGAATCCGTCATAATTATTTGCTTTTCTATCAATTGCCCAATAGTAATTTGTTTACCCACCGTGTGTTTATGTGCTCAAGAGAGAAGCCTCTAGTGAAAACTATGGCCCCCTGGTCTATCTTTATCATATATAAAATCTAAAAATACCTTGCTGCAATTTATTTACTTTTATTTTAATTAGTATTTTAGTTTATCTTTTTACCTTGATAAGATTTAATCCTTGCCGATAACCGCTAAGAGGATTGACAACCCTCTTATTTGCGTTGGGTGCAAGTGTTTGCTCTTGTGTGTGCAGGTGCATTTAATGTAATTTTGCTTGGTTCTCCTACTAGATTGATAACCTTGGTTCTTAACTGAGGGAAATACATATCTCTACTGTACTGCATCATCCTCTCCTCTTCGGGGAAATACCAACGCAGACTACAAGTAGCAGGAAGAATTTCTGGCGCCGTTGCCGGGGAGACATCATCAAAATTACCAAGTACCTTCGCACAAATTATCATTCACTTGCATTTACTTTATTTACCTTTCATTTGCATTTGCCTCTCGTTTTCATCTCCCCCACTTCTAATTTTTTTTACAAAAACACAAAAAATGTATTTGCTTGTTTGCTAGTTTGCTTGCTTTGTCGCGATGTCTCAAGAAAATACAAAATTGTTTGACTTTTCCAATACTAATAATAATGATTTTATTAGTACTCCTATTCCTCCTCCCGCCACTAGTGCGGAGTCATGTGACATTAATGTTGCCTTGCTTAATCTTGTTATGAAAGAACAATTTTCTGGTAGTCCTAATGAAGATGCTGCATCCCATCTAAATACTTTCGTTGAACTTTGTGATATGCAAAAGAAGAAAGATGTGGATAATGATATTGTCAAATTAAAATTATTTCCGTTCTCACTACAAGACCGTGCTAAAACTTGGTTTTCATCCTTGCCTAGAAATAGTATTGATTCTTGGGATAAGTGTAAGGATGCTTGTATTACCAAGTATTTTCCTCCCGCTAAGATTATTTCCTTAAGAAATCAAATTATGAATTTTAAGCAACTTGAGAATGAACATGTTGCACAATCTTTGGAGAGAATGAAATTAATGATAAGAAATTGCCCAACTCATGGTTTGAATTTATGGATGATCATACAAATTTTTTATGCGGGACTAAACTTTGTCTCTAGAAATTTGCTAGACTCTGCCGCAGGTGGCACTTTTATGGAAATTACATTGGGAGAAGCTAAAAAACTTCTTGATGATATTATGGCAAATTATTCTCAATGGCACACCGAACGAACTCCAACTGGTAAGAAGGTAAATTCTGTTGAAGAAATTAATACTTTGAGTGATAAGATGGATGCTCTATTGAAATTGGTTGCTTGTAAAAATGCTCATATTGATCCTAATGATGTGCCATTGTCTACTTTGATTGAGCAAAATAATGATGCTATTGATGTGAATTTTGTCTCTAGAAATAATTTCAACAACAATGCTTATAGGGGTAATTTCAATGCTAGACCGTTTCCTGGAAATTCCTTTAATAATTATGGCAATCCTTATGGTAATTCTTATAATAATAATAATAGGATGCCCTCTCATCTTGAAAGTAATATTAAAGAATTTATTAGTTCGCAAAAGAATTTTAATGCTATGATAGAAGAAAAATTGAATAGAGTTGATGAATTGGCTAGGAACATAGATATAATTGCTCATGATGTGGAAAATCTCAAAACTAAAATTTTGCCATCCAATCATGATATAAATTAGTCTATTAAAGCTATTTATGTTTCCATTAATGAAAGTAAAGAAAGGACCACTAGGTTGAGAGCTAAGCGAGAATTTCTTGAAAAAGCGATTCCACCCGGTTTCTATCGTAGTAATGATGAAGATATTAAAATGATTGGTGTCACTCCTATTGAATCATTATTTAGTAACATAAAACTTGATGAAAAAGGGACTGGAGAAGAGTCAACTTTATATAAAAGGAATCCCACTTGCTTGGAGGGTGATAATCTTGATCATAAAAATGAAAAAAGTGGGTTTGGAGAGGTCAAAACTTTAAATAGTAATGCACCCACTACTTTGGATTACAAGGACTTTAATTATGATAGTTGTTCTTTAATTGAGTGTATTTCTTTGTTGCAATCCATGATTAATTCACCAAATGCATATGAACAAAATAAGGCTTTCACTAAACACATCGTAGAAGCCATTATGAAAGCACATGAAGAAAAGCTTGAGTTGGAAGTATCAATTCCTAGAAAATTACAAGATGAATGGGAACCTACTATTAAAGTAAAAATTAAAGATTATGAATGTAATGCTCTTTATGATCTTGGTGCTAGCGTATCCACTATAACAAGGTCTTTGTGTGATGTGCTAGGTCCCACCGACATGGATCCTTGTTCCCTTAATTTGCATCTTGCAGATTCCACTATTAAAAAGCCATTGGGTAGAATAAATGATGTTCTTATTCTTGCAAATAGAAATTATGTGCCCGTGGACTTTATTGTTCTTGACATTGAATGCAATCCTTCTTGCCCCATAATACTTGGTAGGCCTTTTCTTCGAACTATTGGTGCTATTATTGATATGAAAGAAGGTAATATAAGATTTCAATTCCCACTAAAGAAAGTGTCGGTGTAATGAGGACCAGGATCTCATCAACATTCCTAGCATGGATCATTCCCGTCAAAGACCATTACTTGGCAACCCCGACAAAGCCAAGTTCTCCCAACAAGCACTACATCCGGCAAACACCATATCAACTTCAAGACTCAAGCTCCCGGCAAGCTGCGAGCTGACAAACGATGAGATGCGAGCCGGCAAGCATCAAACCTCGAGACAAGAGCTAGTGACATTAAGGCCGACAGGCTATGCACTGGCAAGCAATGGCCCGGCAAGCTCCGTGCTGGCAATCCCTCTCAGCCACTCTGCCGCTCCGCCTCAGCGACCAGTTAGTCGCTGTCAATAGGTGTCGAGCGGGCAGGCGGTTAGGTGAGGCTTGTCGGGGCACGTGTTAGCACACCGCCTAAGATTTACCTTTATTGACACCTGTCCTTGTGCGTGTCAGCACAAGTTGTAATCACCTTGTATTTACCATTTTGCCACTGTGGTGACCCCTTAAGCTATAAAAGGAGGGCCAGGGCAACCTTTACAAGGATCGAATCCTTGCATAAGTTGCATGCATAGCTGCTCTTTCTGCACCTTGCCGGGAGAAGCGCTCCTTGTACTTGTGCTCATACACATCCAATACACAAAGCAGGAGTAGGGTTTTACACCTCACGGTGGCCCGAACCTGGGTAAACTCCTTGCGTCTCTGCTGGTTCTGCTCTTTGTGCTCGTCGATCTCCCTAGTCGAACCGCAAAGGGGCTAGATGGCCCCATAGATGGTCGTACGCACGACATCTTTGGCGCGCCAGGTAGGGGGGTCGTTTGCGCGAACCTAAATCAGCAGATCACGCATCAGTTTCATCATCTTCATCATCCATTGCGTCCGAGGAAAACAAGGGTGTCACCGCCGCCGTTGCATTCACATCCAAGGCACTGTTGCTGTTGCCTGCAGACGATAGAGATGGAGGTGGACAGAATTCTCACCAATCTGGTGACCGCGGTCACCAGGGTTGGTAAATTTTCAGAAGGAGCATCACAAAGCTAAGTTTTTTTGAAAATCTTTGCTCCGTTCTGGTTATCACTGTTTGCTCTTTTCCCTTGTTAGAGTTCTCTTCATTTTGTACATAGCCTGGCCATTGGAAGGAGTGTTTTCGAGGCATTCTGCGCTCTTGGGTCGTTCTGGGTCCGCCTGATGACACCAATGCAGCTGCGTTTGTTCGTAGAACGTAAAATTTCTGAGAAGGCGGCATCCCCTTTTGGCTGCGGGCTAGGACACGATCCTAAGTGCCATTGTTGGGGTGTGCGCACTGGGAAATATTCCGGTAAATGTGGGGCTAGCAGATGTACAGAGTATTGAGTAGCTTGGATAAAAAAGGGGGCAACCATGATAATATAATTAAAGTCAGCTCAATTTGAAACTAATACTAATTAAGTATCATTTGTGAAATTGTATCGATGCAAGCCGTGGCGCGCACCCCGGCGCAGGAGGCCAACACCGACAACAATCGAGCATTTGCTATCGAGTAGTAAGCTCTAGCAAATCAGCAAACCTTGTCGTTGAAGCCACTGGCTCCGACAAGGGGGCTTTCGCTCTTATCATTGAGCCATGCGCTTTGGCGAGAATAGAAGCATAGCAAACCTTGTCGTCGAAGCCACTGGCTCCGACAAGAAAGCTTTCGTTCTTGTCATTGAGCCACGCGCTCTGGCAAGAGCGAAAGTATAGCAAAAAGCCTTCCGGGGAATGCCTTTCCCGGAAGCCGACGTCGAGAACGTCGGAGTTCTCCGTTGGAAAACAAAAAGCCTTCCTGGAAACGCCTTTCTGGAAGCCAACGTCGAGAACCTCAGAGTTCTCTACTGAGGTCGAAACCTTTCTGGCAATGATCTTACTGGCATCGAGAATTTTGAAGTTCTTTGCCGGAGGCCAAAGCCTTCCTGGGAATATTCTCCTCGGAAGCCGACATCGAGAATCACATATTTCTCTATCAAAAAACAGAAGCGCTCCCGGAAAGATTTTTCCGGAGGCAAACCCAAAAATTTGCTGTTAAGCAGTAAGCTTCTGGCAAGCGAACCTTGTCGTCGAAGCCACTGGCTCCGACAAGGGGGCTTTCGCTCTTGTCATTGAGCCATGTGCTCTAGCAAGAGCGGAAGCGTAGCAAAAGCCTTGTTGTTGAAGCCATTCGCTCCGGCAAGCAAACTTTTGTTCTTGTCATTGAGCCAAGTGCTCTGACGAGGGCAAAAGCATAGCAAACCTTGTCGTCGAAGCCACTGGCTCCGACAAGGGGGGCTTTTGCTCTTGTCATTGAGCCATGCGCTCTGGCGAGAGCGGAAGTGCAGCAAAAGCCTTGTCGTTGAAGCCATTCACTCCGGCAAGCAAACTTTTGTTCTTGTCATTGAGCCAAGTGCTCTGACGAGGGCAAAAGCATAGCAAACCTTGTTGTCGAAGCCACTGGCTCCGACAAGGGGGGCTTTTGCTCTTGTCATTGAGCCATGCGCTCTGGCGAGAGCGGAAGTGCAGCAAAAGCCTTGTTGATTGAAGCCACTGGCTCTGACAAGCAAGCTTTTGCTCTTGACATTAAGCCAAGTGCTTTGACGAGGGCGGGAGTGTAACAAGAACCTCATTGTTGAGCTACTAGGCTCTGGCAAGAAGGATTCCACTCTTGTCGTCAAGTCACGTACTCTAACAAGAGCGGAAACACGATAAACCCTTATCGTTGAGCTACATATTCCGACAAGGGCGAAGTGACAGGCATATAAAGAGAGACTTCGGTGATCAGCTCCTCCGACGTCAACAACAATTTCTCCAGCATTGAGAACTTTAGAGTTATCTGCTGAAACCAAAGCCTTTCCGGCAATGATCTTGCCGGTGTCGAGAATTTTAGAGTTCTCCACCGAAATCAGAAGCCTTCCTGGAACAATCTTACCGGAAGCGGGTATAAAGAATACAACAGAACAGGGTTCTCTTAAAGCATTGAGATCGTTTGAGTTCTCTGCTAAAAGATGAGCTAGGGGCTGGCTGCGTCTCTAAAAAATGTTTTTCTTAAAAGTAATATTTCCAGAGGGAAAGAGCATGACAGTCATGACCCATGCCGAATTTGGCCCTATCTTCAGCATCAAAAGATCTCCACTGAAGGCGGGCCAGGGGGCTCCTATCGGTGTAATGAGGACCAGGGTCTCATCAACCTTCCTAGCATGGATCATTCCCGTCAAAGACCATTACTTGGCAACCCCGACAAAGCCAAGTTCTCCCAACAAGCACTACATCCGGCAAACACCATATCAACTTCAAGACTCAAGCTCCCGGCAAGCTGCAAGCCGACAAACGACGAGATGCGAGCCGGCAAGCATCAAACCTCGAGACAAGAGCTGGTGACATTAAGGCCGACAGGCTATGCACCGGCAAGCAACGGCCCGACAAGCTCCGTGCTGGCAAGCCCTCTCCGCCACTCTGCCGCTCCACCTCAGCGACCAGTTAGTCGCTGTCAATAGGTGTCGAGCAGGCAGGCGGTTAGGTGAGGCTTGTCGGGGCACGTGTCAGCACGCCGCCTAAGATTTACCTTTATTGACACCCGTCTTTGTGTGTGTCAGCACAAGTTGTAATCACCCTGTATTTACTATTTTGCCACTGTGGTGACCCCTTAAGCTATAAAAGGAGGGCCAGGGCAACCTTTACAAGGATCGAATCCTTGCATAAGTTGCATGCGTACCTGCTATTTCTGCACCTTGCCGGGAGAAGCGCTCCTTGTACTTGTGCTCATACACATCCATACACAAAGCAGTAGTAGGGTTTTACACCTCATGGTGGCCCGAACCTAGGTAAACTCCTTGCGTCTCTGCTGGTTCTGCTCTTTGTCTTCGTCGATCTCCCTAGTCGAACCGCAAAGGGGCTAGATGGCCCCATAGATGATCATACGCACGACAGAAAGGGATGGAACACTTCCCTAGAAAAAATAATTAAAGCACCTTATGAATCCATTATGAGGGCCACTTATGGAATTAACTTGAAGGATGACAACACTTGAAACTATGCATTATGCCTAGCTAGGGGCATAAAACAATAGCGCTTGTTGGGAGGCAACCCAATGAATAAAATAAATTTTTACTTTTACCTTCTGTTTTTGAGTGTTTGCACAATTATAGCTTCTGTTATGATTGTATTTTTATGTTTTAATTAGTGTTTGTGCCAAGTAATTTCTTTGGGATGATGTTGATGATAGTATAATTGATGCTGTTTGGAAAACAGAAAGTTTTGCGTCCAGTGCTGGATTTTTAATTATGTACTGTACCGTCAGAAAAATCTGACATTTTTATGCAGTATTGGTATATGAATTTTTTACGTTGTCCTAATTTTTCAGAATTTTTGGAGTTACAGAAGTATAGCTTTTAAATAGATCTTTACAGACTGTTCTGTTTTAGACAGATTCTGTTTTTTGTTGCATAGTTTGCTTATTTTGATGAATCTATGGATCATATCGGGGGGTATGAGTAATGGAGAAGTTGTAGTACAGTAGCATTATGCCAATATTAAATATGAATCAATTTACAACAGTACTTAGAGTTAAAGATTTTTATGTTATACTAACGGATCTCACGAGGTTTCTGTTGAGTTTTGTGTGCTGAAGTTTTCAAGTTTTGGGTGAGACTACGATGGATAAAGGAATAAGGAGTGGCAAGAGCCTAAGCTTGGGGATGCCCAAGGCACCCCAAGGTAATATTCAATGAATAATCAAGCATCTAAGCTTGGGGATGCCCCGGAAGGCATCCCCTCTTTCGTCTACAATCTATCGGTAACTCACTTGGAGCTATATTTTTATTCATCACATGATATGTGTTTTACTTGGAGCATCTTGTGAAATAGTTTGTTTTCTTTTTAGTTTGTCACAGTCATCTTTGCTGAACACACCTTTTTGAGAGGGACACACATTATTCGTGATTTGTTAGAATACTCTATGTGCTTCACTTATATCTTTTGAGCTAGGCAATTGCTCTAGTGCTTCACTTATATCTGTTAGAGCACGGCGGTGGTTATATTTTAAAGAAATAGTTGCACTCTCATGCTGCACTTAAATCTTTTTGAGAGTCTTAGGATAGTAATGGTAATAGGCACGGATTATGAATTTGGTCCTGATATGATAGGTATTCAAGAGGGATATAATAAAAACTTTCATGTAGATCACTGAATATGATAAATTTGATTCCTTGCAATAGTTTTGTGATATTAAGATGGTAATATGGGGGAGGTATTAGTAGATAATTGTGGTTTAGTAAGAATAATTGTGTTAAGGTTTGTGATTCCCGAAGCATGCACGTATGATCTGTCGTTATGCTAAGAAGTTGGAGCATGATTTATTATTGATTGTCTACCTTATGAGTGGTGGTCGGGGACGAGTGATGGACCTTGTCCTACCAATCTATCCCTCTCGGGGCATGCGTAGTAGTACTTTGCTTTGAGGGCTAATAAACTTTCGCAATAAGTATGTGAGTTCTTTATGACTAATGTGAGTCCATGGATTATACGCACTCTCACCCTTCCGCAATTTGCTAGCCTCTTCGGTACCGTGCATTGCCCTTTCTCACATCGAGAGTCGGTGCAAACTTCGCCGGTGCATCCAATCCCCATGCTATGATATGCTCTAGCACACATAAGCCTCCTTATATCTTCCTCAAAACAGCCACCATACCTACCTATCATGGCATTTCCATAGCCATTCCGAGATATATTGCCATGCAACTTCCACCGTTCCATTTTTATGACATACATCATCATTGTCATATTGCTTTGCATGATCATATAGCTGACATAGTATTTGTGGCTCAGCCACCGTTCATCATTGTTATACATGTTACTCTAGCATCATTGCACATCCTGGTACACTGCCAAAGGCATTCATATAGAGTCATATTTTTGTTCTAGTATCGAGTTGTAAATAAATAAAGGTGTGATGATCATCATTATTAGAGCATTGTCCCAGTGAGGAAAGAATGATGGAGACTGATGAGTCCTCGAAAAAGTGGGGATGAGGTCCATGAGATTGTTCTAGAAAAAAAGAGGCGAAAAAGAGCCCTAAAAAAACAAAAAAAATGAGAGAAAAAGAGAGAAGGGGCAATGTTACTATCCTTTTCCACACTTGTGCTTCAGAGTAGCACCATGTTTTTCATATAGAGAGTCTCCTATTTTGTCACTTTCATATACTAGTGGGAATTTTTCATTATAGAACTTGGCTTGTATATTCCGATGACGGGCTTCCTCAAATGCTCGAGGTCTTCATGAGCAAGCAAGTTGGATGCACACCCACTTAGTTTTCATGTTGAACTTTCATACACTTATAGCTCTTAGTGCATCCGTTGCATGGCAATCCCTACTCCTCGCATTGATATCAATTGATGGGCATCTCCATAGCCCGTTGATTAGCCTCGTCGATGTGAGACTTTCTCCATTTTTGAGTTCTCTTATTTATCTCTACCACCATACTCTATTCCACCCATAGTGCTATATCCATGGCTTAAGCTCATGTATTGAGTGGGAGTTGAAAAAGCTGAAGCGCGTTAAAAAGTATGAACCAATTGCTCGCCTTGTCATCGGGGTAGTGCATGATAAATACTTTGTGTGAAGAAGATGGAGCATGACAGGATTATATGATTTTGTAGGGATAACGTTCTTTAGCATTTTATTTTAAAAGACATGATTGTTTGCTAGTATGCTTGAGTATTGATGTCTTTATATCAAACTATAGACTATTGCTTTGAATCATTTGGATCTTATTATTCATACCGTAAGAGAGAGATTACATGATCAAACATGATAGGTAGCATTCCACATCAAAAATTCTGTTTTTATCATTTACCTACTCAAGGACGAGCAGGAATTAAGCTTGGGGATGCTTGATACGTCTCCAACGTATCTATAATTTTTTATTGTTCCATGCTATTATAGTATCAATCTTGGATGTTTTTATATGCAATTGTATGCAATTATATATCATTTTTTGGGACTAACCTATTAACCTAGTGCCCAGTGCCAGTTGCTGTTTTCTACTCGTTTTTGGCTTTTCAGAGAAATAGTACCAATTGAAGTCCAAATGTCACGAAACTTTTTGGAGATTTTTTTCTGGACAAAAGAAACCTTAGAAGCTTCGGGAGGAGGCCAGAAGCCTCACTGAGGCTTCACAAGGCAACAGGGCGCGCCCCAGGGGGGGCGCGCCGTGTTGTTTGTGGGGCCCACCTGACTTCGTTTGACCTAATTCCACTTCTATAAATTCACAAATGTTGGGAAACCCCCAGAGAGCCAGAAGAGAAAACCTTTCCGCTGCCGCAAGCCTTTGTTCTTTCGCAATCCCATCTGGAGGCCTTTTTTGGTACTCTGCCAGAGGGGGAATCGATCACGGAGGGCTTCTACATCAACCTTGCTGCCCTTTCGATGATGTGTGAGTAGTTTACCACAGACCTATAGGTCCATAGCTAGTAGCTAGATGGCTTCTTCTCTCTCTTTGATCTTCAATACAATGTTCTCCTTGATGTTCTTGGAGTTCTATCCGATGTAATCTTCTTTTGCGGTGTGTTTGTTGGGATCCAATGAATTGTGAGTTTATGATCAGATTATTCATGAGAAATATTTGAGCCTTCTTTGAACTCTTTTATGCATGATTGTTATAGCTTTGTATTTCTCTCCGATCTATCGGTTTAGTTTGGCCTACTAGATTGATTTATCTTGCAATGGGAGAGGTGCTTTGTGATGGGTTCAATCTTGCAGTGCTCAATCCCAGTGACAGAAGGGGACATGACACGTATTTGTATTGTTGCCATTAAGGATAAAAAGATGGGGTTTATTCATATTGCTTGAATTTGCTTCTCTACATCATGTCATCTTACTTAAGGCGTTACTCTGTTTTTATTAACTTAATACTCTAGATGCATGCTGGATAGCGGTCGATGAGTGGAGTAATAGTAGTAGATGCAGGCAGGAGTCGGTCTACTTGTCTCAGACGTGATGCCTATATACATGATCATTGCCATGAATCTGTCATAATTATTTGCGTTTCTATCAATTGCCCAACAGTAATTTGTTTACCCACCGTGTGTTTATGTGCTCAAGAGAGAAGCCTCTAGTGAAAACTATGGCCCCCGGGTCTATCTTTATCAAATAAAAAACCTAAAAATACCTTGCTGCAATTTATTTACTTTTATTTTAATTAGTATTTTAGTTTATCTTTTTACCTTGATAAGATTTAATCCTTGCCGATAACCGCTAAGAGGATTGACAACCCTCTTATTTGCGTTGGGTGCAAGTGTTTGCTCTTGTGTGTGCAGGTGCGTTTAATGGAATTTTGCTTGGTTCTCCTACTGGATTGATAACCTTGGTTCTTAACTGAGGGAAATACTTATCTCTACTGTACTGCATCATCCTCTCCTCTTCGGGGAAATACCAACGCAAACTACAAGTAGCATTACTCACTTTCATATTATCATGACCCGTGCACCTCATTGCATACTATGGCTGGAATCGCATTCCTTCAAGTTAAACCTGGTGTTAATCCAACTTGAACAACTGTTGATCGAGTCATGGTGCCACCGAATCGAGCTCACTAGTGCAACCACACTTGCCTGGATAGGGAGGCCCTAATTCGGTCTATTGTCATGCCTCTCGCCGGTGCCTCCAACTAGGGAAGGTTGTGCGCTTGAGCTACCCTGGCCCGGTAGGCAGTCATAACCTTGTGTGCCCGAGTTTTATGGTACCGATGTCCCCGTTTGGGACAACTTTGTTTTGTTTTGGCCACGAGGTGGCAGGATGTCACGAGTTGACATCGGGGCCACCCATGACATAGCCCAAAGGGGAGTTTGTCGGAGTGGCCGGGAGAGTGTCATGCAATAGATTGGTTTTGTCGGAATGTCATTGGTCCACCCAAATGGGAGCACGAGGCCATGAGTTCCGTGGTGTGGGTACAGTGTACTAACCTCTGCAGAGTGTATAATCTATCGATAGCCGCGTCCTCGGTTATGGACACAGTTCGTAGTAGGTCGCACCATGGGTCAACAGAAATAAATAACCAGCACACTTAATACCTCTATGATGGCACATGCAGAAGTTGGTGATCGTGTGAGGATCACTATGGTAAGATGTTGATGGTGGTTACGAGGTAACCCCAAGATGGTAAGTTGGTCTAAGGGACCATGGCAACAATCCACGTACACTTCATGATTGATAGTATCATGTTCATGTTCATGCATTAAACTTGTTAAATGCCTTGTTATTGTTTGTCGCATTTGCTTTGTTTGCTGTGAGCTTGCGAGTACATTCAAAGTACTCACCTGGCGTGTCATGCCAGATGCAGGAGAAGCCGTGCAAGGCGTTGATGTCGATCGGTATGTCGCGGTCTAGGCCGTGTCCCAGCAGTGCCCCTATGGAGTGGAGTTCCGCTACATCGTCGTTCCGCTGCCGAGTAGTAGTTTCCTTTATCATCGAGGCCCCTGAGATGTCTACTAAATAATGTACATCAGTGCAGCCACACCATGGGTGCCGCTTGGCCTTGCTTATCTTGTAATATTTGAACCTATGTATCCGCTAGAGATCAATAAAGCGGTTATTTTCTGTACCAAGTTGTTGTGTGTTGCCAGAAGACTTGATCTCTGGGCTGGCAATGCAAGGTAAACCGGTTGCTCTGAGCCGGGGTGCCACAACACTTGGTATCAGAGCCGCGCTGACTGTAGGACGCCGTAGACAGCCGACGCATTAGAAAACGGTAGTTTTAGTCTTTTTGGTGATTTGAGTATGCCTCTGCACTTGGGTGTTGCATTACATGCATATAGTTTACTTTTAATGGTGATCAGCTAATATTGTGAGTGTAGATGGCACCAGTTCCCTATCCGTATCAGCCTGAGCCGGCACCTTCCACCTTTCCGCATCTGCTTCACAACGTGTGGCACCGACTCTACCCCGACGGTGACGACCCTGTGTACCAGGTGTATCGAGAGCAGCTTGCAGACGGTGTGTACGAGTATCATGCGGAGGTCATCATGCACAACAGCACCTTGGTGGGCACCTACACCTGTGCCTCCAAGGGTGGGATAACTTCTACACCTGACCAGGCGATCCAGTTTGCAGCATTTGAGGCTCTCACTGACTTGCGCTACAACGAGATTCAGATGCAGACTCACCCAGGTTTCTACTTCTATCCGTCCATGTTTGACACAGGACAAATCCATTTCCCTTTTATTGATCCGGAGTGTGACCGTTCAGCCAGCCACCTGTCTCGTTACATAATGGCTAGATATCTTCTAATCGTCTGCTTAGCCCAGGAGCTGAACCGCACTTGAGACGCGCTAGCTGCTGCTCGATCTGCGATTGCTCCACCTTCACTTTCTGTCGGAGTTCGGGCTCCGGGGACCCAAAGGTTCCAACACTGGGGTGAGCTCGTTCCTGCCTCCTCGTCCCCTACCACAGCCTACCTATGGCGAAGCTACGGTGAGAGAGCGCTGGCGAGAGCGGACCGTAGACTCGGCGGTTACCCAGGTTCGGGCCACCTTGCGGTGTAAAACCCTACTCCTGCTTGCTTGGGATTGCAGAGAGCGAGAAGGCGTTCTCGTGTACAAGGTAGGAGAGTCAGGAGCTGATCAGATCCCCTACCCTAATGGCAGCACTGTCCATTTATACCCGCCTTGGTCCTCTTCCCCCTCGAAACTTAGGCGGGAAGGGTTGCCACACTTGGCGTGTTTTGAAAGGGGACAGGTGCTCAGGCTATCCTGACTAAAGGCGGTGTTCGCCTGCAAAATCATGATCCATGATGCGCCGGTGGGCTCAATGATGACCTCCTCCCACCGTCTTGGTCTTCTTTCACCGATCGGGCAACCTTTGGGGTTGCTTTGGGAAGTGGATTGCTGGCCTTGCTCCCTTAGCACGAAAGGGGAAACCCTCTTCATCCGCGCCTGCTGGCACGACCTCTGTCGCTGTTCGTCGCCGCACGCGTCACCCACGTGATGGGTACGAGACCATGCGACCGAGCCGAACAACCCTTGTCTTGGGCGTCTTCGGGAGGGTGCCTCGAGAGGCCACCTTAGGAGGCCGCCTCGTGAGAGGGCCTCGCGAGGCTGCTAGGGAAGGTATCGAGTCCTGCTCGCCCGCTCCCTAAGGAGGGGTTCTCAGGAGGCCAAGGCCTCATGAGGGGTCTTGGTGAGATGCTCGATGGTGGCGGCCTGCTGGGCCTACACCAGGCGTCACGCCCTGGGCCAAAGGCAAACAGGCCAGGACACCCTGGGTTCCACGGGCCCGACAGTAGCCCCCGGGCGCGTGGCGTGCACGCTCCCGCCTACTAGGGGGCAAAATGGCGCGGTCCTTAACCGCCTGCAGGCCAGGCGCGACGCGTGGTGCACGATGTGATGGGGGATGCCCCCATTTCTCCCACGACAGCTCGGTAACCGCCCGCGCTGACATAAAGCCTGTCGCGCACGACGCGAGACCATCATTGCCTTCCTTCACACATCCCGTCTCCCTGCGCCTTCCTTCTCGCGTGTAGCTCCTCGTGACCCCATCTCCGAGCTCCGCCTCTTCCCCATCTTCCATCCGCGACTCTGCCGTGCTTAGATGGCGCCCGCCGGCAAGAAGGGAAAGGCGGCGGCCCCGTCCCCAAGCGCGCCCGCCATCGGGGTGGCGCTGCAGCGCTCCTCCATCGTCGATCAAGAGGGCCTGGAGAAGGTTCTCCCGCTGGTGGCCGGCAACCAGAACGAGAATCGGGCGACCCAGATCTTCCTCCACAGTATTTATGCTGGGTTGGTGCTGCCATTCTCGGACTTTTTCTATGCCATCCTCTCCCATTATCAGATTCACGCCCTCCACCTTCAACCCAATTCCATCCTCCTCCTAGCCATGTTTGCCTTTTACTGCGAGGCTTTCGTGGGCGTGATGCCTTCGGTGGCGCTCTTCCGCCACTTCTTCAGCTTGTGGCTGACTGCGGCAGACCAGCGCTCCGGATGCACGTCGTTCCTTGCCATTAAGGGGATGGAGCGCAGCATCATCAACTTGAAGGTTGCGAAGAAGGTGGAGGGCTACCTGCAGCGCTGGGTCTACATGGACACGTGCCGGACCAGCCGGCTCCTAATGATCCCGACGGACCCGGCTGAGAAGAACTCCGGGTGGGGGCACGAGAAACTCGCTGACCCGAGGATGGAGCCTGTCTTGGAGCGGATGGCCGCGCACCGGGCCGCCAAGCTATCGGGGGCGACAGTCGTCAGGGAGTACCTGCGGCGGTGCATCGCGCCGCTCCAACAGCACTCGCGCCCCGTGTGGGAGTACACCGGCGCGGGCGACGCCATGAGGCTGAACCCCGGTAGCCTGAAGCAAGAAGTGCTGGACGGGGCCCTGGCGACCCTGCTTAGCACCCCTGCCGCGGACCTGCCTGAGGACGCACTCCCGCTGTTCCGCTACCAGGAGATGGCGGAGCTGGTCGCGGAGATGCCTCTCTTTGACCAGTGGGATCTCGTGCCGGAGGGCCACGTCGAGCCCCGCGAGAACCCCCTCGTGGTGGAGCTGGACTCAGGGGGCAGCAGCGGTGACGAGGACTCGGAGGAGGTCACGGAGGAGGACGCCAACCGGGCACCACAACGCACTCGCCGTCAGCTCCTCTGTGACCTCGAGGATGATGATGCCGACAGCGCGCCACCTGCGGCGGAGGGGGTTCTCGGCTGGGGGCGGCCGAGCCCCCAGCGCCAGAGGCCCGTCAAGGGGTTGAAACTTCCCAGGCCCTCGAGGCAGGCGACGGCACGTCCGGGTCCACCGCGGCCCGCTCCGGGGGCCCGGGCGGTGGAGCCGGGGAGATGCTTGATGGCGGCACCGACGACCCGCCCCTCGTGGAAAAAAAGAGGAAGTGATCCGCCAGCGACGAGTAAGTTCCCTTTACCCCTCCCGGCGTTTTACGCTCATACCCTTTATCCGGGCTCGAGGCTGAGCCACCGTTTGCGCAGGAGGTCCATCGGGGTTCAATGGAAAAAGAAGAAGACAACGACAAAGGCGAAGGTGACCCCCAGCCCGTAGGGGGGCGTTAATGCCCGCTGCGGGTGCCGGGGGCATGGGGAGTCCGCCCGTCGTCCTGACGCTGAGGCGGGGCGCGAGGAAGTCGAGGGCGAGCCGGCCGTTTCTCCGAAGCCGCATGCGGGTGCGTCTCGTGAGGCCGAGACGGAGGAGCCTTGGGTGGCAGCCTCAGGAGGTGGGGACGTGCTCCCCTCAGACCCCACTGCGAGGGAAGAAGCAGTGATGGGGGAGACAGAAGCATCCACTCCCCCGCTAGAGACCTCTCTTAGCAGGGGGGGAAGCAACGTGGGGCGCGCCGCAGCGGGCATGGTGAGCCCCCACAGCGTGCCGCCGCAGCCGAACGCGGGGAAGCCCTGACAGACCAACCACTCCCGGCAAGCGGCGCCGAGGCATCCCTGACCACGGCGATAGAGAACAACGGAGGGCCAGACCCGGACTGGCCCCTGGCACTCGTGAGTGGCCGTGCCCTGCTCAGGCCTAGAGCCTTGCGCGATGCCAAGGCCCCGCTTGCTCGGCTCGGGACAGACTTCCAGGACGCGGAGGCGTGCCTCGCCGAGGAGCGCCTGGAGCTTGCTGACGGGTGGCGCCGGCTCAGCGTCGCCGTTGACATGGCTCAACGCCAGAACGAAACCGCTCACGCACAGGGCGAGAAGGACACCGCCAAGGCGAGGGAAGTCCGTGCAAGCGCTCTCCGGGAAGCCAAAGCAGCCATCAAGCACCGCGAGGAGGCGGAGGTCCACCTGCAAGAGCTCCAAGATCAACATGCCATGCAGGCGCAGTCGTTCCACGCGCGGGAAAGCGCCCTTGCTACTCGCGAGAGGGAGCTTGCGGTCCACGAAGCGGACCTCGCGACTCGCACGGAAGACCTTGAGAGGGTGTCGACCGAGCAGGCCACAGAGCGTGGGCGCCTGGAGACGCTGGGGCGCCAGCTAGCCAACGCCTAGGATGCCCATGCGAAGCGCGTCGACGAGGCCAACACCCAGTTGGAGGCTAAAGAGAAGAAGGCCCTGGAGGACGCTGATATAAAGATAGCGGGGGCATGCCTGGCGCTCGCCAAGGAGCACAGTAAGGAGCTGAAGCAGCAGGAGGACGCCTTTGAGATCGAGCGCGAGCGGTTCCGGCAGGAAATTGCCGGTCTCAAGGCGGCACTCACCGAGGCGGAGACCCGCCGAGAGACCGCGCCGCAGGCCCGTTCCGACGCCGAGGCCGAGCCGTCCTCCCTTCATCTTCAAGTGGGGGGCGCCGCCGAGCAGGCCGGAGGCGAGGCGGATCAGGAGCGACAGCGCGAACGCGTCAAGGTGCTCCACTCCCTCGAGCTTCGAGCCCGTGATGCCCTGAACTCCATCTGCAAGGAGAGGCTTGAAGCTCTCCGCGAGTCCCGCGACGCCGACTATGTCGATTTCTCCATCAAGATTGTGGAGCAGCTCGAGGATGGGGCCAAGAAGGTGTATGCCATCTTGGAGGAGGAGTGTCGCGACCTCTTCTCTCAGGCGATGACCTGCGTCTTCAGTCACCTCCTTCACGCCGATCCCAGCTTTGATTTTGACAAGGTGATAGCCCCCGTCCCCGAGGAGCTCCGTGATGGCCTTGCAAAGGCGGTAGATGGCCACGTGGACGCGCTGCTTGGGAAGTATTCCTGCGACAGCGGCGAGAGCTCAGGAGGGGGCGGGGACGACCATGATGGCGGCGGCGACGGCGGCGGCGACGATGACGACGGCGCGAACTCCTAGGGTCCTCTTTCCTTCGTCACCCTGCACTAGACTGATGTGGCCCCGCAGGGGCGTGAAGATGATGCCTTTGTGTTTAAATACTTTATGATTTGCTATAATGAACGCTCGTGCCCTCGTGAGGCTTCCTCTCGAGGCCTATTTTGCTCTTTTTGCTTGCCTTGATGCTCTACGTCATCAGGACCCAGCCCCCTGGTGGGCCACAGCCGTCGCTGGTATGTCAGGTCGCGATGCCTGGACAAGGCCAGGAGGTGAGGGGCACCGGGAGCTGGTGAGGGCTCCTGAGGCGCGATGCTCAGGGAGCCCCCCCCCCCCCCCTTCGACGTGCAAGCGGCCCGTGACAAGAGAAAAGCTGGCACTCGTGAGGTTGCTAGAGGGGGAGGCTTAGGAGACGGCGAGGGCAGCTCGCGAGGCAGGAGACTTAGCTCTATGCAGGATGGTGTCTGGTGGCCCGCCACTTGTAGGGTACGTCTCGTGAGGTTTTCGCTTGCGAGATCTCCTGCTGAGATGGCCGTCGTGGGTTGGCTCCCGAGGCAGGGCCTGCGGAGCTTCCTGAGGCCCTGAGGGGGCATCTTGTTACCGGGCCAGCTCGCGAGGTGTCCTCGCGAGACCTTTCAGGGGACCTGTTCCTGAGATAACTGCATGCAGAATGTTCAACAACAGGGGAGCAGCACACGCTCGCCGGCTGGCTCATGGGCGTTACGCGAGGAGATAAGACACCGACAACCTTGGTGGGGTGGCGTGTACGGCAGCAGGCCCGCGAGCCAGAGCCCGGTTGCTTGGGTTTTTCATCGCTGCTGGGACTGACCCAAGCACAGACACCATGTCCAGCCCCCGCTCGCGTGAGGCTCATGAGGGAGCTCGTGAGCGCGCGAGGCTCATGAGGTAAAGACACCCGAAACACCATGTAATTAAACCGAAGCTTTACTGAAGTAAGATAGCAACCCATTACACAACCAAAATGAGATGCGGCTGTTGTGTCCGGCATGGGTCAGCTTGAGGTTGGTGCAACCCGTGGGGCGCCCTCAGTTACACATCAAACGAGAAAAAGGGGTGCTGCCGTGTCCGGCACGGGTCAGCTTGAGGTTGGTGCAGCCCGTGGGGCACCCTCAGTTGATTGTTCTGCCAGCAAGGAGCATGGGGCTTCCACCGGGGTGTGGGTATGATCGTGGGTCGATCGTTCCGCCAGCGCGGAGCATGGGGGCTTCCACTTGGGCGTGGGCGGGAGCTCTCACGGGCCCATCAGGTGAACGCAATGAGAGGCTCCGTGGCGTGTACAGCCCTGATACTTCTCCATCGTATCTATAATTTTTTATTGTTTCATGCCAATATTCTACAACTTTTACATATTTTTGGCAACATTTTATATTATTTTTGGGACTAACATATTGATCCAGTGCCTAGTGCCAGTTCCTGTTTTCTGCTTGTTTTTTGTTTCACAGAAAATCCATATCAAACAAAGTCCAAATGCAATAAAATTTTATGGAGAATTATTTTGGAATATATGTGATTTTTGGGAGGTGGAATCAACGCAAACGGAGACCCACGGCCTCCACAAGCCACCAGGGCGTGGGACCCCCCCAGGCGCACGGTGGTGCCTCGTGGGCACACCGTAAGTCGGTTGAGGCTCTTCTTCGGCCGCAAGGAAGCTAATATCCAGGAAAAAATCGTGTTAAAATTTCAGCACAATCGGAGTTACGGATCTCTAGGAATTTAAGAAAGAGTGAAAGGCCAGAAAATAGGAATGCGAAACAGAAGAGAACAGAGAGAGAGATCCAATCTTGGAGGGTCTCCCGCCCCTCCGGGTGCCATGGAGGCCAAGCACCAGAGGGGAAAACCTCCTCCCATCTAGGGGGAGGCCAAGCAAGAAGAAGAAGGAGGGGGGCTCTCTCTGTCAGGACCCCAATCCTAAGTCGCACCGGTCTAGCATGTAACACATCATATCACTTTGCGGCCGCACGCACGGTAACCCACGGCTGCCGGCTTTACCTGGGCTGGGACCGTTTGCGCCTTTTGGCTCATGTATATGATTGTGTCGCTAGCATCCATGTGACAGAGAACCCAGGCCGACATGACTAGTCATAAACCAAGGTGGCACAAACTTACAGGGACAGGCATACATGACCCAGCAATGCACGTGTCGGTCAGCAGCGAGTGTAACCGAGTCGTAGCAAGCTACAAGGACTCCAGTAAACACCGCGTGACATTTCCCCATAGGGACAGACACAGGAGCAAAGAAGGACACATGCCGGTCAATCCACGTGTTCCGGATGGAAGCACTAGGAGGCATTTCCCCATAAGGAAGGCTACCAGGAATAAACAACTAGGTGTCGGATCCCACACATACCTGTGCATTTCAAACATACACACAATATGCACGATATGTGTAAATACAACATGGCATCACAACATAACTCTATGACTCCAAGTATTTATTAAGGAGGCTCCGAAGAGCCATACATAACATGATATTACAAACATGGGTCTCATGACCCAGCATACAAAGTCATACAAGCAACGGAAGCATATACATGTCTGGGTACAAACGACTACAAAAGAAAAGGCTGAGAAGCCTGACTATCTACAAGACCCTCCATAGGAACCAGACCTCTGTCTGGGATTCCCAAACTAATCCTCGAAGCCCACGAAGAACTACTAATGAGACCGAGGTCTCCTCTACAAAAACATAAATTAAGCAAATGTGAGTACAAGGTACTCAGCAAGACTTACATCAGATCTAACTACATATGCATCTGTATCAAGAAGGGTGTTGTGGGGTTTAGCTGCAGCAAGCCAGCTTGACTCAGTGGCTAACATGTATTACGACTACCAGCAATATCTTTGAGGTGAGAAAGCGCACACGAGTCCACTAATCACCACAACAATACACTACTATGGATCCGCTCCCATCTCCCTACCGGAAGGCCATCTGTAGCACTCACACTTATCTTGTGCATTTTAGAGTACCCACTTCAAGTTATCTATGAACCATATAAGTCTTCCAAGTAGTCCATATCCACGGACGCGGCTATTCGAATAGATCATATAACCCTGCAGGGGTGTACTTCTTCACACATGCTCTCACCACTTACCACCATATACACATCATGTATCTTAGCAACCTTCAAGCGGAAGCCTGACGAGGGTGTCGGCCACAAACTGACTAACCACACAAGTCTCTAGTCTAGGTTTATCGCCTATTTGAGTCCGACCCGCAAGGAAGTCCGGTCGGGGTTTCCACTACGGCCCCAAACGATGTGAGCAGGGTTCCCAAGCCCACCATCCGGGTGCCACTTGGTACACTGTGCCACTGTGCCTAGTCTGCCCCAAGCCCACCTAGCCGGGTGCCACTTGGTAGACAAATAGCACGACCTATAAACACCAGAAACTAGTTGCAACTCCTAGACAGAGATCGAGGCGATTAATAAGTCGAGAGAGCTTGATTACTGGAGCCCAATGTGTGGTAGTAACTGTCTTGGATAACAAACACAGGACTCAGTTCTTAAGGACGGCCTCAATGAGACAACCCACCATGTACTCCTACATGGCCTCTCATCGCTACCTTTACCAAAACGTGTTCTCACACTTAGCTCTCAACATCAGGAGATGATCACAATATTCCAATTCATTCTCAGATGAATCAGACCTGACACAGCTCTAAGCAATAGCAAGCATGGCATGGATGAAGTCACAACATGGCTCAAGCAACTCCTAATCATGCTAGGAAGGTTTAGCTATTTACTGTGGCAATGACAGGTCATGCAGAGGAATGGGTTCATCTACCGCAACAAGTAACAATTGAATCATTGTTGTCCTAATGCAATAAAGGAGAGCAGGAGCGAGAGAGTAGGATTGTATCGAAATGTCCAAGGGGGTTTGCTTGCCTGAAAGATCAACACGGTAGCACTGCTCCTCAGATAGATACTCGGTGCCACTCGCAGGAGCAGAACCTATCGAGGAGAAGGGTGCCGGCAATAAATATACATTCAAATGCAACGATATGATGCATGATCATGACATGTCAATTATGCTATGTTTTTCCCTAATGCATCTAGTCACAAACTGAATGAGGTCCAAATGAGCCAAGGGTTCATTTGCAAACTCCAAGTTAGTTTTTTTAACAAGCCATTATTATGTTTCCTCACATTCAGTGGGTTTAAGTTGCTTGAACATGCATGAAAATGGTACAAATGGATTCTTCGGATTTTTTTGATAATTTTTCATATATAAATTATTTCATTCTGAGTTACGGTTTATTTTCTATGAATTTTTGAAGTTTTGCTAATTTTCTGGAATTTCCTGGATTATTTTTAATCCAGAAAATCACTTATTGCATCAGCACTTCGTCATGCCTGCGTCAGCAAGTCAACAGCGTTGACCAGGGTCAAACCTGACATGTGGGGTCCACACGTCAGTGACACAGTGTTAAACAGGGTTAGTTTAAATTAACCAGCGGTTAATTAGTGTGGGTGGGGCCACTGGTCAGTGTCAGGGGGGTTTGCTAATTAATAGTGCCACATCGTCACGCTGGAGATCAGCCGGCGGCGACCACAGGACACAGCGGCGTCACGCTGGACTTGCGCTACGGCTATCAGTTTGGCGTGCTGGGGACACCAGGGCATAGCCCTTGCTCGTGCGTGTCGAGGGGTGGGCTCGGAATCTAGCGGGGTGGCCGGAGCTCGCCGGAACGGAGCTCATGGCGGCGGCCGAAGTTCGGGTGCGTTGGGTTTTGGTGCTACGGTGTGCAGACATGCGGGCTTTTGCGCTAGCGGGGCACTACGTGAAGCGGGGAACACAGTGGACATGCCGGGGAGACCAAGTGGTCACCGGAGCGTCGTCGGCGACGAGCTCGGCGGCGGCGCGTTTCAGCCATGATGGCGCTAGCGCTAGAAGACGAGCGGGGCGACGGGACTAGGGCGAAATGAAGAGGAGCTCACGGCGGGTCGACGGGTGTGCTCAGCGGGCTCGGGGGAGAACGGACGGCGTCGGAACGGCGATGGCAATCCGGCGGCCGCGCACGGAGAAGACAGGTCGATGGCGTGGCGGCAGGGCGTCCGGCAAAGCGTGGCTCATCGGAGAGGTAGCAGGCGAGGAGGCGGATCTTCTAGACAGCACGGGGAGACGTGGCAGTGGCTCTGGGCGTGGTGAACGGCGTTGGTGGTGACGGTGGCGCTCGGGCATACGAGAGAGCGAGAGAGGCGAGGCAGGGAGAGAGGAGAGCGGTCGAGGGGGAGTCGTGGCGTCTCCGTGGCGCGGTTAGAAGGTCCAGGGCGCCGTGGGGAAGCAGGAGGTGGCACGGCGTGTGCCCGCGTGCGTCGGCCACGCGCGCGCGTCCTCCTGGCGCGAGGACAGGGACGACTGGCGTCGGCTGGTGGGCTGGGCCGCCAGCTGGGCCGCACAGTGCCAGGGCAGGTAAGCTCTCTCTCTCTCTTTTTGTTTTTCTATTTTCTGTAGTATGTTTTGATTTAGTAAAAATACTAAACCACTTTTCCTTCTTCTGATAATTTTTGCAGGGACTAGTTGGATTATTCCAGAGCCCCTCACCAAAGTTCAGAAATATTGGAGCTAGTAACAATTTTATAGCAATTAATAGCTCCAAATCAAGTACATTATGGCTTTATTCAAAAATCCAGAAATGTCCTAAAAATGTGTGCATCATTTCTGGCAGGGGTTTACACATTTACCAAAAATAATGAACATTTTTGAAGGGCATTTTGGGTTCATTGAAAAATATTTTACTTGAACCTAGTATTTCAATGTGGTGCTAGGGTTTAGATCATCCCCCAGTTCAGATTTAAATGAAATTTAGACATGATGCAGACATGAAAGGCTAGCCTAGGTCATTGCCAGACTAGGGATGTGACACTCTCCCCCTCTCTCCCGGTGGCGCCGGAACGCTGCCGGGGCAATCATCGTGACGGTGATCTACACCAACAACTTCGCCGCCGTCAACACCAACTCTCTCCCCCTCTTTGCAGCGGTGTAACACCTCTTCTCCCCACTGTAATATCTACTTAAACATGGTGCTTAATGCTACATATTATTATCCAATGATTTGTGGCCATCCTATGATGTTTGAGTAGATTTCTTTTGTCCTATGGGTTGATTGATGATCGTGATTGGTTTGAGTTGTATGTTTTATTTTGGTGCTGTCCTATGGTGCCCTCCGTGTCACGCAAGCATGAGGGGTTCCCGCTGTAGGGTTTGCAATACGTTCATAATTCTCTTATGGTGGGCGGCTAGAGTGACAGAAGCTTACACCCGAGTAAGGGGGTTGTTGCGTATGGGAGTAAAGGGGACTTGATACTTAATGCTATGGTTGGGTTTTACCTTAATGATCTTTGGTAGTTGCGGATGCTTGCTAGAGTTCCAATCATAAGTGCATATGATCCAAGTACGGAAAGTATGTTAGCTCATGCCTCTCCCTCATATAAAATTGCAATGATGATTATCGGTCTAGTTATCGATTGCCTAGGGACAAATCATTCTCTTGTGTTACAAAAGCTTTCTACTAAACAACTAACTTTTATTATCTTGCAAATTACTCGTAGTTTTATTCTCGCAAAGTAATTCTAGTTTTATTCTTGCAAACCTATCCTATCATCTACAAAATAGTGTCATACTTGTTCTAGGTAAAGCGAACGTTAAGTGCGCGTAGAGTTGTATCGGTGGTCGATAAAACTTGAAGAGAATATTAATTCTACCTTTAGCTCCTCGTTGGGTTTGACACTCTTATTTATCGAAAAAGCTACAATTGATCCCCTATACTTGTGGGTTATCAAGACCTTTTTCTGGCGCCGTTGCCGGGGAGCAATAGCGTGGGGTTGATATTCTCGTGTGTGCTTGTTTGCTTTATCACTAAGTAGATTTTATTTTCTGTTCTAGGTTGTTCTCTATCTTAAGTTATGGATATGGAACACGAAATACCAAAAAAATTAGTTGTACTTGCTACTCATGGAGATGGGGAACCTCCTAAAACCCTCGATCCTCATTATGTGAAAAATATTGAACACTACTTTGATAATCCTGAGAAAACCCCATTGAACTTGATAATGGGAGACACGTTGGATCAACGTGAATACTTTAGGGATTATCGCTTGTCTCAAAAAGGGAAACTCTTATGGGATCAAATTGATTATTTGCAATGGTATGCTTGGAATTTATGCTTGAGATATGATTATACTTGTTGCTCTAGGATGAAGGCTCCACACCTTCCCTTTTCATGTGAATTTAATGATAATGAAACCTTGGCTTCTTATGCTAATGGTATATATGATTACTATGATGTGGAACGAATAGAAGAATTAGTTGCTTTTAAGGGTGCTTATGAAATTGAATC